>OY726531.1:16754068-17354068 GCA_963383655.1 Bathymodiolus septemdierum
TGACATCTTTTGATAAAATTACAGGTATGGAAATATGTTTTTCAACAGGAATCGTCTAGTTTATGTCAGTTAGAGTTTGTTGACTTTATATGTCAAAAAGTGGTGTGCACTCAGACAAAGAAAACAGTATTGATCATTCGGTCAGTGGCAAGTTTTTCACAGCCCGACACAGGTCTACAAATATTAAACTGTATGGGAAATAGTAACACTGGGAAGCAGAAATAATACGAAGAAGAGATATATAAACGAGTTACTATCAAATATATCTCTCTTTGGGTGTATATGGTGGTACTACAAGATCCCAAACTATGATATGACCTTTAACCTTCTGTATCGAAGACACGGGTATCACTTCCTACAATAAATGTACAGATACCTGATCAAATCGCCCCACTCAATATCACCCCAATATTTAACAAAGTTGCCCCACTTTAAATCCGCCCCATGCAAAATCGCTCCCACATTAATCAATATCGCCCCAACGTTTTTCGTTGTAAATAATAATACTTATGATTATATTATTATTATTATTGGTTTTGACAACGACATTCTGATAAGTAATAATTGAGAATTAGAGGGCATGTAATCGGAAACGTCATTGTTTAATTCTGTCAGTTAAGTGAATTATTTTTTGTGTCCTTGTAATCAAAAGAAGAGCTTGAAGATGCCATAGGGGTTATCAGAATCTGTATATCGAAGAAGAACAGACAACACAACGGCAAAAAGATAAAAAAGTACAAAAGGACAAACAAAGATCTACAAAACACACATATAAAACTAAAGCTGGAGTAACACAAACCTTACTGAAAACTGGGGGTAAACTCAGGTGCTCTGGAAGGGTAAGCAGTTCCTACTCCACTAGTGACACCCGTCAATGATTTCTTTGTAAAGTATAGATTAATTATACATAGAGTCGACAAATGTAAGTTGATGTTAACATGTGTTTGTATGAATATGAACTATGAACAAGTTAAAATTAAGAAAAGGGTTAAATAATAAACAAATAAAGAAATTTCATTGAAAATAAATATGTAAGCAAAAAGTAAAAAAAAAAAGGGGGAGGTAATTCCGTTTGTGTGGGATTGTTGTTTAACGCCAATTAAGCAATTTTTTTCAGCTATATCAAGGCGAGTACAAGTTAATTATCAATGAGATGAGATGATGATGAGATCTGCTTTGTTCTAGAACAACACGCTGGGTTGAATTTTTATAGTGCTAGCTCCACACGGACACCTTATTCTGTTTCCGAGCCATCCAGTCTTTGCTTTTTCTCCTTATTGCTGCCTGCTTAGCACAGATGCATATAGCCGTTGGTTTGACCCGAGCGGGGCTCGAACCCACGATCTACTACACTCTAGGCTCTAAACATTACGCCATCGATACGGTTCTGAAAAATATACGCGCCCGGCCTTGTAAATTACAAAAAGGATGCATTCGACTCGCAGCGCATGTCATAAAGTCTACCAGTTGCCTCTACATGGTCAATGGTTCTCTCCGGGTACTCCGGCTTCTTCCACCACTAAAACTGGTCGCCATGATATAGCTGAAATATTGCTGAAAGTGGCGTTAAGCACAATACATGAATAAATCAAATCAATCTGAAAAAAAATATATGAACAAATACTTCGAATATATGACTGGGCATGTGGTTCTCATATTGAGGGCGTATATAAAAGTGGGGGTGTTTTTAAACTCCAGAGTCACCACCTTAAGCAATTGTACCAAAGGTAAACATATGTAACCCCCTCACCAAACACACACGAAACACCCCCTTTACCAAACGATCCAGCGTCACCACCGTAGCCAATTTTACCTTAGGTTAAATTATGTACCCCTCCCATCCCCACTCTAAGTCAATCAAGCTCACACAACACCTCGAGATCGACGACTTGCTATTCTTCCTGCTCTATAAGCTCAGTGCAAACATATTTTATATTCGTGGAAATGTACGTATATTCTATATATAAACGTCCTCATATACAAACAGTTAGCTATATCTAGTACTGGCCAAACATCATATGCCAACACAGTTCTGTATGGAGGATTGTGTTTGCTAGACTTCCATGTATTTTAATCATGTAAACGGCCATTAATTGTAGATTTGATTGAAAGTGTTTAATAACAAGAATTGTAACTGTTTAAGCTTCAGAATCAAATGCATTGGTAACATCGAAGAAAGCAATATTTCAAGATGGCTGCTCTTATGCTTTTACATTATTACTTGTAATAGTTTATCTTCGATGTTTTCGTTTCAGAAACGTTGACATGGCAACAGCAACAACACAATGTTGCAACATCTGTGATCATGACAACGAATCTAAATTGGCGGCCACCTGGTGCCCGGAATGTGAGGATTTCCTGTGTACCGATTGTAACAGGCACCATTCTAGATCTTCAGCAACCAAACAACACATTGTAATTTCCATGGAAAATTACCAGAAATTTCCCAGTTCGATTCAATCTATTAAGAACAGATGCACCAAACATGGCAATAAGTACGAATTCTACTGCTTGATTCATGACGTTCCTTGTTGCGTTATGTGCACAAGAGATGATCATCGCTACTGCCAAGAATTACGTCCCATTCTTGAGGTAACAGAAAATGCCAAGTCATCGACAGCCATTGTGCACATAGAAAGAGATCTCAAATACATCGATGCTGCATTTGAAAAAATGAAGTCAGATATTACATATAATATTTCTGATATTGATCAACAAAAAAGAAAATGTTTGTCCGATATTTCAGACATGCGTAAATCACTTAACGACCATTTAGATAAAATTGAAAAACAAACAGTTGAAGAGATGGTGTCAGCAGAAAAAAAATTACAAGTGGAATTAAAAAAAGTATTGGTTGCCATGGAAACCAAAAGAACTGACTTTGAATATATTCGGCAAGATGTGAATAAAGTAAAGAAATATGGTAGTGACCTCCAGACGTTCATAGGAGTAAACAAAATGACGAGTGTTGTGGATGAGAAAGTTAAGAAACAAAATCAATTATGACCTTTTTGAACTGAAGCTGGACTTTTCATCAGAATTGAAATCTTTTGTAAACGATGTTTCTAAATTTGGTGTTGTATCTGTTGCAAAAAAACATTGTAGTACCAGTCTTGTAAAAGAAGCTGAATTCCAAGCTCAGACTCCACAGGAAAGGAAGCTGGCTGTTATATCACAACTCAAAAGAAAAGTGACTGTCTATTTTCCAACTAATGATAAGGGGAGTGTTTGTATAACAGGTTGTGACATATTACCGGATGGCAAACTTGTATTCACTGATCAAGAAGGCAAACGGTTGTTGATGTTTTCTAATAACGGAAATTACGCAAATGACATTGTCAGGTTTTCAGGTACACCTTTTGAGGTTTCATACACAGGAGAAAACATTGTAGCTGTTACAATTTTCGACAAACGAGAAGTCGTATTTGTAAACGTCATTACTAACACCATTACAAACACGGTAGATATTGGCCATACATGTTTTGGAACCGATTTCAACATGAATCGTCTAGCCATTCGAGTAATACAACCACCTACATCAAATCACATTGTATATTTAGATCATAAAGGTAAATTGATTGATCGAGTCAAAATTCCCGGTAATAACTCAGCACACATATCATTACGTGATGATACCATTCAGTGTACGGACTGGAAAACCAATACGATTTACTGTTATACCTTAACAGGACAACCGACATGGGCCTTCAAAGACGAAAACGTCTTCCGAGAACCAATGGGAATTGCCTTAGATAAACAGAGGAACGTCTATGTGGCTGGTAAGGGAACAAACAACGTTGTTGTACTTTCACCTGATGGTAAAAACTGCAAACAAATCTTAACCAAAAGTGATGGGTTGAATAAACCGACTTCATTACGTATCAACATTGACCGTAAGGAGCTCCTGGTATGCAATGAGAATGGTCCAGCATTTCTTTTCTCTCTACATTAAATATAAGCTGTGGTACTGGACATTATCAATGTTGACAGGGAATTAGTACAACTTATTGTAGTATTGGTGTAAGAATATTATGCATTGTAGTGAATATTTGACAGTGATGTCGATGAGGACTTATATTATTAATAAAAGTAAGATAATCATAGGCGATTTGGGGATTCCTGTTTTGGTCCGTTCGTTTCATTGCTCCCAAAACTAAAATGAAAACTATTTGGCATTGCATTTTTTTTAATTTTTTGCGGACCTGATGAAGCTTATTCCATAAACGCGCCGTGCGCACAAAATGTGATAACTACATTTCTATCATTTATAGATACAGTACTTGTGGATAATGAGAACTTATATATAGCTTGCGTATACTGAGAACTAATATAGAACTTGTGTATAATGAGAACATTATGTTGGTTTTATCCCTATCTGTATATTGATTTTAAAATACTTACATCTATGTAAATTACAGGATATGGGGGGGGGGGGGGGGATGTCATTTTTGCAATTTGAAATATACATATACGTGTTCAAAGAAATTAGGTTCTATTTTGTACACGCGTTCAACGAAAGTAGGTTCTATTTAAATAGACGTGTTCAAAGAAATTAGGTCCTATTTATATACAGGTGTTGAAAGAAATTAGGTCCTATTTATATACACTTGTTCAGAGACATTAGGTCCTATTTCTATACACGTTTCCAAAGAAATTAGGTCCTATTTCTATACACGTGTTCAATCAAGAGTTCAGTTATTATGAACATTATTCAATCTGGTTGATCTCATAAATAATGAATTTAAATAATAAAAAACGAATCAACTAATCTACTTATATTTATTTATATATATATTTCAAAAGTTTTAAGAGTTCACCATCTCTGTTCTATGTATGAAGCATTTCCTCTTCTTGTTTATGTGTTACGAATTTTATCATGACGTTCGTTTTCATATCAGATTAAAAAAAACAGTATTATTTATCAAAATGTTCAAGTCGTGTAATAATGTGTTTTCAGATTCAATACAGATATCTGACTGTCTCCCGCTTTCATCAGACGTTTAATAGTGACCATGGCTTATCTCAGTACCGGATATTAACAATAATGCAGCTATGATTATCAACATAAGAACTCAGTGTTATGTTGTGCTATCTGGGTGTTGTGTGTGCTTCCTTCTGTACTGATGTAGTTTAGCTGGTAGATTTTACTGTGTTTTGACGTGGCAAAATACTGTTCCTAGCGATGATGTATTGTGTAAAATAGAAAAATAACACAGCAGAAACTACATGCCCTTCCGGAGCACCTGGATTCACCCCGATTTTTAGTAGGGTTCGTATTACTCGATCTTTAGTTTTATGTGTAATACTTTGTAGATCGTTGTTGTTCTGTTTCCTTGTCTATTGCGTTGTCTGTCCTTCTTTGATTTACGGATTCTGATTACCTCTTTGGTGTCTTCAAATCTTGAACATTAGGAATAACTAACAAAGGACTGGGAGTTATATGGGTCCACCTCAGTTTTGCACCTTAGAGCCTCTCCTTTCCCTCTTTATCGTAATAAGTTCGTATAAGGACAAATGTAATTTCCCCCTGACTGTAGTACTCTGGAAAGAACCCATTCTGCTCCTATTAATATCAAGTGATAGACATATTAGGTTATACGGTATTTAAATATCTTTCCGAACAAGAAAAACAAAGGACAGGATATTTTGTTGTAGGGTTCCTCAATCTTTAGTTAACACGACGGGTGTAACCAGTGGAACAGTAACTGTTCACTTCCAGAGCAGCTAATTTTACCAAGGATTATAGTGGGGTTCGTGCTGCTAAGCCTTTAGTTGTTTGGGTAATGTTTTATAGATCACTGTTTGTCCTTTTTATCTCACCTTGCCAATTGCAATGTGAACTTTTGCCATCACTTGGCGTTCGCCGTCCGTTCTCTGTCGTCCATTAACCTTTCACATTTTAATATTCTCCTCTGAAACTGCTCAGCCAAATAAACTAAAACTTGGTAGGAAGCATCTATGGAAGATCCTCTCTCAAAATTGCATAGCTTGTCCTGATCCACTTACAAACATGGCCGCAACAGGCAATTATTGTTTCTGATTGATTGATTTCTAAAACATATTCTCCTCTGATACTGCAAAGCCAAATAAATAGTAACTTTTGTAGGAAGCATCTATGAAAGGTCCTCTCTAAATTTGGCTGATGTTGTCCCTATCCGTTAACAAACATGGCCGCCACAGGCAAATCTTGTTTCTGATTGGTTGATTTCTAAAATATCGTCTCCTCTGAAAGTGCTTAGTTAAATGAAATGTAACTTGGTAGGAAGCATCTATGGAAGGTCCCCCCTAAAGATTGCACATTTTGCCCAGATCTTTAACGAACATGGCCGCCACAGGCAATTCTTGTGTCTGATTGGCCGATTTTTTTAAATCTTCTCTGAAATCGCTTGGCCAAATGAACTGAAATTTGATAGGAAGCATCCTTGGAAGGTCTTCTATAAATATTGCTCATTTCGTCCTCCACAGACAATTCTGACTGGCCGATGTTTTTTAAATCTTCTCCGCTGAAACCACCTAGCTAAGTTAAGCGAAACATGGTAGGATGCATCTATGGAGGGTCCTCTATAAAGATTGCTGATTTCGTCCCGATCCGCTAACAAACATGGCGGCCACAGGCAATTCTTGTTACTGATTAGTTGATTTCTAAGAAAATCTTCTTTTATGAAACTGCTAAGCCAAATGAACCGTAGCTTAGTAAGACGAATGGAAGGTCCTCTATAACATGGCCGCCAAATGCATTTCTTGTTTCTGATTGGCTGATTTGTAAAAAATATTCTCCTCTGACACCGCTTTCTCAAATGAACTGAAATTTGATCTAAAGCATCCTTGGAAGGTCCTCTAGAAAGATTGCTCATTTCGTCCCGAATCGTTAACAAGCATGGCCACCACAGGCAATTATTGCTTCTGATTGGTCAATTTCTAAAGGTCTTCTCCTCTGAAACCGTTTTGCCAAATGAACCGAAAGTTGATGGGAAGCATCTACGTGAAGTCCTCTATAAATATTGCTTATTTCGTCCTGATCCGTTTAAAACATGGCCACCACAGACAATTCTTGTTTCAGATTCATCGATTTCTAATAATCTTCTCTGAAACTGCCTAGCCAAAGGAACCGAAACTTGGCAGGAAGCATCTATGGCAGATCCTCTATTAAGATCGATAATTTCGCCGCAATCTCCGCTCACAAACATGGCTGCCATAGACAGATCTTGTTTCTGGGTGGTCGATTTCCAAAAATATTCTCGGAAATTGCTTAGCCAAATGAACCGAAACTTAGTGGCAAGCACCTAAGGAAGGTTCTGTATTAAGTTTCCTCAAAGCAGAATGACAGGTGAGCAGCACAGGCTCCGTCCACTGAGCTTCTAGTTTATATGTACAGTCTGAAGCAGTGCACGAAATCAATGGCCAAAAATATGTCAATCACCACACAGAAGGATTGTCTATTGATTTTATTGGAAAGAAGCGTTGCAGAAATTTACGTATGACCCCAGAGCTACAATCGGTTGATAATTCACAAGTCAAGTAAAATTGGCAGATCCCAGATATCTACGGAATTGCCATTTAACATTTAAGGGGAAGGGAACATGTTTTTTGGGGTACATGGAAATGACACCACCCTACTCCTCAAGATAAATAGTAATTTCCTAAGACTTGTAGCATTATAGATCGGGAGTGAGATTATTCAAAGATATGCAGTTTCATTATCGGCATAAAAAAATACACAGTATGAAATCAAAAACATTTTCTTTGGTCCAACTATAAGATAGAATCAACGACAATAATATTGTTTTGATCATTAGTATTCAACATTTGTTAAGACAAGAACCATCGTAAGTGATTGATTCCTGTTTACAAGCGTATATCCTTTATTGCTTAATATATGTTTATGTTCGTCTGCAAAAGATATACATCTTAGTCCCGATAATCATTGATACACGGTTGATTTCTGTTCACGGGAGTAAAAACACAATTACTAATATAAAACCTGACTGTGAAATTACAATTTTTCAAGAAATCAATATTGGTAGGAAACGCGAAAAATTCTTATTAAAAGACCACATTTTGTATGTAATAAGGGTAAAAAATAAGCCCATCCGGTGTTATCGAGATTAGCATTAGTGACCTTCACATAGCGTTTTGCACCAGAAAAAAACAACCAAAGAACACCCGGCAAACATATCATGGTTCGTATAATATCACTGAAGAGCTACATGTTTCTTTTGTATTTGAAACAAGAACTATCTTTATTAAAAGATGCACGATGAAGCACAAATATTATATTCTTCTACGAACAGTATTTCACTGAAATAACCTACATATGTTGGTTTTATAGGATTTGATAAGACATGCAAAACCTTGCATCCTACCTAATGTGCAAGGAATCGTTAATTCATAGCAACAGCGGCGATCTTGGTCGGATGACGGGACTGACAGACAAATTTTGAAAGGGGATCACCAAAAGACTATTTTAGCAAAGCTTGGATCCAATTGGGCCAATAGTTTCAGAGGAAAATAAATAAAATTTCATCCATCTTTTTCTATTTTTAGCAACAGTTCTTAAGAGGTCTGGACATAAATTTGAAAGGGGATCATCCTAGGACTATCTAAGGAAAGTTTAGCTCCTATTGGCTCAGTAGTTTCCGAGATGAAGATTTTTAAATTTCAACCCCTTTTTTATTTTTAGCAACAGCGGCCATGTTGGTTGGAGGTCGGGACTGGCGGACACAATTTTGGAAGGGGATCGCAAATGGATCATTCCACCGAAGCTTTGTCTTAAGTGGCCAAGTGGTTTCAGAGGAGAAGATATTTTAGTAATTGTGGACGGACGGACGATGACGGAAAGTGATGACAAAAGCTCACATGACTCTTTGGGTCACGTGAGCGAAAAATGGGGTGTATATTATTTCCTATCCGTGGTAAAATCTCAACAGATCATTACTTCAACAATAACTTCTTAATATGTAATAAATGAAATTGCACTTAAGTCGCTCACCTGAAGATTACATAATACATTGAAAATAAAACTTTACGACATATAATACTTTGGTTAAAGAGAATATCGCTTAAATTTAAAGTTTAATACAGATTTACCATTAAAAGTAATCATATTATCAGTTATACCCGAACTCTCTTTGGCTCTGTTGGTCGTAGGACGACGGACGCAACCAATCAGCAAACTATCAAATGACTTGCTTATTACAAGTGCTTTAAATCCGACTTGCTTATTACAAAGTGCTTTAAATCCGACTTACCAAATTTGTATTATTATCCAATCAAAAAGTTGGAAAATATTTTCATCTCTAAAATTGTTAGGCAAAAGCGTCCGTAGTTACAAAAGTAGGTCAAAAACGATCGTATAGTACTTCGTCGAAAAAGAGTTGAAAGAAAATACTCAATCAAATTAACTCTTTGCAGAAATGTTAACTACGCAATTATAAGCTCTGTAGCATCGCATAAATAAAAGTAATAACAAAATTACCCAACTCCGAACAATCTTACAAAGGGAAAGTCAAAACTCACAATTATATAAACAGACAAAATCAGTCAACATCCGGAAAACTGTGAAAATCGTAATGACCCTGACTTGGTACAGGCATTTCTAAAGAAATGGTTAGTTGAATCAGATTTTAAGGCGCCAAACCTCCCGCTCTCATTACGGTTCAAAGGTTCCGGCAGTCACTGTAACAGTATTTAAATACAGTATTTAAATAAAAATATACAAAAATAAGCAAAATTCAGATCCATGGATGATGTCAAAAATATCAAATAATGTTAGAAAACGTGACACTTAATTACTATCATATACAATATCAGGAAGTAAACATTCATATTTGGAGTACTTTAAAGTGTGTAATTTAGAACAACGAGATGTAAAAAGGCAAAATAAGTATATTTATATATATATCTGACCAAATTGACGAAAAAAAAAACTCTCCTAAAAAACTATGGGAACAACTCAAATATTTTTTTTTAATATTACGTATGTTTTGATATAAAATAAGCTTAAACAAAAAAAATGAATTTACATCATATCATATTGTCATCCCCGTGGGGAACATTATACTTTGAACAATGGCTTTTGTTGGTATTTAAAATTTCATGATGCAGAGCCCAGTTTGATCATGTTATAATTCATATTTGATAAGGTTTGACTCCTTTGAAGGGAAGTTTTTTTTCAATTACTTGGTTTTCCAATACAAGGAAGATTTTTTGTTTTGTTATTTTTTTAGTTTCCACGAAAGGAGATTAACAGTATGGTCAGTCTATCAAACAAGAAAGTACTAAATTGATTGCATGTCTTCATTTAAACCGAAGGTAAATATATGATATTATTCTATGTAAAAATACACTACATTACTCTAAATTTGATATTCAAACAGTAGGAATGCCAGCGTGACAGGAGATTTCCAAAGTAAATTCTCAGTCACGTGACATTCGCTTCATTTTTGATGAAAAATGACGTTCAACCCTTCGTTTAAAATACGTCGTTTTACAATAAATACGAACGCCTGAAATCAATTAAAATATACGAAAGATGTCTATGGATAAATACAAATTTATTGCATCACTTCACTTTTTATTTATATAGTGTACAAACCATCGAATTTATTTTGCTAGTGGAAGTGGAATCAATTTCAAAACAAATGTTGATGTGGTTCTATTTAAGCGAGAAAATTTAATCAAAACAATGTGATGACTTTCTGTATTATACATTGCGTGAAGAAATCATCTAGGATCATTGTCAAACCGACAACTAGAGTCAATGTCTTGTGGGATGCAATTGTTCCACTTAGTGCAACACCTACCACGATCGATCGACCATTTGCAAAACATAAAAAAATCATTGTCTTTCAGAACACATCAGTGGTGTTTCTTAACATCAGCAATACATGACACACAAGCGCACATCCGAAAGAGAATATTACATTTGGGAAAGGGGATATTTTTTATATCTTTTTTCTTCTATTAATACTGTATTTTTCGGTTTTAATTGAATTATTTGTATTGCAATATTGTTTTAGACATTGTGCATTTTGTAATTTAGACTGGGGAATTACTATTTATCATCTTCTAAAAAAAATCCATCTACAAACTAGCTTTTATAACATATATGGGTGGTTAAGTTGTAATAATTCTTCCTCCATGATATTCACAGACAATATTCAGTAGACCTAGAAAACAAAGTTTTAACATAATTCGACATTCCTTACAAATACAATACAATTCAGAAATGTTAAATTTGCTTTTAGCTAATAAATAAAATTCAGGAGCATCTGAAACTTTCTGAATTAAATGAATGTATCAGTTAGAGGAGATATCCTTCCCACTATAATACACAATGGTCTAAATTTGCTTAAAATAGTTGGAATGTTGGTTCATTTTTTGAAATTCATGGATTTTTAGAAAAAAACCATGTATATATATATATATATATATATATATATATATATATACGACTGACAATTAACCAAACAGTGTTAGAATTAGATTTTAGAGCTGTCAATTTTTTGTTCTTCCCTCGACTGGATTTGAACTCACACCATTGATACACTGCAGCACCATTCTCTTAGCCTTACGTCCAGCGCCCTAGACCACTCGACCATGTCTGAAAAAATAGCCAACGCATGAACCTACGGGATGTTGGATCGGAAACAAGTGCTAACGATTCTGTGCAAAAAAACAAAAATAATAAATAGACGTCTAAAATGCAGCACAACAACATAACAAAAGATGTTAAAATATAACAAAAATAACTATTAGTCTACAAAATAGACTTATAGTTATTTTTGTTATATTATATATAGCAAGACTAAGCGATTGGTGCTGCAGTGTATCAATGGTGTGAGTTCAAATCCCGTCGAGGGAAGAACACAAATTTGACAGCTCAAAAATCTAATTCTAACACTGTTTGGTTTAATTTTCAGACGTATATATACATATATATATATATATATATTAATTTTCAAACCTGTATGAATATAGTACAAACCAGTCTTTATAGAAAAATAAAAGACTTATCATAAATTCCTATTTTTATTTATTTAACTGGAATCTTTGCATTTATAATCATAGAATCTGAAACTAACAGAAAATAAACATCAGTTTTATTTAATAGAATCTGTAACTTGTAAAATATAAACATAAGGGTAATAACAAAATGACCGAACTCCGAACAATCTTACAAAGGGAAAGTCAAAACTCATAAGTATATAAACAGAAAAAATCAGTCACCAACTGGCAAACTGTGAAAACCGTTATGACCCTGACTTGGTACAGGCATTCCCATGTCCATTCTGCATATATATCTCCCTGCAATGATTTAAAACTAACTAAAACTGGAGGGTGTCAATATCATTGGCACTGAAAAAGTAGTATGCATACACATTATTAAGTATTTCAGGAAAACGGACTGAAAATGAAAAAGGGGGGTGTAAATGATTGGCATGAACTAAATATGTAGCCTTATGCTATTCCATGTTAATTTAGTGTGAATTTACCATAACCTTTCACCATTCTCTGCATGACAAGATCATACATTATAATGCAGACCTTTGTATTTCTAAAATGTATTTATTAATTTGGACAAGTCCATAAATGCCATGGGGCAAGTAAGCGAAAATGAAAGATTTGTTGTTAAAAATGGAATAAAAAGAGTCTATATATGTGTAACTATGATTGGTTCTTTAATTTTTAAACAGAAACAGTCACGTTTTCATGATAATAGATCAATCAATCTCTGAAAAAAACCCAGAAATATTTGGTTACATTCTCGATTTCTTCTTGAAATGTCAGTCAATATCTGCTATATTAAACAAAATCGTCCCCACTTCATATCCGCCCCATACAAAATCGCTCCCACATTGATCAAAATTGTCCCAACATTTTTTTCTTCTAAATAATAATAGTTATTATTATTATTACTATTATTATTGGTTTTGAAAACAACATTCTGATAAGAAATAATTGAGATAATATATAGTATAGACAATAAACATTACAGTGCATGTAATGGGAAACGCTATTATTTAATTCGGTCAGTTAAGTGAAGGTATTTATTTGTGTCCTTGTAATAATTAATTTATTCTTTTAATCAAAAGAAGAGCTTGAAGATACCATTGGGGGTAATCAGAATCCGTATATCGAAGAAGAACAGACAACACAATAACCAAAAGAAAAAAAAGTACAAAAGGACAAACAAAGATCTACAAACCACACATATAAAACTAACAACCAGGGGTGAGCTCATGTGCTCGTGAAGGGTAGGCAGTTCCTGCACCACTAGTGACACCCGTCAAGGATTTCTTTGTAAAGTATAGATTAATTATATGTAGAGTCGACACATGTAAGTTGATGTTAACATGTGTTTGTATGAATATGGACTCGAACAAGATAAAATAAGGAAAAAGGGTTAAATAATAAAGAAATAAAGAAATTTCATTGAAAATAAATATGCAAACAGAAAGTTAAAAAGGGGGGTAATTCCGTGAGTGAGTTATTGTTGTTTAGCGCCAATTCAGCAATTTTTTTCAGCTATATCAAGGCGAGTACAAGTAAATTATCAATGAGATTAGATGATGGTGAGGTCTGCTTTGTTCTAGATCATCACGCTGGGTTGAATTTGTATAGTGCTAGCACACTGAAACAACAGTTCGTGAGTATACATGTCGCTCCACTCGGACACATTATTTTGATTCCGAGCCAACCAGTCTTTGCTCTTTTACCTTAATGCTGCCTGCTAGCGGAGAAGCAAATAGTCGGCTTTGGCTTTACCCGAGCGAGAGTCGAACCTACGGTCTACCACACTCGAGACTCTAACCATTACGTCACCGATGCGATTCTGAAAAATATACGCGTCCAGTTTTGTAAATTACAAAAAGGATCCATTCGACTCGCAGCCGCAAGTGAGAAAGTCTACCAGTTGCCTGCACATGTTCCATGGTTCTCTCCGGGTACTCCAGATTCTTCCACCACTAAAACTGGTCCCCATGATATAGCTGAAATATTGCTGAAAGTGGCATTAAGCACAATAAATCATTAAATCAAATCAATCTCAAAAATATATGAACAAACACTTCGAATATATGACTGGGTATGCGGTTTTCATAGTGAGGGTATTGATCATTCGATCATTGACAACATTGTCACAGGTCTACAAATATCAAACTGTATGGGAAATAT
Organism: Bathymodiolus septemdierum; assembly: GCA_963383655.1. Lineage (NCBI taxonomy): Eukaryota > Metazoa > Mollusca > Bivalvia > Mytilida > Modiolidae > Bathymodiolus > Bathymodiolus septemdierum. The sequence continues at coordinate 16,768,244 of OY726531.1, forward strand.
TAACACTTAGAAAGAGAAATAAAATAGAAAAGAGATATATAAATGAGTTACTGTATGGTATATATCTGTTTTTGTGTGTATCTGGTGGTACTACAAGATTCCAAACTATGATATGACCTTTAACCTTCTGTATCGAAGTCACGAGTATCATTTCCTACAATAAATGTACAGGTACCTGATCAAATCGGCCCAGTCAATATCTCCCCTATATTTAACAAAATTGCCCCCACTTAAAATCCATCCCATACAAAATCGCCGCAACATTAATCAATATCGCCCCAACATTTGTTGTTGTAAATAATAATAGTTATGATTATTTTATACCCCCACTCATATTGCAATCATCTTGTCCGTCCGTCCGTGTGTCCGTCCGTCCGTTCACACTTTCGTAACAGATATCTTAGCTTATACTGGAAGAAATGATTTTATATTTGATATATGGCTTTGGCATGGTGACTTGTACCGTGTCTCCCCTTTCCAGGTTTACCGCACATCTACTTCCTGTTTATAGTGCGACTTAGAATTTTTAGCTCACCTAGCCTTTAGGCCACGTGAGCTATTGTCATCACTTTTCGTCCGTCGTCCGTCGTCCGTCGTCCGTCCATCAACATTTCACATTTTAATCTTCTCCTCAGAAACCATTGGGCCAATTGCAACTAAACTTTGGTGGAATGGTCCTTGGATGGCCCCCTTCCAAAATTGTGTCCGGTGATCCCGACTTCCAACCAAGATGGCCGCCAAGCTAAAAATAGAAAAAGGGGATGCCATTTTAATTGTCCATTGCTGCTTTAGTGTAAGTCAAAATGAGCTCAAATTTTAACTGCAGCTACATGGCAAGGAGTAGTTTAACATATATTCCGGGTTTTTCTGTGAATTTTTTCTTTCAGCCGATATATAGCGATTATGCATATTAGGCATATTTTGATAACAGATCACATTTAAATCTTCACTGAAACCGCTGAACCAAATTAAGCCAAACCTGGCAGGGATGGTTTCTGGGTGGGTCCCTTTCAAAATTGTATCCGTCAGCGCCGTCCTGTATCCAAGATGACCGCCATTATTAAAAATAGAAATTTCTTCAAATGGCCAAAACTGCTCTATTTTAAGCCAGAATGTGCCCAAATTTGAACTGCATAAGCATAATGATGAGCCTTTTAACATATAATACAGGATTTTTTATGAACTTTGCACTTTTGCCGATTTTGACCGATTATGCAAATTAGAAAAAAGGGAGAATGAAATTAAAAAAAAATCTGCTCCTCTAAAACTACTGAGCCAATCTCAACCAAACGTTGCTGAAATGATTCTTGGGTGGTCCTCTTCCAAAATTGTGTTCGGCATTTCAGAACTCCGACCAAGATGGCCACCACAGCCGAACTTAATTTAACATAGGACCTTATGGGAAATTCCCATAACAATCTTCTTGTCTGAAACCATTTGCTCAATAAGAACAAAATGTTGATGAAATAGTCATTGGATGGTTCTCTTCCAAAAATTTGTCCGGCGGTTCGTCCCTTCGACCAAGATGACCCCCACAGCCGAGCTTAGCTTAACATAGGACCCTATGGGAAATTCACATAAAAATCTTCTCCTCAGAAACCACTGGGCCAATTGCAACCAAACTTTGGTGGAATGATCCTTGGATGGCCCCCTTCCAAAATTGTATCCGGTGATCCCGACTTCCAACCAAGATGGCCACCAAGCTAGAAATAGAAAAAAGGGGGATGAAATTTTAAAAGAATCTTCTCCTCTGAAACTACTGAGCCAATCTCAACCAAACTTTGCTGAAATGATTCTTTGGTGGTCCTCTTCCAAAATTGTGTCCGACATTTCAGACCTCCGACCAAGATGGCTGCCACAGCCGAACTTAATTTAACATAGAACCCTATGGGAAATTCCCATAAGAATCTTCTTGTCTGAAACCATTTGCTCAATAAGAACTAAATGTTGATGAAATAGTCATTGGATGGTTCTCTTCCAAAAAATTGTCAGGCGGTTCGGCCATTCGACCAAAATGGCCGCCACAACCGAGGTTATTTTAACATAGGAACCTATGGGAAATTCACATAAAAATCTTCTTGCCTGAAACCAGTTGCTCAATTGGAACCAAACTTTGATCAAATAGTCATTGAATGGTCCTTTTCCAAATTATGTCTGGTGGTCCCGCCCTCTGACCAAGATGGCTGCACAGCTGTACTTAGTTTAACATAGGACCCTATGGGGAATTCACATAACATCCATCTTGTCTGGAACCAGTAACTCAATTAGAACCAAACTTTGATGAAATAGTCATTGGATGGTCCTCTTCCAAAATTGTGTCCGGCAGTCGCGCTCTCCCACGAAGATGGCCACCACAGTGCAGTTGCGTTCTTATTGAAAGCAGCTTTGATCCAAGTGAGCGATTACAGGCTCCTGGGAGCCTCTGGTTCATGTTTGCTGTAATGAAAACTTTCGTAACAGTTATCTCAGCTTCTACTGGAAGAAATGATTTTATATTTGATATATGGCTTTGGCATGGTGACTTGTACCGTGTCTCCCCTTTCCAGGTTTACCGCATATCTACTTCTTGCTTACCGTGCGACTTACAAATGATCGAGTGGGGGTATTCTTAGCACGACGTAGCGTGTACCATCTTGTTACTATTATTATTGGTTTTGACAACGACATTCTGGTAAGTAATAATTGAGATAAGGGACCGGTCATTATTTATCTCCAAGGGGCGGGGGGGGGGGGCGGCAAAAAGGTAGAGGGGACATACAAAATTGGCAATCGATAGATGGGGGTCACTGCTTTTCTGGTTGATCAAGCAGGGGGGAGTCATGATTTTTTTTAAACATACACTATAGATGAAATCTATTTACATATAAAATGAAAATAAATATATTCAGCCGAAAAAAATGTCTCCTTCTCATACATTTTGCCAAATATCAAACTGTCACTATATATAAATAAATATATGTGCATAGAGTACATAGGAACGAGGCTTTCTGGTTCACTACATAACAGTTTCAGAGTCAACCCAGAGAGACAGATCAATGCATGAACATAGGATATGCAGTGTTCTGTCAATGCCCATATAGCACCATGGTACCATGGTGCTATTTTGTGAAATTATATAATAGAATGTATTAGTGCAATGGTGCTTTAATATTCAGAAAACCAGTGCTCTCTTAATTTCCGTGGTACTATTTGAAAATCCTTGGGAGAACACTGATATGTTTTAGATATTCTTGACAACAAATGTTTTTGATAGTATATTCTTTTCAAAGGAAACACCAAGATATGCTTACTTTCAACATCTCAAACATGAACAAAAACATGGTTTTAAAGGTAACTATTTAATTGCTAAAAACAAATCTGAAAAACTTTAATAACATTCAAATTTCAATCCAGAGGAATACAAAAACTGACTATGTAGTAATAAATTCATATGTATAATACTGCATTCACATAAATTAAATAGTTCTGACTAGATTATGAAACTTTTTATAATTAAATGCATCACAAAATATTTGTACATGTATTAACTATCAAACATATCAAATGTCTTAAACAAACAAAATAAAACAGATATGTAAAAATGAGACTAGGATGAATAAATATACAATACTTTACTGGACGATGATAAAAGTATTTGAAATATTTTTTGTATGTATTGATAAATACTTCTATAAACTTCATTTAATTCTGCTTTTGTTGCCAATACTTTTGGATAGAGATTGTAGATATTTCTATTTTTGTTGATTTTTCACATTTCTTGTGAACATTTATTGTTAAATCTGCAGAATATTTCATAGTTTATAAGGCATGTAAGGCTTGCAAACTATTTTCAGAAGAAAGAAGGATATTTATATTTAAAACTATTTTATTTATATGTTTACTCAGTTTCAGCTGTTGTAGGAAATGCAATTAAGTTTTGGATAAAAATTAACCTTCCTGAAACAAAACAAAGTTGTCAGGGGAGATAATTAATTGGTTTTACATGGAAAGTACCTACAAATCAAATAGATGATAAAAATCCTTCTTGTTATATATGGTACCAATTTTTTGTATTCTATTTTGTGAAATTAGGTTCAATTCAAAAAGCACAATGTGACACCCATTCTTATACAATTATTTGATCTTTATGTAGAAGTATACGTATTTACATTTTAATAGTAGGGTGTAATTAATCTGCAGTAGAAATGTCATATTACTGAGGATATGATTTATATGTATCTTTAAAATTATTATTGTACAGCTGATTCTGTATATGCACTTGAAGGGGTTAACATGCTTATTAAATTACATATATGACTAAATATTATTTCTATATCATAATTGTGATTAATAGATTTAATTCAGTTTAAAATTTGATTAAAATAATATTTGTTGATTGTAATTTTATTTACCTGAGTACCATGGATTGTGATACAGTTGTGATAGATGAAGGCATAGTGGAGAACAAGTTGGGGGTCAACATTTTTCTGACGCTATTAGGAGGGGGGTCACATGTGTTACACAAAAGTGGAAAGGGGGGTTCATTTAATTTTTTTCGTTCATTCAAAATAATTTTCCGCCCTCCCCCTGGAGATAAATAATGACCGGTCCCTAATATATATATTATAGACAATAAAAATTACAGTGCATGTAATCGGACACGTTATTGTTTAATTCTGTCAGTTGAAGTGAAGGTATTTATTTGTGTCCTTGTAATAATTAATTTCGTCTTTTAATCAAAAGAAGAGCTTGAAGATACCATAGGGGTTATCAGAATCCGTATATCGAAGAAGAACAGACAACACAATGGCCAAGATTAAAAAAGCACATAAGGACAAACAAAGATCTACAAAACACACATATAAAACTAAAGATCGAGAAACACGAACCCCACTAAAAACCGGGGGTGAAATCAGGTGCCCCGGAAGGGTAGGCAGTTCCTGCTGCACTAGTGACACCCGTCAAAGATTTCTTTGTAAGTCGACACATGAAAGTTGTTGTTAGCATGTGTTTGTATGAATATGGACTATGAACAAGTTAAAATAAGGAAAAGGGGCTAAATAATAAATAAATAAAGAAATGTCATTGAAAATAAATATGGAAACAGAAAGCAAAAAAAAGGAGTTGGGGGTGGGGGTTGGGGGGGGGGGGGTGGGGGGGGGGGGGGTAGGGGGGTTAATTCTGAGAGTGAGTCAGTGGTTCTTGTTTAACGCCAATTCAGCAATTTTTACAGCTATATCAAGGCGAGTACACGTTCATTATCAATGAGATGAGATGATGATGAGGTCTCTTTGTTCTAGACCAACACGCTGAGTTGAATGTTTTTAGTGCTAGCACACTGAAACAACAGTCCATATTAATCTTATTTCGAGCCAACCAGTCTTTACTCTTTCACCTTAATGCTGCCTGCTAGCGGAGAAGCAAATAGACTTTGGTTTGACCCGAGCGGGGCTCGAACCCACGGTCTACCACTCGAGACTCTAACCATTACGCCACCGATGCGGTTCTGAAAAATATTTGCACCCTGCTTTGTAGCTTACAAAAAAGATGCACTCGACTCGCAGCCGCAATTGATAAAGTCTACCAGTTGTCTGCACATGGTCGATGGTTCTCTTCGGGTACTCCGGTTTCTTCCACCACTAAAACTTTTCGCCATGATATAGCTGAAATATTGCTGAAAGTGCCGTTAAGCACAATAAATCAATAAATCAAATCAATAAGAAAAAATATATGAACGAATACTTCGAATAAATGACTGGGTATGTGGTTCTCATAGTGAGGGCATATATAAAAATCGGGGTGTTTTTAAACTCCAGCGTCACCACCTTATGCAATTGTACCTAATGTTGACATATGTAAACCCCCCTCCCCACACACGCACGAAACACCCTCTTTCCCAAACGATCCAATGTCACCACCGAAGCAACTTTTACCTTAGGTTAAATTATGTATCCCCATTCCCACCCCCACTCAAAAACAATCAAGCTCACACAACACCTCGAGATCGACGACTAGCTATTCCTCCTGCTTTATAAGCTCAGTGCAAATATATTGTATATTCGTGGAAATGTTCGTATATTCTATATATAAACGTCCTCATATAAGAACAGTTAGTTATATCTCTAGTAATGACTCAGCATCCTCTATGGAAGATTTTTTTCCTAGACTTCCATGTATTAAAATCATGTAAACGGCATTTTTTTTAATTGTAGACTTGATTGAAAGTGCTTAATAACAAGAATTGTAACTGTTTAAGCTTCAGAATCAAATGCATTGGTAACATCGAACAAAACAATATTTCAAGATGGCTGCTCTTATGCATGTACATTATTACTTGCAATAGTTTATGTTCGATGTTTTCTTTTCAGAAACGTTGACATGGCAACAGCAACAACACAATGTTGCAACATTTGTGATCATGACAACGAATCTAAATTGGCGGCCACCTGGTGCCCGGAATGTGAGGATTTCCTGTGTACCGACTGTAACAGGCACCATGCCAGATCTTCATCAAGCAAACAGCACATCGTAATTTCCATGGAAAATTACCAGAAATTACCCAGTTCTATTGTATCTATAAAGAACAGATGCAACAAACATGGCAATAAGTACGAATTCTACTGCTCGATTCATGACGTTCCTTGTTGCGTTATGTGCATAAGAGATGATCATCGCCATTGCCAAGAATTACGTCCCATTCTTGAGGTAACAAAGAATGCCAAGTCATCGACGGTCATTGTGCACATAGAAAGAGATCTCGAAGACATCGACGCCGCATTTGAAAAAATTCGGTCAGATATCACAAATAATATTACTGAAATTGATGAACAAAAAAGGAAAATTTTGTCCGATATATCAGACATGCGCAAATCATTTAACGACCATGTAGATAAAATTGAAAAACAAACAGTTGAAGAGATGGTGGCAGTAGAACAAAATTTACAAGTACAATTAAAGAATGTATTGGTTTCCATGGAAGCCAAAAGAACTGATTTTGATAATATCCGGCAACATGTGAATAAAGTAAAGAAATATGCCAGTGACCTCCAAACTTTCATAGGAGTGAACGAAATGACCAGTGTTGTGGATGGAGAAGTTAAGAAACAGAAAGGGGCATTTAATTATGACCTTTATGAACTGAAGCTTGACTTTCCATCAGAATTGGAATCTTTTGTGAAAGATGTTTCTAAATTTGGCGTTGTATCTGTTACAGAAAAGCATTGTTGTACCAGTCTTGTCAAAGAAGTTGAATTGCAAGCACAGATTCCACAGGAAAACAAGCTAGGTCTTATACCACAACTCACAAGGAAGACGACTGTCAATTTTCCAGCTAAGTTTAAGGGGCGTGTCTGTATACACGGTTCTGACATATTACCGGATGGCAAACTTGTATTCGCTGAAAGAGAAGGCAAACGGTTGTTGATGTTTTCTAATAACGGAAATTACGAAAAAGACATTGTCCGGTTTTCAGGTAAACCGTTTGAGGTTTCATACACAGGAGAAAACATCGTAGCTGTTACAATTTACGACAAACATGAAATCGTATTTGTAAACGTCATTACAAACATCATTACAAACACGGTAGATATTGGCTATCATTGTTATGGAACCAATTTCAACATGAATCGTATAGCCATTCGAGTAATACAACAACCTACATCAAGTCACATTGTATATTTAGATCCCAAAGGTAAATTGATTGATCGAGTCAATATTCCCAGTGCGAACTCAGCACACATATCATTGCGTGATGATAACATTAAGTGTACGGATTGGAAAGCCAATACGATTTACTCTTATACCTTAACAGGACAACAGATTTGGACCTTCAAAGACGAAAACGTCTTACGAGTACCAGAGGGAATTGCCTTAGATAAAAATAGGAACGTTTATGTGGCTGGTAATGAGACAAACAACGTTGTTGTTCTTTCTCCTGATGGTAAAAACTGCAAAGAAATCTTAACCCAAAGTGATGGGTTGAATAAACCGTATTCATTACGTATCAACATTGACCGTGACGAGCTCCTCGTATGCAATGAGAGGGGTCCAGCATTTCTTTTCTCGCTGCAATATATGTAAGCTATGCTACTGGACGTTACCAATGTTGACACAGAACTAGTGCAACTTATTGTAGTATTGGTGTAAAAGTATTTTACATTGTAGTTAATACTTGACAGTGATGTTGATAAGAACTTATATTATTAATAAAACTAAGGTTCTCCTCTAAAAGGAAAAGGTAACCTTTGCTGATTTTGACTATCCTGTTTAGGCTCTTTTGTTTTATTGCTCCGAAAACTTTAAAACATATTTGGCCTTGCCATCTTTCAATTATGTTGCATACCTGATCAAGTTTATTCCAGAAAGACGCCCTCCGCACTAAGTTTGATATCTACGTTTTTATTATTTATATATAAAGACCTTGTGTATGAGAACCTATAAAGAACTTGTGTATGAGAACTTATAAAGAACTTGTGTATGAGAACCTATAAAGAACTTATGTATGATAACTTATAAAGAACTTGTGTATGAGAACTCATAAAGAACTTGTGTATGAGAACTTATAAAGAACTTGTGTATGATAGCTTATAAAGAACTTGTGTATGAGAACCTATAAAGAACTTGTGTATGAGAACCTATAAAGAACTTATGTATGATAACTTATAAAGAACTTGTGTATGAGAACTCATAAAGAACTTGTGTATGAGAACTTATAAAGAACTTGTGTATGATAACTTATAAAGAACTTGTGTATGAGAACCTATAAAGAACTTGTGTATGATCAGAACTTATATAGGGCTAGTGTATATGTTATATTTCTAGATGTATATTTATCTTGATATATTACTCGTATATATGTAAGCTAAAGGATATCTTTAAAAACTGTAATGTGGGGTTTACATTTTTTCATTCTGCAATAAAAATGGGAAAGTACCCTGCACGTCTCTTACCATAATCTGTAGTGGATATTTCAGCATGAAATAGCAACCTCTTTAAGTAACAGTAACGAATGTTTATTGCTAAGAAAAGTTTGAAGATATAAGAAACCGTAAATTAAAGATGGTCAGACAACACAATGACCAAAGGAAAAAAAGACAACGATCTTCAAAACACTATGCAGAAAACCAAAGATCGAGCAACATGAACCCCACTCAAAACCGGTGGTGAACTCATGCTCTCTGGAAAAGTAGGTAGTTCTTGCTCCACATGTGGTACCCGTAGTGTTACTCTTGTTACAAGCAAATGGTGTATATATATAATGATAATGAACTACATTTGTTTCACGAATGTGAAAACAAACATATCTATGTAACTATTAAATTACAATATATGTACTACTTTAAACAAAAACTGCAAATTACAAAAAAGAAGAAATAGTTAAATATTTTGAATGTTATATTTGAGCTATTTAATTAAACATATTATCAGAAATTTGTCAATTTTTTCTGTCATGTTGGCGCCAGATATGTTTAATTGATTTAATGTTGTTTAATCACAAGTCAGCAATATTTCTCCTATATTCATGACGGAGAACATGTTTACAAGCAATAAGAAGAGTTTGAAGATACCTAAGGGGGTAGTCAGAATCCGTAAATCGAAAAAGGACAGACAACACAATGGTCAAAAGGAAAAGGACAAATAACAATCACCAAAACAATACACTATATACTATTGATCGAGAAACACTAATTCCACTAAGAACAGTGATAATGTTCCGGATGAGTAAGTAGTTCCTGCTCCACTAGTGACATTATCGTGTTTCTATAGTTACAATAATAAGTCATGAATGAGAAATGGATCGGGATGTGCTTACGACAAATAGAACATATCCGTTTTCATATGTGACACAGATATTCCGTAATGGTTACCAAGTCATCGTTCCGACTTCAATTTAACCAGTAAGAACCCTTGGTTCAGTAGTTTCTCTCTAAGCAGCAACTATCTGTCAAGGAAATCCTGACAGGAACCACAATCTCTGGAATATCGGATTAACTGAGAGATAAAGCATGCCGTTGAAAGAGGGCACCAATGGATGGGATGTCCTGTTTGCAAACAATAAATAAAGTTGTTAAAAGATTGTATCTATGGATGGGATGGCCTGTTTGTAAGCAATAAATTACGCGGTTAGAATTGTGTACCTGGGATGTCCTTTGTATAAACAATAAGTCACGTAATTAAAATGTTGACACCTACGGATGTGATGTCCTGCTTGGCACAAGTACAACGGCAGATGATGAATATACCACTAGAACGTACCGTCAACGTCCAGTCATTATACGCTGTACATAATTGACAGCTGTTGTGTTTTGTATTTTACCAAAAATGAGCGTAGAACTGCACAAATACCAGACACACGTTTACATCACACCAATATTTCAGAAGGGGGAGGGGGCAATTCAAAAACTATAGAAAAAAATATATTTGCTGCTTTGCAACTAAGCACACATCGAATCAATGAGCAAAAGTAAGGCAATATAGTGTTTTAGGTTTTGAATAATATGCCAGAGTGGAGCGACGTACCTACCTACGGACTGTTATTTCGGTTTAATAGCACCATAAACTTAACATAGCGAACTGGTCAGTCTAGTTAAAATCAGACATCATCATCATCGTCTCAAGAAGAGTTCGTATATCGAAGAAGAACAGACAACACAATGGCCAAAAGAAAAAATACGAAAGGACAAACAACGATTTACAAAACATACACATCAAACAAAAGATCAAGTAACATGATCCCCACTAACAACTGGAGGGGAACTCAGGTGCTCCGGAAGGGTATGCAGTTCCTTGCTCTTCCAATGATATAGCTTGAATTAACAAATCTCGGTTGGCTCGCTTCCCTACAACAAAGTATTTGTATATGCGTAGATCATTCTATTTTTATTAAGCACAGTTGAACTAATTCTTTCAATCTGCCTTTTAATTTTGAGTGGGGAATAGTAGTCTAGACCGTAGTGAAATCACCAAAAAAAAATATGAACACACATTTATGGTCACGAACTTGAAAAATGCATAAGTAATAATAGTATAAGAAATATTTGTATCTAAATAAAATATATATTACTTTAATTAAATGTAATTTGAAACATGACAGTACGACTGTCTGGTAGACAGTCAAATACAAATGATATTCAAAAAACGCCCAGTCAATACAAATGTTTCCCGCTCTTCATTGCTTTGGTTTAGGTATATGGTGTTTAACGCCATTTACAAAAAAATTATTGGTTGAGGAAGCCGGATTACCCGGAGAAAATCACCGACCAACCGTAAGTCACTGACAAACTTTATCACATAATGTTGTATCGAGTACACTTCGCCTGAGGGGGGTTTAGAACTGACAACGTTAGTGGTGATAGGCACTGATTACATAGGTAATTGTAATTCTAGCTATGCGATCAGGACCACGACGGCCCCTTCGCTATATCTTGAACCGCGGTAAATTTTAAAGTATTATCTGAGCTCATAATTATTTAGAAGAAATGAAACAAACAGTATATAATATGCATTAATTCTATGTAATCAATCTCCATTCATTGAGCCTGCTTTTTAAACTTCCTGCAGGTGTAATACTAGATTTGTGCACTTCAATTGTATTGTAAACAAACCTAGCAACCTTGATGGTTTTGTTTTGTGATATATGTTCTCATTGAAATAACTTGACAATTTAAGCACAGTTGTAATAGATAAATTGATTGATCTTTTAGTCGTATTTATCTGATATCTGACTTTCTAAATTTATCCCAGTATTAAAGGGTGACAAAAGGGTACTTATCTTTGATATTTTTTAGAAGCTGGGCAGCTGTATTGCTCCAGTGGTCTATATTGCCATATGTAAAACACATCCCTGGTTTGTATTTTCCAGCAAATATCCTCCACTGAGCCGTCGTTACTGTACGAAGTTGTCCTTGTACGTCTTTTCGTCTTCTCAGACTTGGTTTTACTTTCAGCTTTTGATAATGCACGATTCACTAGTTTCTCGTCTTCCGAGTCATCAGCGATGGGATTACGTTGATACTCTTGGACGACAATACAGTCTAAATCTGAAGAGTCATCCAGTTTAATCATCCTTTGACGCTCCTGTGCATATATTTCTATCCTTTCCTGCGACGACCTTGTGTGTGTTTATGTCAGGATTCTCTAGAATAGTATTTGGAAGCTTCAACTTTAATTTAATTTCATTCAAATATAGTTCGTTTCGTCATCTGTTTTTCTAGCCTCAAAAACTGGAAGTGTCGAGATTTCATAAAAAAAAGGTACAATATTTTGCCATGCCAATTTTGTCTCACACATAAAGACAACAACAGACATTTTAAAGGACAAACCCTGATAGCTATATATATATATATATATTCGCATATATACAAATAAATAAGAGGTAAACAAAAGTACATGAGGAGGTGTCCTGAATGTACATGCGTCATCTTTCAAAATAGGACCAACCGTGTAGGTGGTGTAATGGCTTGTGTGGTAGACCGTGAACTCGAGCCCAGGTCGGGTCAAACCAACCACTATAAAATTGGTATTTGGTGTTTCTCCTCTACACACGTAGTTTTAAGGAGTAAGAGCAAAGAGTGGTAGGCTCGGAGTCAAGTTAATGTGTCCGAAATGAGCAACATTTCAACCTGCAGATTGTGGTGTCTGTGTGCTAGCACTAAACAGATCCAAGTAAAAATTTAACATCAACATCATCTCATTGAAATGCATCTTGGTCTCGAGTTGATATTGATAAAACAATGCTAATTTGACATTGGATACTCACTCACTCACTCACTCACTCACTCACTCACTCACTCACTCACTCACTCACTCACTCTCACTCACTCACTCACTCACTCACTCACTCACTCACTCACTCACTCACTCACTCACTCACTCACTCACTCACTCACTCACTCACTCACTCACTCACTCACGCACGCACCAACACACGCACGCACACACGCAGCAGATTTATATTTTAACAATTGTTTTATTTATTTTATGCATAGGACAATACCAATATGGAGAGAACCTTTCGAAGCTGACATAACTTGAGTCCGATCCAAGTATTATATAGTTAATAATACAATAAGTTGAATGTCATCTATATACCATCTCCATAATTACCATCGCGTAACCAGTAAACTAAAGTTTTGAAGTATGCAGATTTGCTGTTACATGTTTTGATAAAATTACAGATATGGAAATATGTTTTTTTAAACAGGGATCGTCTTCCTTTGTGTCAGCTAGAGCGTATTGACTGTCAAACAAATGTTGTGTTCACAAACATAGAAAACAGTATTTGTCAATCGGTTTCAGTTTTGTTACAGGTAAGTCTATAACTATCATTCTACCAAATTGCATATGAAATTATAACGCTTCGGAACATTTAGATAGAGTTGAAAGTCTACATTCTACCAAATTGTATATGAAAGTCTAATACTTAGGCACATTTAGATAGAGGTCAAAGTCTACATTCTACCAAATTGTATATGAAAGTCTAACGCTTCTCAACATTTAGATAGAATTCAAAAGTGTCGGGTATAAATGAACAATTCAATACACATTCGAGCGAATGCAACAGAAAATCAACATTAAATGATGCTAAATTAAAATGGTTGACACAACCGACTAAGCCATTAGATGATTTCTATCTTGATAATTTTAAAGTCATAAACACATAATTAGATAGGAATAACAATGGTGAATTACGATGGAAAGACATGTACATGATATCAGATTAACTGTGAAGCAGAGCTTGAAGAAGGAAAATGGGGCAATCAAGTATCGGTATATCGAAGAAGAACAGACAATACATAGGCATAAAGAAAAAGTACAAAGGACAAACAACGATCTACAAAACATACACATCAAACTAAAGATCGAGTAACACGAACCTCACTAAAAACTGGGGGTGAAATCAGGTGCTTCGGAAGGGTGATCAGTTCCTGCTCCACTAGTAGCTCCCGTCTAGCTACAAACCCGTTGATGTCATGAATGTGGAAACGACCGAAAAGTGTTTATGGAAATTGGAACATATACATGGTCATTTTTGACAAAGATATTCCATCAGGGTCAACCAAGTCATTGTGACAGATCGACGGGATCGATCTCCGTGGAGAGCCCCTGCCGATTTAAACATCACAAAGTCTTATTAATTAACTCCTGACATAAGATGGAAATAGTTGATAAACAAACTTTGACAAGTTCTAAATCTGGTGAACAATGGATGACCCTTATCAGGTTCAACACAACTTTAAAGTTTCGATTCGCTTACAAGACAATACCAAAGCAATAAAACAGATAACTAGGGACGTATTTGTTGGCGTGTCTCCAAGGAAAACAATGACTAGATTTAATACAATAAGTCAACACGATCTGAAATTCTACAATTTCTTGAGTTGAAAGATGACAATTAACTCTTCCCGTGTACTAGTATATGCAAAGTTAAATATTCCGGAGGAGTATGGTAACATTATTGAAACCGACGCATTCTGACTATACGTTGTACGGTGTAGACGATGATCATGGGTGTCACTAGTGGAGGAGAAACTGCCTACCCTCCGGGAGCACCTGAGCCTACTCCTGGTTTTAAGTGGGGTTCGTGTTACTCGATCTTTAATTTTATATGTATGTTTTGTAGATCGCTGTTTGTCCTTTTGTACTTTTTCTTTTGGTCATTTGTTGTCTGTTCTTCTTCGATATATGGATTCTGATTACCCCTTTGGTATCTTCAAACTCTTCTTAAGTAACCGTGACTGGACACTTAGATGGAATGACGCACCAGTTCAAGAAGACAAGAAAAATTCATCTGGTCAAATATGCTTGCAAAACATTTCCATGATGGTGTTCTTAATGTTTATATTTGAATTTTTTTTTTATTTTATTTTAAAGTGTTATTTTTTTGTGTGCCATTATGAATCTAAATATTTCTAACATAGAATATGAGAGGTGTTATATCATCCGCTTTATGTCTGCCAAATTTGCTGCGTGTCACTGATTGTGACATTACGATTATATGTAACACACAAACTTTAACAAAGCTCATTGTCTTATATGTATAGTATAGATACAAGATAGCATAGCGTAACAACATTCTGATAGATTGAATTATTTCTTTAATCATACCCAGGTCAAAGGTTGGATCTATATAATGCACAAATCTTCTTTACAATTTTTAGTAAAATAATATTAGATACAAACTGCGATAGGATTGTAGGTATTGAGCTTCAAAACCAAAACTATAGGTAAACTTTTAGGTCGGTAATTACGGCAGTGTTATTGTAACTGCAGATCTTAATGGTGATTATATAAAAATACCAACTTGATAATTAGAAACATCGTCAAATCAAAGGACCTTCAAAATGTTGTAAATAGACAATTTAGTTTAAACATATTTTATTTATTAATAATTTAAAATTTTTGAAAGTGTTGTACAGTGAAGCTTATCTACAGCGAACCGCCTTAGGACCAACGTATCTATTCTGATACATGTGTTCGGTTAATACAGGTTAAATTAACAAAACATTGTAAACAGACAATTTAGGATAGACATATCTAATTAATTAATATTTTGGATTTTTTTCAAATTTTGGACAGTGAAATCTATCTAAACCGAACCACCTTGGGACCAACATATCTATTCGGATACAGGTATTCGGTTTATACAGGTTAAATTAACAAAGATTTTCTATATTGGTGCATTAATGAAGGTTCGGTCTATACAGATTCCGGTTGATTAGGGTTCGGTTTATACAGGATTCGGGTTTATTAAGGTTCGGTTTATACAGGATTCCCGTTTTTTCATGGTTTGGTTTAGACAGGTTTCACTCTGTATATTAGTCCATACCTATGGAATATATTTTTAGAAAAAAAAATCAATCTGCTTTTATTCTTTTTTTTATTAACATACCTTCCACTGGCACTTTATTTTTATTTCACTATATACGTCCACTGTTTTATTACTTCCCTTTATTCGGTTGCTGTCTACAATCTTAGCGCGCCATGAATATTAGATGTCCTAGTTTATGACCTTTGAAAACTAAAGACATTGATATCGTTCTAGTATATTTATTTATAGAAATTGTCTATTTATATATTCTTGTTGTGAAGTTTGGGAGATCAATGTTATTGTATAAGACTTCTTTATCTGAATTCTGATAGCAAGCTTTGAATAGAGAAACGCGTCACTAAGACGAATCAATATGGAAATTCTTAGTGCTAGTCATCTCTCTGTTAGGCAATGCCTCAAAAAGATTTGAAAAATAAAAGGAGAAAATTATATCACGCCAATTTTGCCTAACCCATAAAGACAACCACAGAACAAACCATTACATCTATGTATATTCACATACATACCAAAAATGAGAGGTGGACAATAGTACATGCGGAGGTGTATTGTATGTACATGTGTCGTCATTCAAAATAGGACTAACCGTCTTGGTGGTGTTGTGATTAGCATGTTTCTCCCTATTGTGGTAGGTCGTGGTTTGAGCATGGTCAGGCCAAACAATGACTATGAACATGATATTAGTTCCCTTTCCGCTCAACGCGCAGCTTAAAGGCGCAAGAGCATGGTTTGGACTGAACGAACTATCTACCCGTGGACGGTTGTGTCTGTGAGCTAGCACTATAAAGATACAAGTAAACCTGCTTGTTTTAAATATCATGTATATTTGTTTACGTGTTTGATTTGTTGTCATTATTATATGTGTATTACTACTTGTAGGGAAATGACAAGTCCAAAAGATGTGATATTTTTTGTTTGTTCAATCCCACTAGCTGTTTTATTTACAATGAAAATAATATTAAATCTAACCAATGTTCCCCACTTTTGTATTAAATATTATATTATATTTGTGCATGTACTTGATTTGTTGTCATTAGTATATGTGTATTACTTGTAGGTAGATGACAAGTCCATAAGTTGTAATATTTGTTGTTCAATCCCACTAGCTGTTTTATTTGCAATAAAATAATATTAAATCTAACCAATGTCCCCCTTTTTCTATCTTACTGTTAGCATATTTATTTTCAATAAAATTTCTTAATTATTCCATTTCTATGTTCCCTTTATTTAACTTGTTCGTGACAATATCCATCCAATCTTATGGTAACAACAGTTTACATATTCCTACCCTTTATACTCTAATATGTAAACATGTACAGCAAGTTTGAAAAATGAAGGTAATTCAATGTCACAAACGCATGTGAACAAGCAAACACAATATGATATCAAAAGGAACTAAATAGCAAGGTGGAAAAGAAAGAGAGAGGGGTAGTTCTATATGCTTCAAGCGCATGTGATTCACACAAACCAAATACATGTATAAATGAGAGTGAACAATTAACATGTTTTTATTATGGCAACAGAAGCATCGATTTTTACAAATTCTACATCTAAACGTTGACATTTAAAACATTTTTTTGCTTCGTTTTATTTATAGCTCAATATCATCATATATAAATGTGTTACTGTATGATATATATCTGTCTTTGGGTGTATTTGGTGGTACTACAAGATTACAAACTATGATATGACCCTTAACCTTCTGTATCTAAGTCACGAGTATCACTTCCTACAATAAATGTACTAATTATAGGTACCTGATCAAATCGCCCCCTACAAAATAACGCCCGTCAATATAGCCCTAATAGTTAACAAACTTGTCCCCACTTCATATCCGCCCCATACAAAATCGCCCCAACATTTTTTGTTGTAAATAATAATAGTTATTATTATTACTACTATTATTATTGGTTTTGAAAACGACATTTTGATGAGTAATTATTGAGATACTATATATATTGTAGACAATAAAAATTACAGTGCATGTAATCGGACTCGTTATTGTTTGATTATGTCAGTTAAGTGAAGGTATTTATTTGTGTGTCCTTGCAATCATTAATTTCTTCTTTTAATCAAAAGAAGAGCTTGAAGATACCATAGGGGTAATCAGAATCTGTATATCGAAGAAGAACAGACAACTCAATAGCCAAAAGAAAAATAGTACAAAAGGACAAACAAAGATCTACAAAACACACATATAAAACTAAAGATCAAGTAACACGAACCCCACTAAAAACCGGGGTGAACTCAGATGCTTCACTAGTGACACCCGTCAAGGATTTCTTTGTAAAATACAGATTAAATATATATAGAGTCGACACATGTAAGTCGTTGTTAACATGTGTTTGTGTGAATATGGACTCGAACAAGCTAGAATAAAGAAAAGGGTTCAATAATAAAGAAATAAAGAAATTTCAATGAAAATAAATATGTAAACAGAAAGTTAAATAAAAAGAGGGGGGGGGGGGTAATTCCGTGAGTGAGTGAGTGGTTGTTGTTTAACCCCAATTCAGCATTTTTTTTTCAGCTATTTCAAGGCGAGTACACGTTAATTATCAATGAGATGAGATGATGATGAGGCCTGTTTTGCTCTAGATCAACACGCTGGGTTGAATTTGCATAGTGCTAGTACACTGAAACAACAGTCCGCGGGAATACATATCGCTTCACTCGGACACATTATTCTTATTCCGAATCAACTAGTCTTTCCTCTTCCTCCTTAATGCTGCCTACTTAGGGTAGAAACAAATATTCTTTGGTTTGACCCGAGTGGGGCTCGAACCCACGATCTGTCACACTCGAGGCTCTAACCATTACGTCGCCGATGCATTTCAGAAAAATATACCCGCCCGGGTTTGTAGATTACAAATAGGATGCATTCGACTCGCACCCGCAAGTGATAAAGTCTACCAATTGCCTGCACATGTTCGGTGGTTCTCTCCGGGTACTCCGGATTCTTCCACCACTAAAACTGATCGCCATCATATAGCTGAAATATTGCTGCAAGTGGCGTTAAACACAATAAATCATTAAATCAAATCAATCTGAAAAATATATGTACGAATACTTCGAATATATGACTGGGTATGCGGTTCTCATATTGAGGGCATGTATAACTCCAGCTTCACCAACCTTAAGCAATTGTACCTAAGGCTAACTTATGTAAACCCCCCTCCCCCCCCCCCCCCCCCCCCACTTCCACCCTCACCCCAAAACAATTAAGCTCACATAACACCTCGAGATCGACGACTAGCTATTCTTCCTGCTTTATAAGCTCAGTGCAAGCATATTTTATATTCGCGGAAATGTACGTATATTCTATATATAA
Organism: Bathymodiolus septemdierum; assembly: GCA_963383655.1. Classification (NCBI taxonomy): domain Eukaryota; kingdom Metazoa; phylum Mollusca; class Bivalvia; order Mytilida; family Modiolidae; genus Bathymodiolus; species Bathymodiolus septemdierum. Next base: position 16,787,377 of record OY726531.1, read on the forward strand.
ACGTCCTCATATAAATACAGTTAGTTATATCTAGTAATGGCCAAAAATCCTATGCTAACATAGTTCTGTATGGAGTATTTGTTTTTGCTAGATTTCCATGTATTGTAATCACGGAAACAGCCATTAATTTAATTTTAGACTTGATTGAAAGTGCTTAATAACAAGAATTGTAACTGTTTAAGCTTCAGAATAAAATGCAATGGCAACATCGAAGAAAACAATATTTCAAGATGGCTGCTCTTATGCATGTACACTATTACTTGCAATAGTTTATGTTCGTTGTTTTCTTATCAGAAACGTTGACATGGCAACAGCAACAACACAATGTTGCAACATCTGCGATCATGACAACGAATCTAAATTGGCGGCCACCTGGTGCCCAGAATGTGAGGATTTCCTGTGTACCGACTGTAACAGGCACCATTCTAGATCTTCAGCAACCAAACAACACATTGTAATTTCCATGGAAAATTACCAGAAATTACCCAGTTCCATTCTATCTATAAAGAACAGATGCACCAAACATGACAATAAGTACGAATTTTACTGCTCGATTCATGGCGAACTTTGCTGCGTTATGTGCACAAGAGATGATCATCGCCACTGCCAAGAATTACGTCCCATTGTTGACGTAGCAGAAAATGCCAAGTCATCGCCAGCCATTGTGCACATAGAAAGAGATCTCAAATACATCGATGCTGCAATTGAAAAAATGAAGTCAGATATTACAAATAATATTTCTGATATTGATAAACAAAAAAGAAAATTGTTGTCCGATATTTCAAACATGCGTAAATCACTTAACGACCATTTAGATAAAATTGAAAAACAAACAGTTGAAGAGATGGTGTCAGCAGAACAAAATTTACAAGTGGAATTAAAAAGAGTATTGGTTGCCATTGAAACCAAAAGAACTGACTTTGAATATATTCGGCAAGATGTAGATAAAGTAAAGAAATATGCTAGTGATCTCCAGACGTTCATAGGAGTAAAACAAATGACGAGTGTTGTGGATGGAGAAGCTAAGAAACAGAAAGGAGCAATCAATTATGACCTTTTTGAACTGAAACTGGACTTTTCTTCAGCATTGAAATCTTTTGTAAAAGATGTTCCTAAATTTGGTGTTGTATCTGTTACAAAAAAGCATTGTAGTACCAGTCTTGTACAAAAAGCTGAACTGCAAGCACAGATTCTACAGGAAAGGAAGCTGGGTGTTACTCCACAACTCACAAGAAAGACGACAGCCAATTTTCAAACAGCGGTTAATGGACCAGTCCGTATAAAAGGTTGTGACATATTACCGGATGGCAAATGTGTATTCGCTGAACAAGAAGGCAAACGGTTGTTGATGTTTTCTAATAACGGAAATTACGAAAAAGACATTGTCCGGTTTTCAGGTACACGTATGAGGTTTCATACATAGGAGAAAACATTGTAGCTGTTACAATTTGGGACAAACGAGAAGTCGTATTTGTAAACCTCATTACTAACACCATTATAAACACGGTAGATATTGGCCATGAATGTTGACCGTAGCGAGCTCCTGGTATGTAACTATAGAGGTCCAGCATTTGTTTTCTCTCTAGAATAAATGTAAGCAGTGCTACTGGACTTTACGTCATCAATGTTGACAGAGAACTAGTACAACTCATTGTAGTATTGGTGTAAAAGTAGCGTACATTGTAGTGAATATTTGAGAGTGATGTCGATGACAACTTATATTATTAATAAAACTAAGGTTCTCCTCCCCTGGAAAAGGTAACCTTAGCCGATTTTGACTATCCTGTTCAGATCCTTTTGTTTTATAGCTCCCAAAACTTTGAAAATTGTTTGGCTTTGGAATCTATCAATTTGTGTGCATACCTGATGAAGTTTATTCCAGAAACACGTGTGCGCATTAAATTTGAAATAAACGTTTTTAATATTTAAATATATATATATATATATATAACTTATTAAGAACTTGTGTATAATCAGAACTTTATGTAGGGCTTACGTATAGTTACAACTTATATAGAGCGTGTGCATATGATACTATATGAGTAAAAGGCAATATAGTTTTTAGGTTTTGAATAATATGCCCGAGTGGAGCGACGTATCTACATGTGGACTGTTATTTCGGTTTAATAGCATCATAAGATTAACTAAGCGAGTTGGCAGGTCTAGTTAAAATCAGACATCATCATCATCGTCTCACAAAAAAGCAAGAAGAGTTTGAAGACACCAATGTGGTAAGTAACACGATCCCAACTAAAAACTGAAGGTGAACTCAGGTGCTCCGGAAAGGTAGGCAGTTCCTTGCTCTTCCAGTGATATAGCTTGAATTAACAAATCTCGGTTGGCTCGCTTCCCTACAACAAAGTATTTGTATCTGCGTAGATAATTCTATTTTATTAAGCACAGTTGAACTAATTCTTTTAATCTGCCTTTTAATTTTGAGTGGGGAATAGTAGTGTAGACCGTAGTGAAATCACAAAAACAAAATATGAACCAAAATTTATGGTGACGAACTTGAAAAACGCATAAGTAATAATAGTATAAGAAATATTTGTGTCTAAATAAAATATATATTACTTTAACTAAATGTAATTTGAAACATGACAGTACGACTGTCTGGTAGACAGTCAAATACAAATGCTATTCAAAAACACACAGTCAATACAAATGTTTTCAGAGCTTCAATTCTTTGGTTTAGGTATATGGTGTTTAACGCCACTTACAACAATTGTATTGGTTGAGGTACCCGGAGTACCCGGAGAAAACCACTGACCAACCGTAAGTCACTGACAAACTTTATCACATAATGTTGTATCGGATCCACCTCGCCTGAGGGTGGTTTAGAACTGACAACGTTAGTGGTGATAGAGACTGATTACATAGGTAATTGTAATTCTCGTTATGCGATCAGGAACACGACGGCCCCTTCGCTATATTTTGAGCCGCGGGAAATTTTAAGTATTAACTTAACTCATAATTATTTAGAAGAAATGAAACAAACAATATATAATATGCATTGATTCTGTGCAATCAGTCTCCATTCATTGAGCCTGCTTTTTAAACTTCCTACAGGTGTTATAATAGATTTGTGCACTTCAATTGCATTGTAAAAAAACCTAGCAACCTTGACGGTTTTGTTTTGTGATTTATGTTCTCATTGAAATAACTTGACAATTTAAGCACAGTTGTAATAGATAAATTGATTGATCTTTTAGTCGTATTTATCTGATATCTGACTTTCTAATTTTATCCCAGTATTAAAGGGTGACAAAAACGTACTTATCTTTGATATTTTTTAGAATCTGGGCAGCTGTATTGCTCCAGTGGTCTCTATTGCCATATGTAAAACACATCTCTGGTTTGTATTTTTCAGCAAATATCCTCCACTGAGCCGTCGTTACTGTACGAAGTTGTCCTTGTACGCCTTTTCGTCTTCTCAGACTTGGTTTTTTTCTTTCACCTTTTGATAATGCACGATTCACTAGTTTCTCGTCTTCCTAGTCATCAGCGATGGGATTTCGTTGATACTCTTATATACAAATAAATAAGAGGTCAACAAAAGTACATGAGGAGGTGTTTTGAATGTACATGTGTCATCTTTCAAAATAGGACCAGCCGTATTGGTGGTGTAATGGTTTGGGTGCACGACTCTTGTGTGGTAGACCGTGACTTCGAACCTCGGTTGGGTCACACCAAATACTATAAAATTGGTATTTGGTGTTTCTCCTCTACACACGTAGCTTTAAGGAGTAAGAGCAAAGAGTGGTAGGCTCCGAGTCAAGTTAATGTGTCCGAAATGAGCAACATTTCAACCAGCAGATGGCGGTGTCTGTGTCTTAGCACTAATCAGATCTAAGCAAAAATTTAACATCAACATCATCTCATTGAAATGCATCTTATTCTCGCCAGGATATTGATGAAAAAATGCTAATTTGGTATTGGACACTCACTCACTCACTCACTCACTCACTCAATCACTCACTCACTCACTCACTCACTCACTCACTCACTCACTCACTCACAAATATGGGAGCAGAAATGATTAAAAAAGTAGGGTAATTCCTAGCCACGAGTGACTGATTCAAACAAACCAAATATGATTTAAGACGAAACAATGAAAAATAAGCTTAGTATTGCAATAGAAACGTATATATCTTCTTCAGTGCGCACAGCCTGTTTCTGGAATAACCTCCACCAGGTACGTCAAAAGTCAAAATACTTGAACGTCAAATAATCTTAAAATCTTTGGGTGCCAGAAAACCAAAGGATCTAAAAAAGATAACAAAAATCAATTACTGTCACATATATCTGAGGGAGGAACACCTTATCTATAACAATAATGATATGATTTAGGAGTAACACCTTAGACATAACAATAATGACATGATTTAGGAGTAACACCTTAGTTATAACTATAATTACATGACTTAGGAGTAACACCTTAGCTATAACAATATTGACATGATTTAAGAGTAACACCTTAGTTATAGCAATGATGACATAATTTAGGAGTAACACCTTAGCTATAACAATATTGACATGATTTAAGAGTAACACCTTAGTTATAACAATAATGACATGATTTAGAAGTAACACCTTAGGTATAACAATAATGACATGACTTAAGAGTAACACCTTAGTGGTAACAATAATGACATGATTTAGGAGTAACACCTTATCTATAACAAAAATGGCATCATTTAGGAGTAACACCTTAGGTATAACAATAATGACATGATTTAGGAGGAACACCTTAGTCATAACAATAATGACATGATTTAGGAGTAACACCTTAGTTATAACAATATTGACATGATTTAGGAGTAACACCTTAGTCATAACAATAATGACATGATTTAGGAGGAACACCTTAGCTATAACAATAATGACATGATTTAGGAGTAACACCTTAGCTGTAACAATAATGACATGATTTAGGAGTAACACCTTAGGTATAACAATAATGATATGATTTAGGAGTAACACCTTAGCTATAAGAATAATGACATGATTTAGGAGTAACACCTTAGGTATAGCAATAATGACATGATTTAGGAGTAACATCTTAGCTATAAGAATAATGACATGATTTAGGAGTAACACCTTAGTCATAACAATAATGACATGATTTAGGAAGAACACCTTAGTTGTAACAATAATGACATGATTTAGGAGTAACACCTTAGCTATAAGAATAATGACATGATTTAGGAGTAACACCTTAGTCATAACAATAATGACATGATTTAGGAGGAACACCTTAGTTATAACAATAATGACATGATTTAGGAGTAACACCTTAGCAATAACAATAATGACATGATTTAGGAGTAACATCTTAGTTATAACAATAATGACATGATTTAATTACAGTCACATATATATGAGGGAGGAACACCTTAGCTATAGGAATAATGACATGATTTAGGTACAGTCACATACATATGAGGGAGTAACACCTTATTAATAACGTCATGATTTAGTAGTAACACCTTAGTTATAGCAATAATGACATGATTTAGTAGTAACACCTTAGTTATAGCAATAATGACATGATTTAGGTACAGTCACATACATATGAGGGAGTAACACCTTGTTAATAACAATAATGTCATGATTTAGTAGTAACACCTTAGTTATAACAATAATGACATGATTTAGGAGTAACACCTTATTAATAACAATAATGAAATGATTTAGTAGTAACACCTTAGTTATAGCAATAATGACATGATTTAGGAACTGTAAATTTCGATAAACAATATATCTTATATACGATTTCAATGCCGAAGTACAGACTACTGGGCGTATCATACTCCCGGAGTGTAATACCTACCCCGCCAGCAGAGAAATCGTCAGCATTGACTTTAATTCAACATTTAGACATTCATATTTCAAAAATTGTTTTATTTGCATTATGTATAGGACAATGTCAATGTGGAGAGGACCTTTGTACGTTGACATAGCTTGAGTCCGATCCAAATATTATATAGTTAACAATAAAATAAGTTGAATGTAATCTACATACCATCTTCATAATTACCACACGTAACCTGTAAACTAAAGTTTTGAAGTATGAAGATTTGATGTGACATATTTTGATGCAATTACAGATATGGAAATATTTTTTTTTAAACAGGGATCGTCTTCCAGTGTGTCAGTTAGAGCTTATTGACTGTCAAAGAAATGTTGTGTTCACAGACATAGAAAACAGTATTTATCATTCGGTTACAGTTTTGTTACAAGTAAGTCTATATCTATCATTCTACCAAATTGCATATGAAATTATTACGCTTAACAACATTTAGATAGAGGTCAAAGTCTACATTCTACCAAATTGTATATGAAAGTACAATACTTAGGCACATTTAGATAGAGGTCAAAGTCTACATTCTACCAAATTGTATATGAAAGTCTAACGCTTCTCAATATTTAAATAGAATTCAAAAGTGTCTGGTATGAATGAACAATTCAATACACATTCGAGCGAATGCAACAGAAAATCAACTTTAAATGATGTCAAATTAAAATGGTTGACACAACCGACTAAGCCATTATATGATTTCTATCTTGATAATTTTAAAGTCATCAACACATAGCTAGATAGGATTAACAATGGTGAATTACGATGGAAAGACATCTACATGATATAAGATTAACTGTGAAGCAGAGGTTGAAGAAAAAAATGGGGCAATCAGTATCGGCATACCAAAGAAGAATAGATAATACATTGGCATAAAGAAAAAATACAAAAGGACAAACAACGATCTACAAAACATACACATAAAACTAAAGATCGTGTAACACGAACCTCACTAAAAACTGGGGGTGCAATCGGGTGCTCCGGAAGGGTGATCAGTTCCTGCTCCACTAGCGGCTCACGTCTAGCTACAAAACCGTTGATGTCATGAATGTGGAAACGACCGGAAAATGTTTATGGAAATTGGAACATATACATGGTCATTTTTGACAAAGATATTCCATCGGGGTCAACCAAGTCATTGTGACAGATCGACGGGATCGATCTCCGTGGAGAGCCCCTGCCGATTTAAATATCACAAAGTCTTATTAATTAACTCCTGACTTAAGATGGAAATAGTTGATAAGCAAACTTTGACAAGTTCTAAATCTGGTGAACAATGGATGACCCTTATCAGGTTCAACACAACTTTAAAGTTTCGATTCGTTTACATGACAATACCAAAGCAATAAAACAGATAAACAGCGAGGTATTTGTTGGCGTGTCTCCAAGGAAAACAACGACTAAATGTTATACAATAAGTCAACACAATCTGGAATTCTACAATTTCTTGAGTTGAAAGATAGCAATTAACTCTTCCCGTGTACTAGTATATGCAAAGTTATATATACCGGAGGAGTATGGTAACATTATTGAAACCGACGCATTCTGACTATACGTTATACGGTGTAGACGATGATCATGGGTGTCACTAGTGGAGCAGAAACTGCTTACCCTTCCTGAGTACCTGAGCGTACCCCTAGTTTTAAGTGGGGTTCGCGTTACTCGATCTTTAGTTCTATATCTATGTTTTGTAGATCGCTGTTTGTCCTTTTGTACTTTTTCTTTTGGTCATTGTGTTGTCTGTTCTTCTTCGATATATGGATTCTGCTTACCCCTTTGGTATCTGCAAACTCTTCGTAAGTAACCGTGACTGGACACTTAGATGGAATGACTCAGTCACCAGTTCAAGAAGACAAGAAAAACTCATCGCGTCAAATATGCTTGTAAAACATTTCCATAATGGTGTTCTTAATGTTTATATTTGAATTTTTTTTTTTTAAAGTGTTATTTTTTTGTGCCATTATGAATCTAAATATTTCTAACGTAGAATATGAGAGGTGTTATAGCATCCGCTTTATGTCTGCCAAATTTGCTGCATGACACTAATTGTGACATTACGATTAAATGTACCGGGAAGAAGATGTAACACACAAATTTTAACAAAGCTCATTGTCTTATATGTATAGTATAGATACAAGATAGCATAGCGCAACAACATTCTAAGAGATTAAATTATTTCTTTAGTCATACCCATGTCAAAGGTTGGATCTATATCATGTACAAATCTTCTTTACAATTTTTAGTAAAAGAAATAGTAGATACAAACTGAAATAGGATTGTAGGTATTGAGCTTCAAAGCCAAAACTATAGGTAAACTTTTAAGTCGGCATTGTTATTGTAACTGGAGATCTTAATGATGATTATATAAAAATACCAACTTTATAATTAGAAACATCGTCAAATCAAAGTACCTTCAAAATGTTGTAAATAGACAATTTAGTTTAAACATATTTTATTAATTAATATTCTAAAATTGTTCAAATTGCTGTACAATGAAACCTATCAAAAGAGAATCACCTTTGGACCAGTTGATATATACACAGAACCACCTTAGGACCAATTGATCTATAAACAGAGCCACCTTAGGACCAATTGATCTATAAACAGAACCACCTTAGGATCAACTGATCTATAAACAAAACCACCTTAGGACCAACTGATCTATAAACAGAACCACCTTAGGACCAACTGATCTATAAACAGAACCACCTTAGGACCAACTGATTTATAAACAGAACTCCCTTAGGATCAACTGATCTATAAACAGAGCCACCTTAGGACCAACTTATCTATAAACAGAACCACATTAGGACCAACTGATTTATAAACAGAACTACCTTAGGATCAACTGATCTATAAACAGAACCACCTTAGGACCAACTGATATATAAACAGAACCACCTTAGGACCAATGGATCTATCAACAGAACCACCTTAGGACCAACTGATCTATAAACAGAACCACCTTAGGACCAATTGATCTATTAACAGAACCTCCTCAGGACCAACTGATCTGTAAACAGAACCATCTTAGGACCAACTGATCTTTAAACAGAACCACGTTAGGACCAACTGATCTATAAACAGAACCTCCTCAGGACCAACTGACCTACAAACAGAACAACCTTAGGACCAATTGATCTATAAACAGAACCACCTTAGGATCAACTGATCTATAAACAGAACCAACTTATGACCAACTGATCTATAAACAGACCCACCTGCGGACCAACTGATCTATAAACAGAACCACCTTAGGATCAACTGATCTATAAACAGAACCACCTTCGGATCAACTGATTTATAAACAGAACCACCTTAGGACCAACTGCTCTATCAACAGAACAACCTTAGGACCAACCTCTCTATAAACCTAACCACCTTAGAACCAACTGATCTATAAATAGAACCACCTTAGGACCAATTGATCTATAAACAGAACCATCTTAGGATCAACTGATCTATAAACAGAACCAACTTATGACCAACTGATCTATAAACAGAACCACCTTAGGATCAACTGATCTATAAACAGAACCACCTTAGGACCAACTGATATATAAACAGAACCACCTTAGGACCAATGGATCTATCAACAGAACCACCTTAGGACCAACTGATCTATCAACAGAACCACCTTAGGACCAACTGATCTATTAACAGAACCTCCTCAGGACCAACTCATCTGTAAACAGAACCATCTTAGGACCAACTGATCTTTAAACAGAACCAACTTATGACCAACTGATCTATAAACAGAACCACCTTAGGATCAACTGATCTATAAACAGAACCACCTTAGGACCAACTGATATATAAACAGAACCACCTTAGGACCAATGGATCTATCAACAGAACCACCTTAGGACCAACTGATCTATAAACAGAACCACCTTAGGACCAACTGATCTATTAACAGAACCTCCTCAGAACCAACTGATCTCTAAACAGAACCATCTTAGGACCAACTGATCTTTAAACAGAACCACGTTAGGACCAACTGATCTATAAACAGAACCTCCTCAGGACCAACTGATCTATAAACAGAACAACCTTAGGACCAACTGCTCTATCAACAGAACAACCTTAGGATCAACTTAGCTATAAACAGAACCACCTTAGGACCAACCTCTCTATAAACCTAACCACCTTAGAACCAACTGATCTATAAATAGAACCACCTTAGGACCAATTGATCTATAAACAGAACAACCTTAGGATCAACGGATCTATAAACAGAACCAACTTATGACCAACTGATCTATAAACAGAACCACCTTAGGAGCAACTGATCTATAAACAAAACCGCCTTAGGACCAACTGATATATAAACAGAACCACCTTAGGACCAATGGATCTATCAACAGAACCACCTTAGGACCAACTGATCTATAAACAGAACCACCTTAGGAGCAACTGATCTATAAACAGAACCTCCTCAGGACCAACTGATCTATAAACAGAACCATCTTAGGACCAACTGATCTATAAACAAAACCGCCTTAGGACCAACTGATATATAAACAGAATCTCCTCAGGACCAATTGATCTATAAACAGAACAACCTTAGGACCAACTGCTCTATCAACAGAACAACCTTAGGATCAGCTTAGCTATAAACAGAACCACCTTAGGACCAACCCCTCTATAAACCTAACCACCTTAGAACCAACTGATCTATAAACAGAACCACCTTAGGACCAACTGATCTATAAACAGAACCACCTTAGGACCAATTGATCTATAAACAGAACAACCTTAGGATCAACTGATCTATAAACAGAACCAACTTATGACCAACTGATCTATAAACAGAACCACCTTAGGACCAATTGATCTATAAACAGAACAACCTTAGGATCAACTGATCTATAAACAGAACCAACTTATGACCAACTGATCTATAAACAGAACCACCTTAGGAGCAACTGATCTATAAACAGAACCGCCTTAGGACCAACTGATCTATAAACAGAACCACCTTAGGACCAACTGATCTTTAAACAGAACCACGTTAGGACCATCTGATCTATAAACAGAACCACCTTAGGACCAACTGATCTGTAAACAGAACCACATTAGGACCAATTGATATATAAACAGAACCACCTTAGGATCAACTGATCAATAAACAGAACCACCTTAGGACCAATTGATCTATAAACAGAACAACCTTAGGATCAACTTAGCTATAAACAGAACCAACTTATGACCAACTGATCTATAAACAGAACCACCTTAGGACCAACTGATCTATAAACAGAACCACCTTAGGATCAACTGATCTATAAACAGAACCAACTTATGACCAACTGATCTATAAACAGAACGACCTTAGGATCAACTGATCTATAAACAGAACCACCTTAGGACCAACTGATATATAAACAGAACCACCTTAGGACCAATGGATCTATCAACAGAACCACCTTAGGACCAACTGAACTATAAACAGAACCACCTTAGGACCAACTGATCTATTAACAGAACCTCCTCAGGACCAACTGATCTGTAAACAGAACCATCTTAGGACCAACTGATCTTTAAACAGAACCAACTTATGACCAACTGATCTATAAACAGAACCACCTTAGGATCAACTGATCTATAAACAGAACCACCTTAGGACCAACTGATATATAAACAGAACCACCTTAGGACCAATGGATCTATCAACAGAACCACCTTAGGACCAACTGATCTATAAACAGAACCACCTTAGGACCAACTGATCTATTAACAGAACCTCCTCAGGACCAACTGATCTCTAAACAGAACCATCTTAGGACCAACTGATCTTTAAACAGAACCACGTTAGGACCAACTGATCTATAAACAGAACCTCCTCAGGACCAACTGATCTATAAACAGAACAACCTTAGGACCAACTGCTCTATCAACAGAACAACCTTAGGATCAACTTAGCTATAAACAGAACCACCTTAGGACCAACCTCTCTATAAACCTAACCACCTTAGAACCAACTGATCTATCAATAGAACCACCTTAGGACCAATTGATCTATAAACAGAACAACCTTAGGATCAACGGATCTATAAACAGAACCAACTTATGACCAACTGATCTATAAACAGAACCACCTTAGGAGCAACTGATTTATAAACAAAACCGCCTTAGGACCAACTGATATATAAACAGAACCACCTTAGGACCAATGGATCTATCAACAGAACCACCTTAGGACCAACTGATCTATAAACAGAACCACCTTAGGAGCAACTGATCTATAAACAGAACCTCCTCAGGACCAACTGATATATAAACAGAACCATCTTAGGACCAACTGATCTTTAAACAGAACCACGTTAGGACCATCTGATCTATAAACAGAACCACCTTAGGACCAACTGATCTGTAAACAGAACCACATTAGGACCAATTGATATATAAACAGAACCACCTTAGGATCAACTGATCAATAAACAGAACCACCTTAGGATCAACTTATCTATAAACAGAACGACCTTAGGACCAACTGATCTATAAACAGAACAACTTTATGACCAACTACTCTATAAACAGAACCACCTGAGGACCAACTGATATATAAACAGAACCACTTTAGGACCAACTGATCTATAAACAGAACCACATTAGGAGCAACTGATCTATTTTGGACAGTGAAACCTATCTAAACCGAACCACCTTGGGACCAACATATCTATTCGGATGCAGGTATTCGGTTTATACAGATTAAATTAACAAAGATTTTCTATATTGGTGCATTAATTAAGGCTCGGTCTATACAGATTCCGGTTGATTAAGGTTCGGTTTATACAGGATTCGGGTTTATTAAGGTTCGGTTTAAACAGGATTCGGGTTTATTAAGGTTCTGTCTATACAGGATTCCGGTTTATTAAGGTTCTGTCTATACAGGATTCCGGTTTATTAAGGTTCTGTCTATACAGGATTCGGGTTTATTAAGGTTCTGTCTATACAGGATTCCGGTTTATTAAGGTTCTGTCTATACAGGATTCGGGTTTATTAAGGTTCTGTCTATACAGGATTCCGGTTTATTAAGGTTCTGTCAATACAGGATTCGGGTTTATTAAGGTTCTGTCTATACAGGATTCGGGTTTATTAAGGTTCTGTCTATACAGGATTCCGGTTTATTAAGGTTCTGTCTATACAGGATTCAGGTTTATTAAGGTTCTGTCTATACAGGATTCCGGTTTATTAAGGTTCTGTCTATACAGGATTCAGGTTTATTAAGGTTCTGTCTATACAGGATTCAGGTTTATTAAGGTTCCGTCTATACAGGATTCCGGTTTATTAAGGTTCTGTCTATACAGGATTCCGGTTTATTAAGGTTCGGTCTATACAGGATTCCGGTTTATTAAGGTTCTATCTATACAGGATTCCGGTTTATTAAGGATCTGTCTATACAGGATTCGGGTTTATTAAGGTTCTGTCTATACAGGATTCCGGTTTATTAAGGTTCTGCCTATACAGGATTCCGGTTTATTAAGGTTCTGTCTATACAGGATTCCGGTTTATTAAGGTTCTGTCTATACAGGATTCCGGTTTATTAAGGTTCTGTCTATACAGGATTCCGGTTTATTAAGGTTCTGTCTATACAGGATTCGGGTTTATTAAGGTTCTGTCTATACAGGATTCCGGTTTATTAAGGTTCTGTCTATACAGGATTCCGGTTTATTAAGGTTCTGTCTATACAGGATTGCGGTTTATTAAGGTTCTGTCTATACATGATTGCGGTTTATTAAGGTTCTGTCTATACAGGATTCGGGTTTATTAAGGTTCTGTCTATACAGGATTCGGGTTTATTAAGGTTCTGTCTATACAGGATTCCGGTTTATTAAGGTTCTGTTTATACAGATTCGGGTTTATTAAAGTTCTGACTATACAGGATTCGGGTTTATTAAGGTTCTGTCTATACAGGATTCCGGTTGATTAAGGTTCTGTCTATACAGGATTCCGGTTTATTAAGGTTCTGTCTATACAGGATTCGGGTTTATTAAGGTTCTGTCTATACAGGATTCGGGTTTATTAAGGTTCTGTCTATACAGGATTCCGGTTTATTAAGGTTCTGTCTATACAGGATTCCGGTTTATTAAGGTTCGGTTTATACAGGATTCCGGTTTATTAAGGTTCTGTCGATACAGGATTCAGGTTTATTAAGGTTCTGTCTATACAGGATTCCGGTTTATTAAGGTTCTGTCTATACAGGATTCGGGTTTATTAAGGTTCGGTCTATACAGGATTCGGGTTTATTAAGGTTCTGTCTATACAGGATTCGGGTTTATTAAGGTTCTGTCTATACAGGATTCCGGTTTATTAAGGTTCTGTCTATACAGGATTCGAGTTTATTAAGGTTCTGTCTATACAGGATTCGGGTTTATTAAGGTTCTGTCAATACAGGATTCTTGTTTATTAAGGTTCTGTCTATACAGGATTCGGGTTTATTAAGGTTCTGTCTATACAGGATTCGGGTTTATTAAGGTTCGGTTTATACAGGATTCGGGTTTATTAAGGTTCTATCTATACAGGATTTCGGTTTATTAAGGTTCGGTTTATACAGGATTCGGGTTTATTAAGGTTCTGTATATACAGGATTCAGGTTTATTAAGGTTCGGTCTATACAGGATTCCGGTTTATTAAGGTTCTGTCTATACAGGATTCCGGTTTATTAAGGTTCTGTCTATACAGGATTCCGGTTTATTAAGGTTCTGTCTATACAGGATTCCGGTTTATTAAGGTTCTGTCTATACAGGATTCGGGTTTATTAAGGTTCTGTCTATACAGGATTCAGGTTTATTAAGGTTCTGTCTATACAGGATTCAGGTTTATTAAAGTTCTGTCTATACAGGATTCGGGTTTATTAAGGTTCTGTCTATACAGGATTCCGGTTTATTAAGGTTCTGTCTATACAGGATTCATGTTTATTAAGGTTCTGTCTATACAGGATTCCGGTTTATTAAGGTTCTGTCTATACAAGATTCGGGTTTATTAAGGTTCGGTCTATACAGGATTCGGGTTTATTAAGGTTCGGTCTATACAGGATTCCGGTTTATTAAAGTTCTGTCTATACAGGATTCCGGTTTATTAAGGTTCTGTCTATACAGGATTCCGGTTTATTAAGGTTCTGTCTATACAGGATTCGAGTTTATTAAGGTTCTGTCTATACAGGATTCGGGTTTATTAAGGTTCTGTCTATACAGGATTCCGGTTTATTAAGGTTCTGTCTATACAGGATTCGGGTTTATTAAGGTTCTGTCTATACATGATTCCGGTTTATTAAGGTTCGGTTTATACAGGATTCGGGTTTATTAAGGTTCTGTCTATACAGGATTTCGGTTTATTAAGGTTCGGTTTATACAGGATTCGGGTTTATTAAGGTTCTGTATATACAGGATTCAGGTTTATTAAGGTTCGGTCTATACAGGATTCGGGTTTATTAAGGTTCTGTCTATACAGGATTCCGGTTTATTAAGGTTCTGTCTATACAGGATTCGGGTTTATTAAGGTTCTGTCTATACAGGATTCCGGTTTATTAAGGTTCTGTCTATACAGGATTCCGGTTTATTAAGGTTCTGTCTATACAGGATTCCGGTTTATTAAGGTTGTGTCTTTACAGGATTCGGGTTTATTAAGGTTCTGTCTATACAGGATTCGGGTTTATTAAGGTTCTGGCTATACAGGATTCAGGTTTATTAAGGTTCTGTCTATACAGGATTCCGGTTTATTAAGGTTGTGTCTATACAGGATTCGGGTTTATTAAGGTTCTGTCTATACAGGATTCGGGTTTATTAAGGTTTTGGCTATACAGGATTCAGGTTTATTAAGGTTCTGTCTATACAGGATTCCGGTTTATTAAGGTTCTGTCTATACAGGATTCGGGTTTATTAAGGTTCTGTCTATACAGGATTCGGGTTTATTAAGGTTCTGTCTATACAGGATTCCGGTTTATTAAGGTTCTGTCTATACAGGATTCGGGTTTATTAAGGTTCTGTCTATACAGAATTCCGGTTTATTAAGGTTCGGTCTATACAGGATTCGGGTTTATTAAGGTTCTGTTTATACAGGATTCAGGTTTATTAATGTTCTGTCTATACAGGATTCCGGTTTATTAAGGTTCTGTCTATACAGGATTCCGGTTTATTAAGGTTCGGTTTATACAGGATTCGGGTTTATTAAGGTTCAGTTTATACAGGATTCCGGTTTATTAAGGTTCTGTCTATACAGGATTCGGGTTTATTAAGGTTCTGTCTATACAGGATTCCGGTTTATTAAGGTTCTGTCTATACAGGATTCGGGTTTATTAAGGTTCGTCTATACAGGATTCCCGTTTATTAA
Organism: Bathymodiolus septemdierum; assembly: GCA_963383655.1. Classification (NCBI taxonomy): domain Eukaryota; kingdom Metazoa; phylum Mollusca; class Bivalvia; order Mytilida; family Modiolidae; genus Bathymodiolus; species Bathymodiolus septemdierum. The sequence continues at coordinate 16,803,572 of OY726531.1, forward strand.
GGTTCTGTCTATACAGGATTCCGGTTTATTAAGGTTCGGTCTATACAGGATTCGGGTTTATTAAGGTTCTGTCTATACAAGATTCGGGTTTATTAAGGTTCCGCCTATACAGGATTCCGGTTTATTAAGGCTCGGTCTATACAGGATTCCCGTTTATTAAGGTTCTGTCTATACAGGATTCGGGTTTATTAAGGTTCTGTTTATACATGATTCCGGTTGATTAAGGTTCTGTCTATACATGATTCGGGTTTATTAAGGTTCTGTCTATACAGGATTCAGGTTTATTAAGGTTCTGTCTATACAGGATTCCGGTTTATTAAAGTTCTGTCTATACAGGATTCGGGTTTATTAAGGTTCTGTCTATACAGGATTCCGGTATATTAAGGTTCTGTCTATACAGGATTCCGGTTTATTAAGGTTCGGTTTATACAGGATTCCGGCTTATTAAGGTTCTGTCTATACAGGATTCAGGTTTATTAAGGTTCTGTCTATACAGGATTCCGGTTTATTAAGGTTCTGTCTATACAGGATTCCGGTTTATTAAGGTTCGGTCTATACAGGATTCGGGTTTATTAAGGTTCTGTCTATACAGGATTCCGGTTTATTAAGGTTCTGTCTATACAGGATTCCGGTTTATTAAGGTTCTGGCTATACAGGATTCAGGTTTATTAAGGTTCTGTCTATACAGGATTCAGGTTTATTAAGGTTCTGTCTATACAGGATTCGGGTTTATTAAGGTTCTGTCTATACAGGATTCCGGTTTATTAAGGTTCTGTCTATACAGGATTTCGGTTTATTAAGGTTCTGTCTATACAGGATTCGGGTTTATTAAGGTTCTGTCTATACAGGATTCCGGTTTATTAAGGTTCGGTCTATACAGGATTCGGGTTTATTAAGGTTCTGTCTATACAGGATTCCGGTTTATTAAGGTTCTGTCTATACAGGATTCGGGTTTATTAAGGTTCTGTCTATACAGGATTCGGGTTTATTAAGGTTCGGTTTATACAGGATTCGGGTTTATTAAGGTTCGGTTTATACAGGATTCCGGTTTATTAAGGTTCTGTCTATACAGGATTCGGGTTTATTAAGGTTCTGTCTATACAGGATTCCGGTTTATTAAGGTTCTGTCTATACAGGATTCGGGTTTATTAAGGTTCGGTCTATACAGGATTCCCGTTTATTAAGGTTCTGTCTATACAGGATTCCGGTTTATTAAGGTTCGGTCTATACAGGATTCGGGTTTATTAAGGTTCTGTCTATACAAGATTCAGGTTTATTAAGGTTCCGTCTATACAGGATTCCGGTTTATTAAGGCTCGGTCTATACAGGATTCCCGTTTATTAAGGTTCTGTCTATACAGGATTCGGGTTTATTAAGGTTCTGTTTATACATGATTCCGGTTGATTACGGTTCTGTCTATACAGGATTCGGGTTTATTAAGGTTCTGTCTATACAGGATTCAGGTTTATTAAGGTTCTGTCTATACAGGATTCCGGTTTATTAAAGTTCTGTCTATACAGGATTCGGGTTTATTAAGGTTCTGTCTATACAGGATTCCGGTTTATTAAGGTTCTGTCTATACAGGATTCCGGTTTATTAAGGTTCGGTTTATACAGGATTCCGGTTTATTAAGGTTCTGTCTATACAGGATTCAGGTTTATTAATGTTCTGTCTATACAGGATTCCGGTTTATTAAGGTTCTGTCTATACAGGATTCCGGTTTATTAAGGTTCGGTCTATACAGGATTCGGGTTTATTAAGGTTCTGTCTATACAGGATTCCGGTTTATTAAGGTTCTGTCTATACAGGATTCCGGTTTATTAAAGTTCTGTCTATACAGGATTCGGGTTTATTAAGGTTCTGTCTATACAGGATTCCGGTTTATTAAGGTTCTGTCTATACAGGATTCCGGTTTATTAAGGTTCTGTTTATACAGGATTCCGGTTTATTAAGGTTCTGTCTATACAGGATTCAGGTTTATTAAGGTTCTTTCTATACAGGATTCCGGTTTATTAAGGTTCTGTCTATACAGGATTCCGGTTTATTAAGGTTCGGTCTATACAGGATTCGGGTTTATTAAGGTTCTGTCTATACAGGATTCCGGTTTATTAAGGTTCTGTCTATACAGGATTCGGGTTTATTAAGGTTCTGTCTATACATGATTCGGGTTTATTAAGGTTCTGTCTATACAGGATTCCGGTTTATTAAGGTTCTGTCTATACAGGATTCGGGTTTATTAAGGTTCTGTCTATACAGGATTCCGGTTTATTAAGGTTCTGTCTATACAGGATTCGGGTTTATTAAGGTTCTGTCTATACAGGATTCGGGTTTATTAAGGTTCTGTCTATACAGGATTCGGGTTTATTAAGGTTCGGTTTATACAGGATTCGGGTTTATTAAGGTTCTGTCTATACAGGTTTCCGGTTTATTAAGATTCGGTTTATACAGGATTCGGGTTTATTAAGGTTCTGTCTATACAGGATTCGGGTTTATTAAGGTTCGGTCTATACAGGATTCCGGTTTATTAAGGTTCTGTCTATACAGATTCCGGTTTATTAAGGTTCTGTCTATACAGGATTCCCGTTTATTAAGGCGCGGTCTATACAGGATTCCCGTTTATTAAGGTTCTGTCTATACAGGATTCCCGTTTATTAAGGTTCGGTTTATACAGGATTCCCGTTTATTAAGGTTCGGTTTATACAGGATTCCCGTTTTTTCATGGTTTGGTTTAGATAGGTTTCACTCTGTATATTAGTCCATACCTATGGAATATATTTTTAGAAAAAAAAATCAATCTGCTTTTATTCTTTTTTTTATTAACATACCTTCCACTGGCACTTTATTTTATTTCACTATATACGTCCACTGTTTTATTACTTCCCTTTATTCGGTTGCTGTCTACAATCTTAGCGCGTCTTGAATATTAGATGTCCTAGTTTATGACCTTTGAAAACTAAAGACATTGATATCGTTCTAGTATATTTATTTATAGAAATTGTCTATTTATATATTCTTGTTGTGAAGTTTGGGAGATCAATGTTATTGTATAAGACTTCTTTATCTGAATTATGATAGCAAGCTTTGAATAGAGAAACGCGTCACTACGACGAATCAATATGGAGATTCTTAGTGCTAGTCATCTCTCTGTTAGGCAATGCCTCAAAAAGATTTGAAAAATAAAAGGAGAAAATTATATCACGCCAATTTTGCCTAACCCATAAAAACAACCACAGAACAAACCATTACATCTATGTATATTCACATACATACCAAAAATGAGAGGTGGACAAGAGTACATGCGGGGGTGTATTGTATGTACATGTGTCGTCATTCAAAATAGGACTAACCGTCTTGGTGGTGTTGTGATTAGCATGTTTCTCCCTATTGTGGTAGGTCGTGGTTTGAGCATGGTCAGGCCAAACAATGACTATGAACATGATATTAGTTCCCTTTCCGCTCAACGCGCAGCTTAAAGGCGCAAGAGCATGGCTTGGACTGAACGAACTATCTACCCGTGGACGGTTGTGTCTGTGAGCTAGCACTATAAAGATACAAGTAAACCTGCAGGTCTAATACATAGCGGATATAATCATTAATAACTTCAATGAATGTAGCTTCTTCTCGCCATGACATAGCTGAGCTGAACAAACTTCTTATTAAACATCAATCTCATACTCACTCGTAAACACGTGGTCCTAAAAGGATTTGAAATCGTGACAATAGCCGAGCAAAATCTTATTAACTTAACTGATCAATGGTACTATATGAATGTTATTACTAAGTCATCAATTATATAAACCGATAAGGTAACAGGTATTTATGATGGTAAAATGTGCTAAAAACACCAATAAAATTTAGATTTTTAATTATTAATTACTTAATAATAAAAAAGGGGAGGGTTGTAAAAGTCAAACGATTTATATACTAATCTTATTAACAACTACCAGTGATTCAAACCACATACGCTTGGGGTATAGAGTTATCCATCTTCTTATTCTGCTTCCAAATACAGGAATAAACTCTAAGGTTCGAATGTGAAACAACCATATCAATATCCATTGTCTGTCATCTAATATTAAATCTAACCAATGCGCCCCCCCCCCCCTTTTGTTTTAAATATCATCTATATTTGTTTACGTGCTTGATTTGTTGTCATTATTATATGTGTATTACTACGTAAGTTCAAAAGTTGTAATATTTTTTGTTCAATCCCACTAGCTGTTTTATTTGCAATAACATAATATTAAATTTAACCCATATCCCCCCTTTTTCTATCTTACTGTTAACATATTTATTTTCAATAAAATTTCTTTATTATTCCATTTCTATTTTCCCTTTATTTAACTTGCTCGTGACAATATCCATCCAATCTTATGGTAACAACAGTTTACATATTCCTACCCTTTAACTGGTTTGCTGTTCAACCGTTGTAGAACACTGTCTTTCTATTAAATGAGTCATATGACTTTTAACAGGATCTTTCTTGTTAACTGGTTTGCTGTTCAACCTTTGTAGAACAATGTCTTTCTATTAAATGAGTCATGTGACTTTTAACAGGATCGTTCTTGTTAACTGGTTTGCTGTTCAACCATTGTAGAACACTGTCTTTCTATTAAATGAGTCTTGTGACTTTTAACAGGATTTTGCTTGTTATCTGCTATGCTGTTCAACCATTGTAGAACACTGTCTTTCTATTAAATGAGTCATATGGCTTTTAACAGGATCTTTCTTGTTAACTGGTTTGCTGTTCAACCGTTGTAGAATACTGTCTTTCTATTAAATGAGTCATATGGCTTTTAACAGGATCTTTCTTGTTAACTGGTTTGCTGTTCAACCATTGTAGAACACTGTCTTTCTATTAAATGAGTCATGTGACTTTTAACAGGATCTTTCTTGTTAACTGGTTTGCTGTTCAACCATTGTAGAACACTGTCTTTCTATTAAATGAGTAATATGACTTTAAACAGGATCTTTCTTTTTAACTGGTTTGCTGTTCAACCGTTGTAGAACACTGTCTTTCTATTAAATGAGTCATATGACTTTTAACAGGATCTTTCTTGTTAACTGGTTTGCTGTTCAACCGTTGTAGAATACTGTCTTTCTATTAAATGAGTCATATGGCTTTTAACAGGATCTTTCTTGTTAACTGGTTTGCTGTTCAACCATTGTAGAACACTGTCTTTCTATTAAATGAGTCATGTGACTTTTAACAGGATCTTTCTTGTTAACTGGTTTGCTGTTCAACCATTGTAGAACACTGTCTTTCTATTAAATGAGTCAGATGACTTTAAACAGGATCTTTCTTTTTAACTGGTTTGCTGTTCACCCGTTGTAGAACACTGTCTTTCTATTAAATGAGTCATATGACTTTTAACAGGATCTTTCTTCTTAACTGGTTTGCTGTTCAACCGTTGTAGAACACTGTCTTTCTATTAAATGAGTCATATGACTATTAACAGGATCTTTCTTGTTAACTGGTTTGCTGTTCAACCATTGTAGAACACTGTCTTTCTATTAAATGAGTCATGTGACTTTTAACAGGACCTTTCTTGTTAACTGGTTTGCTGTTCAACCGTTGTAGAACACTGTCTTTCTATTAAATGAGTCATATGACTTTTAACAGGATCTTTCTTGTTAACTGGTTTGCTGTTCAACCGTTGTAGAACACTGTCTTTCTATTAAATGAGTCATATGACTTTTAACAGGATCTTTCTTGTTAACTGGTTTGCTGTTCAACCGTTGTAGAACACTGTCTTTCTATTAAATGAGTCATATGACTTTTAACAGGACCTTTCTTGTTAACTGGTTTGCTGTTCAACCGTTGTAGAACACTGTCTTTCTATTAAATGAGTCATATGACTATTAACAGGATCTTGATTGTTAACTGGTTTGCTGTTCAACCATTGTAGAACACTGTCTTTCTATTAAATGAGTCATATGACTATTAACAGGATCTTTCTTGTTAACTGGTTTGCTGTTCAACCATTGTAGAACACTGTCTTTCTATTAAATGAGTCATGTGACTTTTAACAGGACCTTTCTTGTTAACTGGTTTGCTGTTCAACCGTTGTAGAACACTGTCTTTCTATTAAATGAGTCATATGACTTTTAACAGGATCTTTCTTGTTAACTGGTTTGCTGTTCAACCGTTGTAGAACACTGTCTTTCTATTAAATGAGTCATATGACTTTTAACAGGATCTTTCTTGTTAACTGGTTTGCTGTTCAACCGTTGTAGAACACTGTCTTTCTATTAAATGAGTCATATGACTTTTAACAGGATCATTCTTGTTAACTGGTTTGCTGTTCAACCATTGTAGAACACTGTCTTTCTATTAAATGAGTCATATGACTATTAACAGGATCTTTCTTGTTAACTGGTTTGCTGTTCAACCATTGTAGAACACTGTCTTTCTATTAAATGAGTCATGTGACTTTTAACAGGACCTTTCTTGTTAACTGGTTTGCTGTTCAACCGTTGTAGAACACTGTCTTTCTATTAAATGAGTCATATGACTTTTAACAGGATCTTTCTTGTTAACTGGTTTGCTGTTCAACCGTTGTAGAACACTGTCTTTCTATTAAATGAGTCATATGACTTTTAACAGGATCTTTCTTGTTAACTGGTTTGCTGTTCAACCGTTGTAGAACACTGTCTTTCTATTAAATGAGTCATATGACTTTTAACAGGATCATTCTTGTTAACTGGTTTGCTGTTCAACCATTGTAGAACACTGTCTTTCTATTAAATGAGTCATATGACTATTAACAGGATCTTTCTTGTTAACTGGTTTGCTGTTCAACCGTTGTAGAACACTGTCTTTCTATTAAATGAGTCATATGACTATTAACAGGATCTTTCTTGTTAACTGGTTTGCTGTTCAACCACTGTAGAACACTGTCTTTCTATTAAATGAGTCATGTGACTTTTAACAGGATCTTTCTTGTTAACTGGTTTGCTGTTCAACCGTTGTAGAACACTGTCTTTCTATTAAAATAGTCATGTGAATTTTAACAGGATCTTTCTTGTTAACTGGTTTGCTGTTCAACCGTTGTAGAACACTGTCTTTCTATTAAATGAGTCATATGACTTTTAACAGGATCTTTCTTGTTAACTGGTTTGCTGTTCAACCATTGTAGAACACTGTCTTTCTATTAAATGAGTCATGTGACTTTTAACAGGATCTTTCTTGTTAACTGGTTTGCTGTTCAACCGTTGTAGAACACTGTCTTTCTATTAAAATAGTCATGTGAATTTTAACAGGATCTTTCTTGCTAACTGGTTTGCTGTTCAACCGTTGTAGAACACTGTCTTTCTATTAAATGAGTCATGTGACTTTTAACAGGATCTTTCTTGTTAACTGGTTTGCTGTTCAACCATTGTAGAACACTGTGTTTCTATTAAGTGAGTCATATGACTTTTAACAGGATCTTTCGTGTTAACTGGTTTGCTGTTCAACCATTGTAGAATACTGTCTTTCTATTAAATGAGTCATATGACTTTAAACAGGATCTTTCTTGTTAACTGGTTTCCTGTTTAACCGTTGTAGAACACTGTCTTTCTATTAAATGAGTCATATGACTTTTAACAGGATCTTTCTTCTTAACTGGTTTGCTGTTCAACCGTTGTAGAACACTGTCTTTCTATTTAATGAGTTATATGGCTTTTAACAGGATCTTTCTTGTTAACTGGCTTGCTGTTCAACCGTTGTAGAACACTGTCTTTCTATTAAATGAGTTATATGGCTTTTAACAGGATCTTTCTTGTTAACTGGTTTGCTGTTCAACCATTGTAGAACACTGTCTTTCTATTAAATGAGTCATATGGCTTTTAACAGGATCTTTCTTGTTAACTGGTTTGCTGTTCAACCATTGTAGAACACTTTCTTTCTATTAAATGAGTCATGTGACTTTTAACAGGATCTTTCTTGTTAACTGGTTTGCTGTACAACCGTTGTAGAACACTGTCTTTCTATTAAATGAGTAATATGACTTTAAACAGGATCTTTCTTTTTAACTGGTTTGCTGTTCAACCGTTGTAGAACACTGTCTTTCTATTAAATGAGTCATATGACTTTTAACAGGATCTTTCTTGTTAACTGGTTTGCTGTTCAACCGTTGTAGAACACTGTCTTTCTATTAAATGAGTCATATGACTATTAACAGGATCTTTCTTGTTAACTGGTTTGCTGTTCAACCGTTGTAGAACACTGTCTTTCCATTAAAATAGTCATGTGAATTTTAACAGGATCTTTCCTGTTAACTGGTTTGCTGTTCAACCATTGTAGAACACTGTGTTTCTATTAAATGAGTCATATGACTTTTAACAGGATCTTTCGTGTTAACTGGTTTGCTGTTCAACCATTGTAGAATACTGTCTTTCTATTAAATGAGTCATATGACTTTTAACAGGATCTTTCTTGTTAACTGGTTTCCTGTTTAACCGTTGTAGAACACTGTCTTTCTATTAAATGAGTCAGATGACTTTTAACAGGATCTTTCTTCTTAACTGGTTTGCTGTTCAACCGTTGTAGAACACTGTCTTTCTATTAAATGAGTCATATGACTTTTAACAGGATCTTGATTGTTAACTGGTTTGCTGTTCAACCGTTGTAGAACACTGTCTTTCTATTAAATGAGTAATATGACTTTTAACAGGATCTTGATTTTTAACTGGTTTGCTGTTCAACCATTGTAGAACACTCTCTTTCTATTAAATGAGTCATATGACTTTTAACAGGATCTTTCGTGTTAATTGGTTTGCTGTTCAACCGTTGTAGAACACTGTCTTTCTATTAAATGAGTCATATGACTTTTAACAGGATCTTGATTGTTAACTGGTTTGCTGGTCAACCGTTGTAGAACACCGTCTTTCTATTAAATGAGTCATACGACTTTTTACAGGATCTTTCGTGTTAACTGGTTTGCTGTTCAACCGTTGTAGAATACTGTCTTTCTATTAAATGAGTCATATGACTTTTAACAGGATCTTTCTTGTTAACTGGTTTGCTGTTCAACCATTGTAGAACAATGTCTTTCTATTAAATGAGTCATGTGACTTTTAACAGGATCTTTCTTGTTAACTGGTTTGCTGTTCAACCATTGTAGAACACTGTCTTTCTATTAAATGAGTCATGTGACTTTTAACATGATCTTTCTTGTTAACTGGTTTGCTGTTCAACCATTGTAGAACAATGTCTTTCTATTAAATGAGTCATGTGACTTTTAACAGGATCTTTCTTGTTAACTGGTTTGCTGTTCAACCATTGTAGAACACTGTCTTTCTATTAAATGAGTCATGTGACTTTTAACATGATCTTGATTGTTAACTGGTTTGCTGTTCAACCGTTGTAGAACAATGTCTTTCTATTAAATGAGTCATATGACTTTTAACAGGATCTTTCGTGTTAATTGGTTTGCTGTTCAACCGTTGTAGAACACTGTCTTTCTATTAAATGAGTAATATGACTTTTAACAGGATCTTTCGTGTTAATTGGTTTGCTGTTCAACCGTTGTAGAACACTGTCTTTCTATTAAATGAGTCATGTGACTTTTAACATGATCTTTCTTGTTAACTGGTTTGCTGTTCAACCGTGGTAGAACACTGTCTTTCTATTAAATGAGTCATATGACTTTTAACAGGATCTTTCGTGTTAATTGGTTTGCTGTTCAACCGTTGTAGAACACTGTCTTTCTATTAAATGAGTCATGTGACTTTTAACATGATCTTTCTTGTTAACTGGTTTGCTGTTCAACCGTGGTAGAACACTGTCTTTCTATTAAATGAGTCATATGACTATTAACAGGATCTTGATTGTTAACTGGCTTGCTGTTCAACCGTTGTAGAACACTGTCTTTCTATTAAATGAGTCATATGACTTTTAACAGGATCTTGATTTTTAACTGGTTTGCTGTTCAACCATTGTAGAACACTCTCTTTCTATTAAATGAGTCATATGACTTTTAACAGGATCTTTCGTGTTAATTGGTTTGCTGTTCAACCGTTGTAGAATACTGTCTTTCTATTAAATGAGTCATATGACTTTTAACAGGATCTTGATTGTTAACTGGTTTGCTGTTCAACCATTGTAGAACACTCTCTTTCTATTAAATGAGTCATATGACTTTTAACAGGATCTTTCGTGTTAATTGGTTTGCTGTTCAACCGTTGTAGAATACTGTCTTTCTATTAAATGAGTCATATGACTTTTAACAGGATCTTGATTTTTAACTGGTTTGCTGTTCAACCATTGTAGAACACTCTCTTTCTATTAAATGAGTCATATGACTTTTAACAGGATCTTTCGTGTTAATTGGTTTGCTGTTCAACCGTTGTAGAATACTGTCTTTCTATTAAATGAGTCATATGACTTTTAACAGGATCTTGATTGTTAACTGGTTTGCTGGTCAACCGTTGTAGAACACCGTCTTTCTATTAAATGAGTCATACGACTTTTTACAGGATCTTTCGTGTTAACTGGTTTGCTGTTCAACCGTTGTAGAATACTGTCTTTCTATTAAATGAGTCATATGACTTTTAACAGGATCTTTCTTGTTAACTGGTTTGCTGTTCAACCGTTGTAGAACACTGTCTTTCTATTAAAATAGTCATGTGAATTTTAACAGGATCTTTCTTGTTAACTGGTTTGCTGTTCAACCGTTGTAGAACACTGTCTTTCTATTAAATGAGTCATGTGACTTTTAACAGGATCTTTCTTGTTAACTGGTTTGCTGTTCAACCATTGTAGAACACTGTGTTTCTATTAAGTGAGTCATATGACTTTTAACAGGATCTTTCGTGTTAACTGGTTTGCTGTTCAACCATTGTAGAATACTGTCTTTCTATTAAATGAGTCATATGACTTTAAACAGGATCTTTCTTGTTAACTGGTTTCCTGTTTAACCGTTGTAGAACACTGTCTTTCTATTAAATGAGTCATATGACTTTTAACAGGATCTTTCTTCTTAACTGGTTTGCTGTTCAACCGTTGTAGAACACTGTCTTTCTATTTAATGAGTTATATGGCTTTTAACAGGATCTTTCTTGTTAACTGGCTTGCTGTTCAACCGTTGTAGAACACTGTCTTTCTATTAAATGAGTTATATGGCTTTTAACAGGATCTTTCTTGTTAACTGGTTTGCTGTTCAACCATTGTAGAACACTGTCTTTCTATTAAATGAGTCATATGGCTTTTAACAGGATCTTTCTTGTTAACTGGTTTGCTGTTCAACCATTGTAGAACACTTTCTTTCTATTAAATGAGTCATGTGACTTTTAACAGGATCTTTCTTGTTAACTGGTTTGCTGTTCAACCATTGTAGAACACTGTCTTTCTATTAAATGAGTCATATGACTTTTAACAGGATCTTTCTTGTTAACTGGTTTGCTGTTCAACCGTTGTAGAACACTGTCTTTCTATTAAATGAGTCATATGACTATTAACAGGATCTTTCTTGTTAACTGGTTTGCTGTTCAACCATTGTAGAACACTGTCTTTCTATTAAATGAGTCATATGACTTTTAACAGGATCTTTCTTGTTAACTGGTTTGCTGTTCAACCGTTGTAGAACACTGTCTTTCTATTAAATGAGTCATATGACTATTAACAGGATCTTTCTTGTTAACTGGTTTGCTGTTCAACCGTTGTAGAACACTGTCTTTCCATTAAAATAGTCATGTGAATTTTAACAGGATCTTTCCTGTTAACTGGTTTGCTGTTCAACCATTGTAGAACACTGTGTTTCTATTAAATGAGTCATATGACTTTTAACAGGATCTTTCGTGTTAACTGGTTTGCTGTTCAACCATTGTAGAATACTGTCTTTCTATTAAATGAGTCATATGACTTTTAACAGGATCTTTCTTGTTAACTGGTTTCCTGTTTAACCGTTGTAGAACACTGTCTTTCTATTAAATGAGTCAGATGACTTTTAACAGGATCTTTCTTCTTAACTGGTTTGCTGTTCAACCGTTGTAGAACACTGTCTTTCTATTAAATGAGTCATATGACTTTTAACAGGATCTTGATTGTTAACTGGTTTGCTGTTCAACCGTTGTAGAACACTGTCTTTCTATTAAATGAGTCATATGACTATTAACAGGATCTTGATTGTTAACTGGTTTACTGTTCAACCATTGTAGAATACTCTCTTTCTATTAAATGAGTCATATGACTTTTAACAGGATCTTTCTTGTTAACTGGTTTCCTGTTTAACCGTTGTAGAACACTGTCTTTCTATTAAATGAGTCAGATGACTTTTAACAGGATCTTTCTTCTTAACTGGTTTGCTGTTCAACCGTTGTAGAACACTGTCTTTCTATTAAATGAGTAATATGACTTTTAACAGGATCTTGATTTTTAACTGGTTTGCTGTTTAACCGTTGTAGAACACTGTCTTTCTATTAAATGAGTCAGATGACTTTTAACAGGATCTTTCTTCTTAACTGGTTTGCTGTTCAACCGTTGTAGAACACTGTCTTTCTATTAAATGAGTCATATGACTTTTAACAGGATCTTGATTGTTAACTGGTTTGCTGTTCAACCATTGTAGAACACTGTCTTTCTATTAAATGAGTCATATGACTTTTAACAGGATCTTTCTTCTTAACTGGTTTGCTGTTCAACCGTTGTAGAACACTGTCTTTCTATTAAATGAGTCATATGACTTTTAACAGGATCTTGATTGTTAACTGGTTTGCTGTTCAACCGTTGTAGAACACTGTCTTTCTATTAAATGAGTCATATGACTTTTAACAGGATCTTTCTTGTTAACTGGTTTGCTGTTCAACCATTGTAGAACACTGTCTTTCTATTAAATGAGTCATATGACTATTAACAGGATCTTGATTGTTAACTGGTTTGCTGTTCAACCATTGTAGAACAATGTCTTTCTATTAAATGAGTCATGTGACTTTTAACAGGATCTTTCTTGTTAACTGGTTTGCTGTTCAACCGTTGTAGAACACTCTCTTTCTATTAAATGAGTCATATGACTTTTAACAGGATCTTTCTTCTTAACTGGTTTGCTGTTCAACCGTTGTAGAACACTGTTTTTCTATTAAATGAGTCATATGACTTTTAACAGGATCTTGATTGTTACCTGGTTTGCTGTTCAACCGTTGTAGAACACTATCTTTCTATTAAATGAGTCATGTGACTTTTAACAGGATCTTTCTTGTTAACTGGTTTGCTGTTCAACCGTTGTAGAACACTGTCTTTCTATTAAATGAGTCATATGACTTTTAACAGGATCTTGCGTGTTAACTGGTTTGCTGTACAACCGTTGTAGAATACTGTCTTTCTATTAAATGAGTCATATGACTTTTAACAGGATCTTTCTTGTTAACTGGTTTGCTGTTCAACCATTGTAGAACACTGTCTTTCTATTAAATGAAGCATATGACTTTTAACAGGATCTTTCGTGTTAACTGGTTTGCTGTTCAACCGTTGTAGAACACTGTCTTTCTATTAAATGAGTAATATGACTTTTAACAGGATCTTGATTTTTAACTGGTTTGCTGTTCAACCATTGTAGAACACTCTCTTTCTATTAAATGAGTCATATGACTTTTAACAGGATCTTTCGTGTTAATTGGTTTGCTGTTCAACCGTTGTAGAATACTGTCTTTCTATTAAATGAGTCATATGACTTTTAACAGGATCTTGATTGTTAACTGGTTTGCTGGTCAACCGTTGTAGAACACCGTCTTTCTATTAAATGAGTCATACGACTTTTTACAGGATCTTTCGTGTTAACTGGTTTGCTGTTCAACCGTTGTAGAATACTGTCTTTCTATTAAATGAGTCATATGACTTTTAACAGGATCTTTCTTGTTAACTGGTTTGCTGTTCAACCATTGTAGAACAATGTCTTTCTATTAAATGAGTCATGTGACTTTTAACAGGATCTTTCTTGTTAACTGGTTTGCTGTTCAACCATTGTAGAACACTGTCTTTCTATTAAATGAGTCATGTGACTTTTAACATGATCTTTCTTGTTAACTGGTTTGCTGTTCAACCATTGTAGAACAATGTCTTTCTATTAAATGAGTCATGTGACTTTTAACAGGATCTTTCTTGTTAACTGGGTTGCTGTTCAACCATTGTAGAACACTGTCTTTCTATTAAATGAGTCATGTGACTTTTAACATGATCTTTCTTGTTAACTGGTTTGCTGTTCAACCGTTGTAGAATACTGTCTTTCTATTAAATGAGTCATATGACTTTTAACAGGATCTTTCTTGTTAACTGGCTTGCTGTTTAACCGTTGTAGAACACTCTCTTTCTATTAAATGAGTCATATGACTTTTAACAGGATCTTTCTTCTTAACTGGTTTGCTGTTCAACCGTTGTAGAACACTGTTTTTCTATTAAATGAGTCATATGACTTTTAACAGGATCTTGATTGTTAACTGGCTTGCTGTTCAACCGTTGTTGAACATTGTCTTTCTATTAAATGAGTCATATGACTTTTAACAGGATCTTGATTGTTACCTGGTTTGCTGTTCAACCGTTGTAGAACACTATCTTTCTATTAAATGAGTCATGTGACTTTTAACAGGATCTTTCTTGTTAACTGGTTTGCTGTTCAACCGTTGTAGAACACTGTCTTTCTATTAAATGAGTCATATGACTTTTAACAGGATCTTGCGTGTTAACTGGTTTGCTGTACAACCGTTGTAGAATACTGTCTTTCTATTAAATGAGTCATATGACTTTTAACAGGATATTCCTTGTTAACTGGTTTGCTGTTCAACCATTGTAGAACACTGTCTTTCTATTAAATGAAGCATATGACTTTTAACAGGATCTTTCGTGTTAACTGGTTTGCTGTTCAACCGTTGTAGAACACTGTCTTTCTATTAAATGAGTAATATGACTTTTAACAGGATCTTGATTTTTAACTGGTTTGCTGTTCAACCATTGTAGAACACTCTCTTTCTATTAAATGAGTCATATGACTTTTAACAGGATCTTTCGTGTTAATTGGTTTGCTGTTCAACCGTTGTAGAACACTGTCTTTCTATTAAATGAGTCATGTGACTTTTAACATGATCTTTCTTGTTAACTGGTTTGCTGTTCAACCGTGGTAGAACACTGTCTTTCTATTAAATGAATCACATGACTTTTAACAGGATCTTTCTTGTTAACTGGTTTGCTGTTCAACCGTTGTAGAACACTGTCTTTCTATTAAATGAGTCATATGACTTTTAACAGGATCTTGATTGTTAACTGGCTTGCTGTTCAACCGTTGTAGAACACTGTCTTTCTATTTAATGAGTTATATGGCTTTTAACAGGATCTTTCTTGTTAACTGGCTTGCTGTTCAACCGTTGTAGAACACTGTCTTTCTATTAAATGAGTTATATGGCTTTTAACAGGATCTTTCTTGTTAACTGGTTTGCTGTTCAACCATTGTAGAACACTGTCTTTCTATTAAATGAGTCATATGGCTTTTAACAGGATCTTTCTTGTTAACTGGTTTGCTGTTCAACCATTGTAGAACACTTTCTTTCTATTAAATGAGTCATGTGACTTTTAACAGGATCTTTCTTGTTAACTGGTTTGCTGTTCAACCATTGTAGAACAATGTCTTTCTATTAAATGAGTCATGTGACTTTTAACAGGATCTTTCTTGTTAACTGGTTTGCTGTTCAACCATTGTAGAACACTGTCTTTCTATTAAATGAGTCATGTGACTTTTAACATGATCTTTCTTGTTAACTGGTTTGCTGTTCAACCATTGTAGAACAATGTCTTTCTATTAAATGAGTCATGTGACTTTTAACAGGATCTTTCTTGTTAACTGGTTTGCTGTTCAACCATTGTAGAACACTGTCTTTCTATTAAATGAGTCATGTGACTTTTAACATGATCTTTCTTGTTAACTGGTTTGCTGTTCAACCGTTGTAGAATACTGTCTTTCTATTAAATGAGTCATATGACTTTTAACAGGATCTTTCTTGTTAACTGGCTTGCTGTTTAACCGTTGTAGAACACTCTCTTTCTATTAAATGAGTCATATGACTTTTAACAGGATCTTTCTTCTTAACTGGTTTGCTGTTCAACCGTTGTAGAACACTGTTTTTCTATTAAATGAGTCATATGACTTTTAACAGGATCTTGATTGTTAACTGGCTTGCTGTTCAACCGTTGTTGAACATTGTCTTTCTATTAAATGAGTCATATGACTTTTAACAGGATCTTGATTGTTACCTGGTTTGCTGTTCAACCGTTGTAGAACACTATCTTTCTATTAAATGAGTCATGTGACTTTTAACAGGATCTTTCTTGATAACTGGTTTGCTGTTCAACCGTTGTAGAACACTGTCTTTCTATTAAATGAGTCATATGACTTTTAACAGGATCTTGCGTGTTAACTGGTTTGCTGTACAACCGTTGTAGAATACTGTCTTTCTATTAAATGAGTCATATGACTTTTAACAGGATATTTCTTGTTAACTGGTTTGCTGTTCAACCATTGTAGAACACTGTCTTTCTATTAAATGAAGCATATGACTTTTAACAGGATCTTTCGTGTTAACTGGTTTGCTGTTCAACCGTTGTAGAACACTGTCTTTCTATTAAATGAGTAATATGACTTTTAACAGGATCTTGATTTTTAACTGGTTTGCTGTTCAACCATTGTAGAACACTCTCTTTCTATTAAATGAGTCATATGACTTTTAACAGGATCTTTCGTGTTAATTGGTTTGCTGTTCAACCGTTGTAGAACACTGTCTTTCTATTAAATGAGTCATGTGACTTTTAACATGATCTTTCTTGTTAACTGGTTTGCTGTTCAACCGTGGTAGAACACTGTCTTTCTATTAAATGAGTCATATGACTTTTAACAGGATCTTTCGTGTTAATTGGTTTGCTGTTCAACCGTTGTAGAATACTGTCTTTCTATTAAATGAGTCATATGACTTTTAACAGGATCTTGATTGTTAACTGGTTTGCTGGTCAACCGTTGTAGAACACCGTCTTTCTATTAAATGAGTCATACGACTTTTTACAGGATCTTTCGTGTTAACTGGTTTGCTGTTCAACCGTTGTAGAATACTGTCTTTCTATTAAATGAGTCATATGACTTTTAACAGGATCTTTCTTGGTAACTGGTTTGCTGTTCAACCATTGTAGAACAATGTCTTTCTATTAAATGAGTCATGTGACTTTTAACAGGATCTTTCTTGTTAACTGGTTTGCTGTTCAACCATTGTAGAACACTGTCTTTCTATTAAATGAGTCATGTGACTTTTAACATGATCTTTCTTGTTAACTGGTTTGCTGTTCAACCATTGTAGAACAATGTCTTTCTATTAAATGAGTCATGTGACTTTTAACAGGATCTTTCTTGTTAACTGGTTTGCTGTTCAACCATTGTAGAACACTGTCTTTCTATTAAATGAGTCATGTGACTTTTAACATGATCTTTCTTGTTAACTGGTTTGCTGTTCAACCGTTGTAGAATACTGTCTTTCTATTAAATGAGTCATATGACTTTTAACAGGATCTTTCTTGTTAACTGGCTTGCTGTTTAACCGTTGTAGAACACTCTCTTTCTATTAAATGAGTCATATGACTTTTAACAGGATCTTTCTTCTTAACTGGTTTGCTGTTCAACTGCTGTAGAACACTGTTTTTCTATTAAATGAGTCATATGACTTTTAACAGGATCTTGATTGTTAACTGGTTTGCTGTTCAACCGTTGTTGAACATTGTCTTTCTATTAAATGAGTCATATGACTTTTAACAGGATCTTGATTGTTACCTGGTTTGCTGTTCAACCGTTGTAGAACACTATCTTTCTATTAAATGAGTCATGTGACTTTTAACAGGATCTTTCTTGTTAACTGGTTTGCTGTTCAACCGTTGTAGAACACTGTCTTTCTATTAAATGAGTCATATGACTTTTAACAGGATCTTGCGTGTTAACTGGTTTGCTGTACAACCGTTGTAGAATACTGTCTTTCTATTAAATGAGTAATATGACTTTTAACAGGATCTTGATTTTTAACTGGTTTGCTGTTCAACCGTTGTAGAACACTGTCTTTCTATTAAATGAAGCATATGACTTTTAACAGGATCTTTCGTGTTAACTGGTTTGCTGTTCAACCGTTGTAGAACACTGTCTTTCTATTAAATGAGTCATATGACTTTTAACAGGATCTTTCGTGTTAATTGGTTTGCTGTTCAACCGTTGTAGAACACTGTCTTTCTATTAAATGAGTCATGTGACTTTTAACATGATCTTTCTTGTTAACTGGTTTGCTGTTCAACCGTTGTAGAACACTGTCTTTCTATTAAATGAGTAATATGACTTTAAACAGGATCTTTCTTTTTAACTGGTTTGCTGTTCAACCGTGGTAGAACACTGTCTTTCTATTAAATGAGTCATATGACTTTTAACAGGATCTTTCTTGTTAACTGGTTTGCTGTTCAACCGTTGTAGAACACTGTCTTTCTATTAAATGAGTCATATGACTATTAACAGGATCTTTCTTGTTAACTGGTTTGCTGTTCAACCATTGTAGAACACTGTCTTTCTATTAAATGAGTCATGTGACTTTTAACAGGATCTTTCTTGTTAACTGGTTTGCTGTTCAACCGTTGTAGAACACTGTCTTTCTATTAAATGAGTCATATGACTATTAACAGGATCTTTCTTGTTAACTGGTTTGCTGTTCAACCATTGTAGAACACTGTCTTTCTATTAAATGAGTCATGTGACTTTAAACAGGATCTTTCTTGTTAACTGGTTTGCTGTTCAACCGTTGTAGAACACTGTCTTTCTATTAAATGAGTCATGTGAATTTTAACAGGATCTTTCTTGTTAACTGGTTTGCTGTTCAACCATTGTAGAACACTGTTTCTAGTAAATGAGTCATATGACTTTTAACAGGATCTTTCGTGTTAACTGGTTTGCTGTTCAACCATTGTAGAATACTGTCTTTCTATTAAATGAGTCATATGACTTTTAACAGGATCATTCTTGTTAACTGGTTTCCTGTTTAACCGTTGTAGAACACTGTCTTTCTATTAAATGAGTCATATGACTTTTAACAGGATCTTTCTTGTTAACTGGTTTGCTGTTCAACCGTTGTAGAACACTCTCTTTCTATTAAATGAGTCATATGACTTTTAACAGGATCTTTCTTGTTAACTGGTTTGCTGTTCAACCGTTGTAGAACACTGTCTTTCTATTAAATGAGTCATATGACTATTAACAGGATCTTTCTTGTTAACTGGTTTGCTGTTCAACCATTGTAGAACACTTTCTTTCTATTAAATGAGTCATGTGACTTTTAACAGGATCTTTCTTCTTAACTGGTTTGCTGTTCAACCGTTGTAGAACACTGTCTTTCCATTAAAATAGTCATGTGAATTTTAACAGGATCTTTCCTGTTAACTGGTTTGCTGTTCAACCATTGTAGAACACTGTGTTTCTATTAAATGAGTCATATGACTTTTAACAGGATCTTTCGTGTTAACTGGTTTGCTGTTCAACCATTGTAGAATACTGTCTTTCTATTAAATGAGTCATATGACTTTTAACAGGATCTTTCTTGTTAACTGGTTTCCTGTTTAACCGTTGTAGAACACTGTCTTTCTATTAAATGAGTCAGATGACTTTTAACAGGATCTTTCTTCTTAACTGGTTTGCTGTTCAACCGTTGTAGAACACTGTCTTTCTATTAAATGAGTCATATGACTTTTAACAGGATCTTTCTTTTTAACTGGTTTGCTGTTTAACCGTTGTAGAACACTGTCTTTCTATTAAATGAGTCATATGACTATTAACAGGATCTTTCTTGTTAACTGGTTTGCTGTTCAACC
The DNA here is from genome assembly GCA_963383655.1 of Bathymodiolus septemdierum. Taxonomy (NCBI): domain Eukaryota; kingdom Metazoa; phylum Mollusca; class Bivalvia; order Mytilida; family Modiolidae; genus Bathymodiolus; species Bathymodiolus septemdierum. Next base: position 16,823,412 of record OY726531.1, read on the forward strand.
GTTGTAGAACACTGTCTTTCTATTAAATGAGTAATATGACTTTTAACAGGATCTTGATTTTTAACTGGTTTGCTGTTCAACCATTGTAGAACACTCTCTTTCTATTAAATGAGTCATATGACTTTTAACAGGATCTTTCGTGTTAATTGGTTTGCTGTTCAACCGTTGTAGAATACTGTCTTTCTATTAAATGAGTCATATGACTTTTAACAGGATCTTGATTGTTAACTGGTTTGCTGGTCAACCGTTGTAGAACACCGTCTTTCTATTAAATGAGTCATACGACTTTTTACAGGATCTTTCGTGTTAACTGGTTTGCTGTTCAACCGTTGTAGAATACTGTCTTTCTATTAAATGAGTCATATGACTTTTAACAGGATCTTTCTTGTTAACTGGTTTGCTGTTCAACCATTGTAGAACAATGTCTTTCTATTAAATGAGTCATGTGACTTTTAACAGGATCTTTCTTGTTAACTGGTTTGCTGTTCAACCATTGTAGAACACTGTCTTTCTATTAAATGAGTCATGTGACTTTTAACATGATCTTTCTTGTTAACTGGTTTGCTGTTCAACCATTGTAGAACAATGTCTTTCTATTAAATGAGTCATGTGACTTTTAACAGGATCTTTCTTGTTAACTGGTTTGCTGTTCAACCATTGTAGAACACTGTCTTTCTATTAAATGAGTCATGTGACTTTTAACATGATCTTTCTTGTTAACTGGTTTGCTGTTCAACCGTTGTAGAATACTGTCTTTCTATTAAATGAGTCATATGACTTTTAACAGGATCTTTCTTGTTAACTGGCTTGCTGTTTAACCGTTGTAGAACACTCTCTTTCTATTAAATGAGTCATATGACTTTTAACAGGATCTTTCTTCTTAACTGGTTTGCTGTTCAACCGTTGTAGAACACTGTTTTTCTATTAAATGAGTCATATGACTTTTAACAGGATCTTGATTGTTAACTGGCTTGCTGTTCAACCGTTGTTGAACATTGTCTTTCTATTAAATGAGTCATATGACTTTTAACAGGATCTTGATTGTTACCTGGTTTGCTGTTCAACCGTTGTAGAACACTATCTTTCTATTAAATGAGTCATGTGACTTTTAACAGGATCTTGCGTGTTAATTGGTTTGCTGTTCAACCGTTGTAGAACACTGTCTTTCTATTAAATGAGTCATGTGACTTTTAACATGATCTTTCTTGTTAACTGGTTTGCTGTTCAACCGTGGTAGAACACTGTCTTTCTATTAAATGAATCACATGACTTTTAACAGGATCTTTCTTGTTAACTGGTTTGCTGTTCAACCGTTGTAGAACACTGTCTTTCTATTAAATGAGTCATATGACTTTTAACAGGATATTTCTTGTTAACTGGTTTGCTGTTCAACCGTTGTAGAACACTGTCTTTCTATTTAATGAGTCATGTGACTTTTAACAGGATCTTTCTTGTTCACTGGTTTGCCGTTCAACCGTTGTAGAACACTGTCTTTCTATTAAATGAGTCATATGAATTTTAACAGGATCTTTCTTGTTAACTGGTTTGCTGTTCAACCATTGTAGAACACTGTGTTTCTATTAAATGAGTCATATGACTTTTAACAGGATCTTTCGTGTTAACTGGTTTGCTGTTCAACCATTGTAGAATATTGTCTTTCTATTAAATGAGTCATATGACTTTTAACAGGATCTTTCTTGTTAACTGGTTTCCTGTTTAACCGTTGTAGAACACTGTCTTTCTATTAAATGAGTCATATGACTTTTAACAGGATCTTTCTTCTTAACTGGTTTGCTGTTCAACCGTTGTAGAACACTGTTTTTCTATTAAATGAGTCATATGACTTTTAACAGGATCTTGATTGTTAACTGGCTTGCTGTTCAACCGTTGTTGAACACTGTCTTTCTATTAAATGAGTCATATGACTTTTAACAGGATCTTTCTTGTTAACTGGTTTGCTGTTCAACCGTTGTAGAACACTGTCTTTCTATTAAATGAGTCATGTGACTTTTAACAGAATCTTTCTTGTTAACTGGTTTGCTGTTCAACCGTTGTAGAACACTGTCTTTCTATTAAATGAGTCATATGACTTTTAACAGGATCTTGCGTGTTAACTGGTTTGCTGTACAACCGTTGTAGAACACTCTCTTTCTATTAAATGAGTCATATGACTTTTAACAGGATCTTTCGTGTTAATTGGTTTGCTGTTCAACCGTTGTAGAACACTGTCTTTCTATTAAATGAGTCATGTGACTTTTAACATGATCTTTCTTGTTAACTGGTTTGCTGTTCAACCGTGGTAGAACACTGTCTTTCTATTAAATGAATCACATGACTTTTAACAGGATCTTTCTTGTTAACTGGTTTGCTGTTCAACCGTTGTAGAACACTGTCTTTCTATTAAATGAGTCATATGACTTTTAACAGGATATTTCTTGTTAACTGGTTTGCTGTTCAACCGTTGTAGAACACTGTCTTTCTATTTAATGAGTCATGTGACTTTTAACAGGATCTTTCTTGTTCACTGGTTTGCCGTTCAACCGTTGTAGAACACTGTCTTTCTATTAAATGAGTCATATGAATTTTAACAGGATCTTCCTTGTTAACTGGTTTGCTGTTCAACCATTGTAGAACACTGTGTTTCTATTAAATGAGTCATATGACTTTTAACAGGATCTTTCGTGTTAACTGGTTTGCTGTTCAACCATTGTAGAATACTGTCTTTCTATTAAATGAGTCATATGACTTTTAACAGGATCTTTCTTGTTAACTGGTTTCCTGTTTAACCGTTGTAGAACACTGTCTTTCTATTAAATGAGTCATATGACTTTTAACAGGATCTTGATTGTTACCTGGTTTGCTGTTCAACCGTTGTAGAACACTGTCTTTCTATTAAATGAGTCATGTGACTTTTAACAGGATCTTTCTTGTTAACTGGTTTGCTGTTCAACCGTTGTAGAACACTGTCTTTCTATTAAATGAGTCATATGACTTTTAACAGGATCTTGCGTGTTAACTGGTTTGCTGTACAACCGTTGTAGAATACTGTCTTTCTATTAAATGAGTCATATGACTTTTAACAGGATATTTCTTGTTAACTGGTTTGCTGTTCAACCATTGTAGAACACTGTCTTTCTATTAATTGAAGCATATGACTTTTAACAGGATCTTTCGTGTTAACTGGTTTGCTGTTCAACCGTTGTAGAACACTGTCTTTCTATTAAATGAGTAATATGACTTTTAACAGGATCTTGATTTTTAACTGGTTTGCTGTTCAACCATTGTAGAACACTCTCTTTCTATTAAATGAGTCATATGACTTTTAACAGGATCTTTCGTGTTAATTGGTTTGCTGTTCAACGTTGTAGAACACTGTCTTTCTATTAAATGAGTCATGTGACTTTTAACATGATCTGTCTTGTTAACTGGTTTGCTGTTCAACCGTGGTAGAACATTGTCTTTCTATTAAATGAATCATATGACTTTTAACAGGATCTTTCTTGTTAACTGGTTTGCTGTTCAACCGTTGTGGAACACTGTCTTTCTATTAAATGAGTCATATGACTTTTAACAGGATATTTCTTGTTAACTGGTTTGCTGTTCAACCGTTGTAGAACACTGTCTTTCTATTTAATGAGTCATGTGACTTTTAACAGGATCTTTCTTGTTCACTGGTTTGCTGTTCAACCATTGTAGAACACTGTGTTTCTATTAAATCAGTCATATGACTTTTAACAGGATCTTTCGTGTTAACTGGTTTGCTGTTCAACCATTGTAGAATACTGTCTTTCTATTAAATGAGTCATATGACTTTTAACAGGATCTTTCTTGTTAACTGGTTTCCTGTTTAACCGTTGTAGAACACTGTCTTTCTATTAAATGAGTCATATGACTTTTAACAGGATCTTTCTTCTTAACTGGTTTGCTGTTCAACCGTTGTAGAACACTGTTTTTCTATTAAATGAGTCATATGACTTTTAACAGGATCTTGATTGTTAACTGGCTTGCTGTTCAACCGTTGTAGAACACTGTCTTTCTATTAAATGAGTCATATGACTTTTAACAGGATCTTGATTGTTACCTGGTTTGCTGTTCAACCGTTGTAGAACACTGTCTTTCTATTAAATGAGTCATGTGACTTTTAACAGGATCTTTCTTGTTAACTGGTTTGCTGTTCAACCGTTGTAGAACACTCTCTTTCTATTAAATGAGTCATATGAATTTTAACAGGATCTTGCGTGTTAACTGGTTTGCTGTACAACCGTTGTAGAATACTGTCTTTCTATTAAATGAGTCATATGACTTTTAACAGTATATTTCTTGTTAACTTGTTTGCTGTTCAACCATTGTAGAACACTGTCTTTCTATTAAATGAAGCATATGACTTTTAACAGGATCTTTCGTGTTAACTGGTTTGCTGTTCAACCGTTGTAGAATACTGTCTTTCTATTAAATGAGTCATATGACTTTTAACAGGATCTTTCGTGTTAACTGGTTTGCTGTTCAACCATTGTAGAACACTGTCTTTCTATTAAATGAGTCATGTGACTTTTAACAGGATCTTTCTTCTTAACTGGTTTGCTGTTCAACCGTTGTAGAATACTGTCATTCTATTAAATGAGTCATATGACTTTTAACAGGATCATTCTTGTTAACTGGTTTGCTGTTCAACGTTGTAGAACACTGTCTTTCTATTAAATGAGTCATGTGACTTTTAACAGGATCTTTCTTGTTAACTGGTTTGCTGTTCAACCATTGTAGAACACTGTCTTTCTATTAAATGAGTCATGTGACTTTTAACAGGATCTTTCTTGTTAACTGGTTTGCTGTTCAACCGTTGTAGAACACTGTCTTTCTATTAAATGAGTCATATGACTTTTAACTGGATCTTTCTTGTTAACTGGTTTGCTGTTCAGCCGTTGTAGAACACTGTCTTTCTATTAAATGAGTCATGTGAATTTTAACAGGATCTTTCTTGTTAACTGGTTTGCTGTTCAACCATTGTAGAACACTGTTTCTATTAAATGAGTCATATGACTTTTAACAGGATCTTTCGTGTTAACTGGTTTGCTGTTCAACCATTGTAGAATACTGTCTTTCTATTAAATGAGTCATATGACTTTTAACAGGATCATTCTTGTTAACTGGTTTCCTGTTTAACCGTTGTAGAACACTGTCTTTCTATTAAATGAGTCATATGACTTTTAACAGGATCTTTCTTCTTAACTGGTTTGCTGTTAAACCATTGTAGAACACTGTATTTCTATTAAATGAGTTATATGATTTTTAACAGGATCTTGATTTTTAACTGGTTTGCTGTTCAACCATTGTAGAACACTCTCTTTCTATTAAATGAGTCATATGACTTTTAACAGGATCTTTCGTGTTAACTGGTTTGCTGTTCCACCGTTGTAGAATACTGTCTTTCTATTAAATGAGTCATATGACTTTTAACAGTATCTTGATTGTTAACTGGTTTGCTGGTCAACCGTTGTAGAACACCGTCTTTCTATTAAATGAGTCATACGACTTTTTACAGGATCTTTCGTGTTAACTGGTTTGCTGTTCAACCGTTGTAGAATACTGTCTTTCTATTAAATGAGTCATATGACTTTTAACAGGATCTTTCTTGTTAACTGGTTTGCTGTTCAACCATTGTAGAACACTGTCTTTCTATTAAATGAGTCATGTGACTTTTAACAGGATCTTTCTTGTTAACTGGTTTGCTGTTCAACCGTTGTAGAACACTGTCTTTCTATTAAATGAGTCATGTGACTTTTAACATGATCTTTCTTGTTAACTGGTTTGCTGTTCAACCGTTGTAGAACACTGTCTTTCTATTAAATGAGTCATGTGACTTTTAACAGGATCTTTCTTGTTAACTGGTTTGCTGTTCAACCGTTGTAGAACACTGTCTTTCTATTAAATGAGTCATGTGACTTTTAACATGATCTTTCTTGTTAACTGGTTTGCTGTTCAACCGTTGTAGAACACTGTCTTTCTATTAAATGAGTCATGTGACTTTTAACAGGATCTTTCTTGTTAACTGGTTTGCTGTTCAACCGTTGTAGAACACTGTCTTTCTATTAAATGAGTCATATGACTTTTAACAGGATCTTTCTTGTTAACTGGTTTGCTATTCAACCGTTGTAGAACACTGTCTTTCTATTTAATGAGTCATGTGACTTTTAACAGGATCTTTCTTGTTCACTGGTTTGCCGTTCAACCGTTGTAGAACAATGTCTTTCTATTAAATGAGTCATATGAATTTTAACAGGATCTTTCTTGTTAACTGGTTTGCTGTTCAACCATTGTAGAACACTGTGTTTCTATTAAATGAGTCATATGACTTTTAACAGGTTTTTCGTGTTAACTGGTTTGCTGTTCAACCATTGTAGAATACTGTCTTTCTATTAAATGAGTCATATGACTTTTAACAGGATCTTTCTTGTTAACTGGTTTCCTGTTTAACCGTTGTAGAACACTGTCTTTCTATTAAATGAGTCATATGACTTTTAACAGGATCTTTCTTCTTAACTGGTTTGCTGTTCAACCGTTGTAGAACACTGTCTTTCTATTAAATGAGTCATATGACTTTTAACAGGATCTTGATTGTTAACTGGCTTGCTGTTCAACCGTTGTAGAACACTGTCTTTCTATTAAATGAGTCATATGACTTTTAACAGGATCTTGATTGTTACATGGTTTGCTGTTCAACCGTTGTAGAACACTGTCTTTCTATTAAATGAGTCATGTGACTTTTAACAGGATCTTTCTTGTTAACTGGTTTGCTGTTCAACCGTTGTAGAACACTGTCTTTCTATTAAATGAGTCATATGACTTTTAACAGGATCTTGCCTGTTAACTGGTTTGCTGTACAACCGTTGTAGAATACTGTCTTTCTATTAAATGAGTCATATGATTTTTAACAGGATATTTCTTGTTAACTGGTTTGCTGTTCAACCATTGTAGAACACTGTCTTTCTATTAAATGAAGCATATGACTTTTAACAGGATCTTTCGTGTTAACTGGTTTGCTGTTCAACCGTTGTAGAATACTGTCTTTCTATTAAATGAGTCATATGACTTTTAACAGGATCTTTCTTGTTAACTGGTTTGCTGTTCAACCGTTGTAGAACACTGTCTTTCTATTAAATGAGTCATGCGACTTTCAACAGGATCTTTCTTGTTAACTGGTTTGCTGTTCAACCATTGTAGAACACTGTCTTTCTATTAAATGAGTCATGTGACTTTTAACAGGATCTTTCTTGTTAACTGGTTTGCTGTTCAACCGTTGTAGAATACTGTCATTCTATTAAATGAGTCATATGACTTTTAACAGGATCATTCTTGTTAACTGGTTTGCTGTTCAACCGTTGTAGAACACTGTCTTTCTATTAAATGAGTCATGTGACTTTTAACAGGATCTTTCTTGTTAACTGGTTTGCTGTTCAACCATTGTAGAACACTGTCTTTCTATTAAATGAGTCATGTGACTTTTAACAGGATCTTTCTTGTTAACTGGTTTGCTGCTCAACCGTTGTAGAACACTGTCTTTCTTGTTTTAAACATGTTCTTTAATAAAATCACTCCATCTGTTAAAGCTAGTGAAGTAAGACTTGTTAGTGTTCGTTTTAAGAGTCCAATAAAAATCTGGTCCTCTTTCCAGATAAACTGTGTAAGGGATTTTCAGAGGTAACACAACTGGAGGTCCTACAAAATAGAATGACTAAATCAAAATACAATTGAAAAAGCGACCATTTTAAATTTCAATGGATTATCGGCAAAAACTCCGTTTTACCGGCTTCTGTCAAAATGTCACCTTTCTTAGATATTAATGAATTCATAGAAAATACAATTTGTCTGTACAATTGGTCAGTAATGTGCTGATTTCCAATCGGAGCATTAATATTTCTTTGATTCTAACTTGTCTAAGCTTGTTTAATATTCTTGTAATCAAGCTAGACAGCGTTAATAACCAAGTAATGTCAGTTCCCTAAGACTGAGAGAATGCATCTATTTTCTCAGTTCCAGGAGTCCATACCTTAGAGTTATATCTTTCATGAGGATTATTGTAGTGTGATGCGAATCTGTCTATAGTACATTTATCCCATAATTCATTCAGAACATGTAAAAATAATATTTAACGCCCAATCATCGTGATCTATGATCTTTGCTCAACTGATCAGCATGATCGTTTTGAGTTCTTGGAATCCAATAAGGTGTCAACTGAATATTTTGTGATTCACAAATACAGTGAATTTATGTAGTAGTATTGTATGTTGTGTTCTTGCTACCTACCTTAAGAATGTGTTGGACATTCTTATCTGAATTGATTTTGACTTGTTTATTTTCTAATTCATTTTAAAAAGTGTAAAACACTATTCTAACACGTTCGAATTCTCTCCAAGTAGAACTCTAAAGACTTTCAGATTCGGTCAAATTACTGAATGTTTCCATGTTCTGTTAATGAGAATCTACATCGGAGTTAACCAAACCTCCAAAGCCTACATCTGAGGCGTCACAAAACTTTACACGATCAAAAACTTGATTGACTGTCATTGTACTGACTTACAATACTAGCCAACAAGCTAACTCGAAACAAGTTAATCTAATCAATGTCCACCCTTTTTGTTTTAAATAGCATCTATATTTGCTTACGTGCTTGATTTGTTGTCATTATTATATGTGTATTACTTGTAAGGAGATGACAAGTCCAAAAGTTGTAATATTTTTTGTTCAATCCCACTAGCTGTTTTATTTGCAATAAAATAATATTAAATCTAACCAATGTTCACCTTTTTCTATATTACTCTGAGCATATTTATTTTCAATAAAATTTCTTTATTATTCCATTTCTATTTTCCCTTTATTTAACTTGCTCGTGACAATATCCATCCAATCTTATGGTAACAGCAGTTTACATATTCCTACCCTTTATACTCTAATATGTAAATATGTAGAGAAAGTTTGAAAAATGGAGGTAATTCAATGTCACAAACGCATGTGAACAAATAAACCAAATATGATATCAAAAGGAACTAAATAGCAAGTTTGAAAAGAAAGAGGGAGAGTGTAGTTCCATACACAGGTATTTCTGCACAGGACACAGTATCCCCCTTTTTACCCAATACCCCCCTTTTTTCTTTTTTTTTCTTTCATTTCCATGGCTTAGAAATATGTAAAACAGCAATAATATACCGTTTTCTGATTGCATAAGTCGACTGATATGTATATAGAGATGCCGTTTTCTGATTGCATCAGTCGACTGATATGTATATATAGAGAAGGTATCTCACTTCCACATAATTTTCACGAAAACTATGCTACCTGCTCGGGGAATCCCATGTCTAAATCAATAAAAATGCATCTACCTTTGAGTTGGTGAGCACGCTTCGTCTCCGCTAATATTCCTTTTTTTAAACGATCGGCATTTTTCACGAAATTTTCCTCTGAAACAAGAAATCCTACGAACTTTACATCGTATCTACAATTTTGGATTTCTAATCAACGGAAGTCTACTATGGACGATAACTATAATATGGCGCCAAATCCGGTTCCCTGAAACAAAAGTTCGAATGTTACTGCAGTCACGATAAGGTAAGAGCATTTCATTTAACAGTCGAATAAAGTTAGCGCTGTTTTATACAAACTGAAAAAAATTCAGGGAAAGTGTAAACGGGCTAGCAATTATTGGAAATAGCTTCAATTCGAAGTGACCAATTCCCACTGACATCATGTTTAATACAATATGTGGAAGAGTCGAGTGAAACAAATTTTATAGATTTGACAGAAATTAAGAGCACATTTGAGTCTGATGTCTTAGTTGAATTTCCAAGTTCTAGAACAATTGGAAATTTAATTACAAAATTATTCCATGGTGTGAAAATAAAACCTGGTCGTTGCAAGGATAACTGGGCTAAATCTACACAGAGATATTATGGTCTTTCTTGGTGCAAAGAACCCTGTGACAATGCAATTAATTATTTTAACAATCTGGCCTCATTTTTACCACCTGAGTTTTTTGTTATTTCAAATACCTCAACCAATATTATTGTGGGATATTTCATCGGTTATCTTGTAAATGGTAACAGGGCTATGATTGAAATAAATATTTTAAGCGAAGCAACCCACTTACAAACCTAAATTTTACGGTGCTAAAATTTTTTCTAAATAATAATTTGAACCTTCATCCACAGACTTGTATATTTTTAATTCACCTGCAACAGTTTGTATTTGTTGTGTAATTATGTATATTCACGTCAATATTTCTGGAAAAAAGATGAACACAATTTTCCTCATTTTCAAGAGACCTTGACAAGGAATTGATAAATGCCACATCTTCATCTGACACATTTCCTTTTTCCAAAGCATTTATACATTTAATTAAAGTAGTGTCACTTTTCCTGTGTATAAAATTTAATTTAATTTTGTGGGGGAAACATCTGTTAAACCATGGTACATTAAAGCAATGTAAACCACGATCACCCACAAGCTCATTTGCCACTGGAAGCAGCTGTAGCAAATCACCGGTTAAAATTACTTGCAAATTTCCAAATAAAACTGACGAACTCCTGACTTTCTGACAAATAAATTGCACTTGTCCTAAAACTTTTGAACTTATCATTGATATCTCGTCTATGATCAAAGTATTAGTGGACTGCACATTGTCCTTTACATCATTAAACCTTTCATCGGTTTTTATTAAATGAACTATCTCTTCATTTAAGTATCGGGCATCGCCAATTCCTGACCACTTATGTAACGTGGTATCCCCTAACTTGGCGTAATGTGTGGAAGCTATGCCAGCTGAACACGCTATAGTAACAGTTTTTCCCTTTGAACGTAAATAATTCACGATATGTTTGATAAGAAATGTTTTCCAACAACCGCCTTGTACAATAACAACTAAATTGTGGCCAGCCTTGGCCAAATCGAACGCTGTTTGCTGATTTTCATCAAGCATGTTTACTTTTTGATGTTTTCCCCGAACTTTATTCGACTCTTAAATGAAATTCTCTTACCTTATCGTGATTGCAGTAACATTCGGAACTTTTGTTTCAGGGAACCGGATTTGGCGCCATATTAGAGTTATCGTCCATAGTAGACGTCCGTTGATTAGAAATCCAAAATTGTAAATACGATGTAAAGTTTGTCGGATTTCTTGCTTCAGAGGAACATTTTCGTGAAAATTGCCGACCGCTTGAAAAAAGGAATATTAGCGGAGACGAAGCGTGCTCACCTACTCAAAGGTAGATGCATTTTTATTGATTTAGACATGGGAATCGCCAATCAGGTAGCATAGTTTTCGTGAACATTATGTGGAAGTGAGACACCTTCTCTATATATACATATCAGTCGACTGATGCAATCAGAAAACGGCATCTGTATATACATATCAGTCGACTTATGCAATCAGAAAACGGCAAATTATTGCAGCCATGGAAATGAAAGGGAAAAAAAAGGGGTAGGGTGTAAAAAGGGGGGATGCTGTGTCCTGTCCACAAGTACCTCTGGTTCCATATGCTTCAAGCGCATGTGATTCACACAAACCAAATACATGTATATATGAGAGTGAACAATAAGCATGTTTTTATTATGGCAACAGACGCATCGATTTTTACAAATTCTACATTTAAACGTTGACATTTAAAACCTTTATTTGTTTCGTTTTATCTGTTGCTCAATATCAACATATTCCAGGTGACCAGGAAGTCTTCCTGGTAGACGAAAGTTTTGAAGATTCGCTGTGACATCTTCTGATTAAATTACAGGTAGGGAAATATGTCTTTACACGGGAATCGTCTTCCTTGGCGTCAATTTGAGCTTGTCAAAAAGTGGTATGTACACAGACATAGAAAACAGTATTAATCATTCGATCATTGACAACATTGTCAAAGGTCTACAAATATCAAACTGTATGTGAAATATTAACACTGGAAAAGAGAAATAATATGAAGAAGAGATATACAAATGAGATACTGCATGGTATATACCTGTGTTTGGGTGTATCTGGTACAACTACAAGATCCCAAACTATGATATGACCCTTAACCTTCTATATCGAAGGCACGAGTATCACTTCCTACAATAAATGTACTAATTATAGGTACCTGATCAAATCGCCACCTACAAAATAACGCCCGTCAATAGAGCCCTAATAGTTAACACGAACCCCACTAAAAACCGGGGGTGAACTCAGGTGCCCCGGAAGGGTAAGCAGTTCCTGCTCCACTAGTGACACCCGTCAAGGATTTCTTTGCAAAGTATAGATTAATTATATATATAGAGTCGACACATGTATCACGAGTATCACTTCCTACAATAAATGTAATAATTAATATCGCCCTAATAGTTAGCAAACTTGCCCCCACTTCCAATCCGCCTCATACAAAATCGCCTCAATATATGTTGTTGTAAATAATAATAGTTATTATTATTAGTACTATTATTATTGGTTTTGAAAACGACATTCTGATGAGTAATAATTGAGATAATATATATATTATAGACAATAAAAATTACAGTGCATGTAATCGGACTCGTTATTGTTTAATTATTTCAGTTAAGTGAAGGTATGTATTTGTGTATCCTTGCAATCATTAATTTCTTCTTTTAATCAAAAGAAGAGCTTGGAGATACCATAGGGGTAATCAGAATCTGTATATCGAAGAAGAACAGACAACTCAATGGCCAAAAGAAAAATAGTACAAAAGGACAAACACAGATCTACAAAACACACATATAAAACTAGAGATCGAGTAACACGAACCCCACTAAAAGCCGCGTTGAACTCAGATGCCCCGGAAGGGTAAGCAGTTCCTGCTCCACTAGTGACACCCGCCAAGGATTTCTTTGTATAATATAGATTAATTATATATAGAGTCGACACATGTAAGTCGTTGTTAACATGTGTTTGTATGAATATGAACTCGAACAAGTTAGAATAAAGAAAAGGGTTCAATAATAAAGAAATAAAGAAATTTCATTGAAAATAAATATGTAAACAGAAAGTTAGAAAAGAGGGGGGAGGGGTAATTACGTGAGTGAGTGATTCTTGTTTAACGCCAATTCAGCAATTTGTTCAGCTATATCAAGGCAAGTACAAGTTAATTATCAATGAGATGAGATGATCATGATGTCTGTTTTGTTCTAGATCAACACGCTGGGTTGAATTTGCATAGTGCTAGTACACTGAAACAACAGTCCGCGGGTGTACATGTCGCTTCATTCGGACACACTATTCTTATTCCGAACCAGCCAGTCTTTGCTGTTTCACCTTAATGTTGCCTGCTAGCGGAGAAGCAAATAGTCTTTGGTTTGATCCGAGCGGGACTCGAACCCACGGTCTACCACACCAGAGACTCTAACCATTACGCCACCGATGCGGTTCTGAAAAATATACGCGTCCGACTTTGTAAATTACAAAAAGAATGCACTCGACTCGCAGCCGCAACTGATAAACTCTACCAATTGCCTGCGCATGGTCGATGGTTCTCTCCGGGTACTCCGGTTTCTTCCACCACTAAAACTGGTCGCCATGATATAGCTGAAATATTGCTGAAGGTGGCGTTAAACACCAACAATCAATAAATCAAATCAATCTGAAAAATATATGAACGAATACTTCGAATATATGACTGGGTATGCGGTTCTCATAGTGAGGGCATATATAAAAATGGTGGAGTTTTTAAATTTCAGCGTCACCACCTTAAGCAATTGTACCTAATGTTGACATATGTAACCCCCCATCCCCACACACGCACGAAACACCCCCTTTCCCAAACGATCCAGCGTCACCACCGTAGCCAATATTACCTTAGGTTAAATTATGTACCCCCCATTCCCACCCCCATCCAAAACAATTAAGCTTACACAATACCTCGAGATCGACGACTAGCTATTCTTCCCGCTTAATAAGCTCGGTGCAAATATATTGTATATTCGCCGACAATGTACGTATATTCTATATATAAACTTCCTCATATAAGAACAGTTAGTTATATCTAGTAATGACTAAGCATCCTATGTTAACACAGTTCTCTATGGAAGAATTTTTTGCTAGATTTCCATGTATTAAAATCATGTAAACGGCAATTGTTTTTAATTGTAGACTTGATTGAACGTGCTTAATAACAAGAATTGTAACTGTTTAAGCTTCAGAATCAAATGCATTGGTAACATCGAACAAAACAATATTTCAAGATGGCTGCTCTTATGCATGTACATTATTACTTGCAATAGTTTATGTTCGATGTTTTCTTTTCAGAAACGTTGACATGGCAACAGCAACAACACAATGTTGCAACATCTGTGATCAAGACAACGAAACTAAATTGGCGGCCACCTGGTGCCCGGAATGTGAGGATTTCCTGTGTACTGACTGTAACAGGCACCATGCCAGATCTTCATCAAGCAAACAACACAACGTAATTTTCATGGAAAATTACCAGAAATTACCCAGTTATATTGTATCTATAAAGAACAGATGCAACAAACATGGCAATAAGTACGAATTACACTGCTCGATTCATGACGTTCCTTGTTGCGTTATGTGCATAAGAGATGATCATCGCCATTGCCAAGAATTACGTCCCATTCTTGAGGTAACAGAAAATGCCAAGGCATCGACGGCCATTCTGCACATAGAAAGAGATCTCGGAGATATCGACGCCGCATTTGAAAAAATGAAGTCAGATATCACAAATAATATTACTGAAATTGATCAACAAAAAAGAAAATTTTTATCCGATATTTCAAACATGCGCAAATCATTTAAAGACCATTTAGATAAAATTGAAAAGCAAACAGTTGAAGAGATGGTGTCAGTAGAACAAAATTTACAAGTACAATTAAAGAATGTATTGGTTTCCATGGAAGCCAAAAGAACTGATTTTGATCATATCCGTCATCATGTGAATAGAGTAAAGAAATATGCTAGTGATCTCCAAACTTTCATGGGAGTGAAAAAAATGACGAGTGTTGTGGATGGAGAAGTTAAGAAACAGAAAGGGGCATTCAATTATGACCTTTATGAACTGAAACTTGACTTTCCATCAGAATTGGAATCTTTTGTGAAAGATGTTTCTAAATTTGGTGTTGTATCTGTTACAGAAAAGCATTGTAGTACCAGTCTTGTAAAAGAAGTTGAATTGCAAGCGCAGATTCCACAGGAAAACAAGCTAGGTGTTATGCCACAACTCACAAGGAAGACGACTGTCAATTTTCAAACTAAGGATAAGAAGCGTGTCTTTATAGCAGGTTGTGACATATTACCGGATGGCAAACTTTTATTCATTGATCAAGAAGGCAAACGGTTGTTGATGTTTTCTAATAACGGAAATTACGAAAAAGACATTGTCCGGTTTTCAGGTACACCGTTTGAGGTTTCATACACAGGAGCAAACATTGTAGCTGTTACAATTTGTGACAAGCATGAAGTCGTATTTATAAACGTCATTACAAACAGAATTAAAAACAAGGTAGATATTCGCCATGAATGTTGGGGAACCGATTTCAACATGAATCGTCTAGCCATTCGAGTAATACAATCACCTACATCAAGTCACATTGTATATTTAGATCGTAAAGGTAAATTGATTGATCAGGACTATATTCCCGGTGAGAACTCCACAAACATATCATTGCGTGATGATAGCATTAACTGTACGGACAGTGCTACCAATATGATTTACTGTTATACATTAACAGGACAACAGCTTTGGGCCTTCAAAGACGAAAACGTCTTACGAGAACCACGGGGAATTGCCTTTGATAAAAATAACAACGTTTATGTGGCTGGTAGCAGTACAAACAACGTTGTAGTACTTTCACCTGATGGTAGCAACTGCAGAGAAATATTAACCCAAAGTGATGGGTTGGATAGACCATTTTCATTACGTATCAACATTGACCGTAACGAGCTCCTGGTATGTAACTTGAGTGGTCCAGCATTTGTTTTCTCTCTGGATTAATTGTAAGCTGTGCTACTGGACGTTATCAATGTTGACAGAGAACTAGTACATCTTATTGTAGTATTGGTGTAAAAGTAGCGTACATTGTAGTGAATATTTGACAGTGATGTCGATGAGAACTTATATTATTAATAAAACTAAAGTTCCTGTTTAGATCCTTTTGTTTTATTGCTCCCAAAACTTTGAAAATTATTTGGCTTTGCAATCTTTCAATTTCTTTGCGTACCTGATGAAGTTTATTCCAGAAACGCGCCGTGCGCATTAAATTTGATATAAACCTTTTTAATATTTATATATATATATACATGTATAGAACTTGTGTATGAGAACTTATAAAGAACTTGTGTATAATCAGAACTTATATAGGGCGTGTGTATAGTTAGAACTTGAATAGAACGTGTGTATATGATAAAATATGTTGGTCCTATTTCTAGCTGTATAGTAATCTTAAAGATATTACTTGTATATATATATAAGTTAAAGGATATCTTAGAACAACTTTAATGTGGGGGTGGCATTTTTTTTTATTTTGTAATAAAAATGGGAAAATACACTGCACGTCTCTTACCATCATCTGTAGTGAATATTACAGCATGAAATAGCAACCTCTTAAAGTACCATTAACAAAAGTTCATTGTTAAGAAAAGTTTGAAGATACCAAAGGGGTGATAAGAAACCGTATGTAAATTAATCTTTTTTGTAATCTGAAATAAAAATGTAAAGATACCCTACACGACCCCTACCATCATCATCATCTGTAGTTGGTGAATATTTCAGCATGAAATGGCAACCTCATTAAATGACATTAACGAATGTTCATTGCTAAGAAAGGTTTGAAGATACCAAAGGGGTGATAAGAAACCGTAAGTTAACGATGGTCAGAGAACACAATGACCAAAGAAAAAAAGACAACCATCTTCACAACACTATACAGAAAACTAAAGATCGAGCAACATGAACCCACTCAAAACTGGTGGTGAACTCATGTGCTGCGGACGGGTAGGCAGTCCCTGCTCCATATGTGGCACCCGTCATGTTATTCTTGTTACAAAGTAGGGGTGTATTTAATGATAATGAACTAAATATGTGTGACGAGTGTCACAAGAAAACAATTATCTATGTAATTATTAAATTACAAATGTATGTACAAAAATAAACACATTACAAAAAACAGTAGAAATAGTTAAGGATTTTGAAGGTTATAGTAAGGCTAATTAATTAGACATTTTATCAGAAATTTCTCCATTTTTTCTGTCATGTTGGCGCCAGATATGTTTAATCGATTTAATGTTGTTTAATCACAAATGAGCAATATTTCTCCTATATTCATGACGGAGAACATGTTTACAAACAATAAGAAGAGTTTGAAGATACCAAAGGGGGTAATGAACCACACTCAAAACCGGTGGTGAACTCAGGCTCTCCGGAAGAGTAGACAGTTCTTGCTCCACGTGTGGTACTCCTTTACAAAAATAAAAAAGATTACACAAAATAGAAATAGTTTAAAGGTTATATTCAAGCTAATTATTTAACATTTTATCAGAAATGTGTCCAGATATGCTTAATTGATTAATTGGTGTTTAATCGCAAGTAAGCAATATTTCTACTATATTCATGACGAAGAACAATGAGAAGAGTTTGAAGATACCAAAGGGGATAATCAGAATCGATAAATCGACAGACAATACAGTGGCCAACAGAAAAAGAAAAGGACAAATAATGATATATAAAACACTATACAGAAAACTGAAGATGGAGAAACATGAACCGCACTTAAGATCAGGGGTGAACACAGATGTGCCGGAAGAATAAGCAGTTCCTACTCCACTAGTGGCACCCATCGTATTTGTCTAGTTACTGATTCGGTGATAAGTCATTAATGGACCGGGAAGTGCTTACGACAAATGGAACGTATTCGTCGTAATTTGCAACACATATTTTTCGAAACGGTATACCAAATGATCGCTCCGACCGAAAAACGTTCGAAGTGATGACTTCAACTTAACCAATGAGAACCCTTGGTTCAGTAGCTTCTTTGTTAGCAGCAACCCTACGTCACGGAAATCCTGACAGGAATCACAAGCTCTGGAATATTGGATCAACTGAGAGATAACTCATGCGGTTGAAAGAGGGCATCTATGAATGGGATGTCCTGTTTACAAACAATAAAACATGTGGAAAAAGGGGTACCTATGGATAAAATGTAGACACCTACGGATGGGATGTCCTGTTTTGCACAAGTACAACGGCAAATGATGGATATACCACTACAACGTACCGTCAACGACCAGTCCTAATATGCTGTAAATAATTGACAGCTGTTGTGTCTTATATCTTACAGATAGTGAGTGTGCAACTGTCCAAATACCAGACACACGTTTACATCCCACCATTATTTCAGAAAGGAAGAGGGGCAATGCAAAAACTATAAAATTTGTATTTGCTGTTTTGCAACTATGCACACATCAAATCAATGAGTAAAGGTAAGGAAATATTGGTTTTGAGTCAGAATAATATGTCCGAATGGAGCGACGTAACTACCTCTGGACTGTTATTTCGGTATAATAGCACCATAACATTAACTAATCCAGTTGGCCAATCTAGTTAAAATAAGACATCATCATCGTCTCACAAAAACAAAGCAAGAACAGTTTGAAGATACCAGTAATCAGAATCGTATATTAAAGAAGAACAGACAACACAATGGCCAAAAGATATTAAAGTAGTCATCAGAATCGAAGAAGAACATACAATACAATGGCCAAAAGAAAAGGTACAACAGGACATAAAACGATCTACAAAAAATACACATAAAACTAAAGATCAAGTAGCACGAACCTCATTGGAAAACGGGGGTAAATTCAGGTGCCCTGGAAGGGTATGCAGTTCTTTGCTCTTCCAATGATATAGCTTGAGTTAACAAATCTCGCTTGGCGTTTGATAGGCCGGTTTCACTCTCACTAACTGTTATGTTTATCGTCTATATTCTTACATATAAGTACAAAATTGTTATTTTCATTTCTGACGTGTCATTAGTGCAAGAGGGTCAAAAAGGGATTAACAATATATGAATATTTACACTACGGATAATAGCATCTTAACCTGTGGTAGTGGTGTAGTAAACCTTTTGTTGTCGTATTAATTGTCAAATTGCTAATTTATCTACTCATTTTAAAAATAAACAGATCACAAAAACATAGAAATGGTGAAATATTTTGAAGGTAATATTCAAGCTAATTAATAAGCATTTTTTTCAAAAATTTGACCATTTTTATTTTCATACCGGTGCGTATTCATTTTACTTCAACCCGAAAAAAAATGGGGGATGAACTCAGCTGCTCCGGAAGGGTAAGCCCTGTCTGCTCCACTAGTGGCATCCGTTGTGTTACTCTAGTTATAAATATTATTTAATGAAAGAATATCATCAATATCGCGGAACGTGAAATTAAAGGATGGGTCTAGCTTCTTTCCGCATTTATTGAGAACCCCCTGTATGAAGTTTGTCTCGTACGAATGAAGGAATAAATAGGCGAAAAGAGGTGCACAGCTAATACCCATAGGTATGCTGACTGTTTGTTGAAAAACATGCTCACCAAACATAAGAAATATGTTGTCAATCAAAAACTCGAACATTTAGATGACATCAGTTTCTGACAAATTTTGGTTGAATCAGGGTAGTTTTCCCTGAAGTAGTATTTGTATTTGTCTCTCTCTACAACATGGTATTTTTTTTACCTGGGTAGATCTTTCTTTTTTAATGAAGCACAGTGGAGCTAATTCTTTTAATCTGTCTATTATTTTTGATTGGCGAATAGTTGTGTAGATTTCGATCTTATTGTGCTTAACGGCACTTTCAGTTATATTGCAGCTATATCATGGTGACCAGTTTCAGTGGTGAGAGAAGCCTGGATTACCCGAAAGATTCACCGATCATGGGAAAGCAACTGGTAAACTTTATCACTTGTGGTTGTGAGTTGAGTGCACCCTTTTTGTAATTTTCAAAGCCGGACGCGAACACACACCGTAGCGGTGATAGGCTTGCATGAGTTGTTAAGTAATCTAACTACCTAACTCATTGAGCCACTCGGGCACTTAGTTGTGTAGACCAGAGAGAAATCATAATAAAAAAATATCAACCAAAATTATGATGAAGAACTTGAAAAATACATAGGTAATAATGATAATATAAGTTATAATTTTGACTATGTAAAAGAAAATATATATTACATTAACTATATGTAATTTGAAACATGACAGTACGACTGTCTGGTAGAAAGTGAAATAAAGGTGATATTCAAAAACGCACAGTTAATGCAAATGTTTCACGGTATTCCTTGATTTGGTTTAGGTATATTGTGCTTAGCGCCACTTTCAAGAATTTTATTGGTGGAGGAAGCCGAAGTATCCCGTGAAAACTACCTAGCTGCCGAGATTCATTGACAAACTTCATCACATAATGTTGTATCGAGTACACCTCACTTTTAGCGGTGTTCGAACTCACGACATTAGTGGTGACAGACACTAATTACGAAGGGCGGGCGGCACGGGCGAACGGGCCGACGGGTGCATGGGCGGGCGGGTGGGCGTGTGGGCGGTCGCGTGCGCGTGCACGCGCGCGCCTGTGCGTGCGTGCGTGTGTGTGTGTGTGTGTGTGTGTGTGTGTGTGTGTGTGTGTGTGTGTGTGTGTGTGTGTGGGTGTGGGTGTGTGGGTGTGTGTGTGTGTGTGTGTGTGAGATGGAGTAACACAAACTCAACTAAAAACCGGGTTGATGTTAACATGTGTTTGTATGAATATGGACTATGAACAAGTTAAAATAAAGAAACGGGTTAAATAATAAAGAAATAAAGAAATTTCATTGAAAATAAATATGTAAGCGGAAAGTTTAAAAAAAAGGGGGGAGAGGTAATTCTGTGAGTGGGTGATTGTTGTTTAACGCCAATTCAGCAATTGTCTTCAGCTATATCAAGGCGAGTACAAGTTAATTATCAATGAGATGAGATGATGATGAGATCTACTTTGTTCTACACCAACACGGTGGGTTGAATTTTTAGAGTGCTAGCTCCACGCGGACACCTTATTCTGATTACCAGCCAACCAGTCTTTGCTCTTTCTCCTTAATGCTGCCTGCTTAGCACAGAAGCAAATAGTCTTTGATTTGACCCACGGTCAACTACACCCGAGGCTCTAAACATTACGCCACCGATGCGGTTCTGAAAAATATACGCGCCCGGCTTTGTAAATTACAAAAAAGGATGCATTCGACGCCCAGCCGCAAGTTATAAAGTCTACCAGTTGCCTGCCCATGGTCAATGGTTCTCACCGGGTACTCCAGCTTCTTCCACCACTAAAACTGGTCGCCATGATATAGCTGAAATATTGCTGAAAATTGCGTTAAACACAATAAATCAATAAATCAAATCAGTCTGAAAAAAATATATGAACGAATACTTCGAATATATGACTGGGCATGCGGTTCTCATATTGAGGGCGTATATAAAAGTGGGGGTCTTTTTAAACTCCAGAGTCACCACCTTAAGCAATTGTATCAAAGGTTAACATATGTAATCCCCCTCCCCAAACACAAACGAAAAAACCCCTTTACCAAACGATCCAGCGTCACCACAGTACCCAATTTTACCTTAGGTTAAATTATGTACCCCCACTTCCACCCCCACCCCAAAGCAATCAAGCTCACACAACACCTCGAGATTGACGACTAGATATTCTTCCTGCCTTATAAGATCATTGCAAACATATATTGTATTCGTGAAAGTGTACGTATATTCTATATATAAACGTCCTCATATAAAAACAGTTAGTTATATCTAGTAATGGCCAAACATCCTATGTTAACACAGTTCTGTATGGAGGAATATTTTTGCTAGACTTCCATGTATTGTAATCATGTAAACCGCCATTAATTTAATTGTAGAGTTGATTGAAAGTGTTTAATAACAAGAATTGTAACTGTGCAAGCTTCAGAATAAAATGCATTGGCAACATCGAAGAAAACAATATTTCAAGATGGTTGCTCTTATGCATGTACACTATTACTTGTAATAGTTTATGTTCGTTGTTTTCTTTTCAGAAACGTTGACATGGCAACAGCAACAACACAATGTTGCAACATCTGTGATCATGACAACGAATCTAAATTGGCGGCCACCTGGTCCCCGGAATGTGAGGATTTCCTGTGTACCGACTGTAACAGGCACCATTCTAGATCTTCAGCAACCACACAACACATTGTAATTTCCACGGAAAATTACCAGAAATTACCCAGTTCCATTCTATCTATAAAGAACAGATGCACCAAAGTACGAATTCTACTGCTCGATTCATGACTACCCTTGCTGCGCTATGTGCACAAGAGATGATCGTCGCCACTGCCAAGAATTACGTCCCATTCTTGATGTAACAGAAAATGCCAAGTCATCGACAGCCATTGTGCACATAGAAAGAGATCTCAAATACATCGATGCTGCATTTGAAAAAATGAAGTCAGATATTACAAATAATATTTCTGAAGTTGATAAACAAAAAAGAAAATGTTTGTCCGATATTTCAAACATACGTAAATCACTTAACGACCATTTAGATAAAATTGAAAAAACAAATAGTGGAAGAGATGGTGTCAGTAGAAAAAAATTTACAAGTGGAATTAAAAAAGGTCTTGGTTGCCATGGAAACCAAAAGAACTGACTTTGATAATATTCTGCAAGATGTGAATAAAGTAAAGAAATATGCAAATGACCTGCAGACATTCATAGGAGTAAACAAAATGACGAGTGTTGTGGATGGAGAAGTTAAGAAACAGAAAGGGGCATTCAATTATGACCTTTTTGAAATGAAGCTGGACTTTTCATCAGAATTGAAATCTTTTATAGAAGATGTTTCTAAATTTGGTGTTGTATCTGTTACAACAAAGCATTGTAGTACCAGTCTTGTAAAAAAAGTTGCATTTCAAACACAGATTCCACAGGAAAACAAGCTTGGTGTTACACGACAACTCACAAAAAAGACGATTGTCGATTTTCAACCTAAGGTTGGGAGGCGTATCCGTATACACGGTTCTGACATATTACCGGATGGCAAACTTGTATTCGCTGAACAAGAGGGCAAACGGTTGTTGATGTTTTCTAATAACGGAAATTATGAAAAAGACATTGTCCAGTTTACAGGTATCCCGTATGAGGTTTCATACATAGGAGAAAACATTGTAGCTGTTACAATTTGGGACAAACATGAAGTCGTATTTGTAAATGTCATTACAAACACCATTATAAACACGATATATATTGGCCATGAATGTTGGGGAACCGATTTCAACATGAATCGTCTAGCTATTCGAGTAATACAGCCACCTACATCAAGTCACATTGTATATTTAGATCCTAAAGGTAAATTGATTGATCGAGTCAATATTCCCTGTAGGAACTTCACAAGCATATCATTACGTGATGATACCATTAAGTGCACAGACTCGAAAGCCAATAAGATTTACTGTTATACATTAACAGGACAATGGATTTGGACCTTCAAAAACGAAAACGTCTTACGAAAACCAGTGGGTATTGCCTTAGATAAAATTAGGAACGTCTATGTGGCTGGTAAGGGAACAAACAATGTTGTTGTAGTTTCACCTGGTGGTAAAAACTGCAGAGAAATCTTAACCCAAAGAGATGGGTTGAATAAACCGTATTCACTACGTATCAACATTGACCGTAACGAACTCCTGGTATGCAATAAGAATGGCCCAGCATTTGTTTTCTCTCTGCATTAAATGTAAACTGTGCTACTGGACGTTATTAATGTTGACAGGGAAGTAATACAACCTATTGTAGTATTGATGTTAAAGTTGTGTACATTGTCACTAAAATAAAAAAAAATTGGGATTGCAATGTTTTGATTTTTTTTGCGTACCTGATGAAGTTTATTCCATAAACGCGCCGTGCGCACTAAATTTGAAAACGACATTTCTATCATTTATAGATATAGTACTTGTGGATAATTAGAACTTATATAGAACTTGCGTATAATGAGAACAATATGCTGGTTTTATTCCTATCTGTATATTGATCTTAAAATACCTACATCTTTGTAAATTAAAGGATATCTTACCAAACTTGAATGGGAGGAGGGAAGCATTTTTGTAATCTGAAATAAAAATGTAAAAGTACCCAACACGACTTCTACCATCATCATCATCTGTAGTTGGTGAATATTTCAGTATGAAATGGCAACCTCATTAAATGACATTAACGAATGTTCATTGCAAAGAAAGGTATGAAGATACCAGGGGGTAATCATAATCCGGAAATTGAGGAACGAAAGACAACTCTATAACCAAAGGAAAAATAACAAACAACGATCTTTAAAACACTACACAGAAAACTAAAGATTGAGTAAAAAGAATTCCACTCAAAACCGGTGGTGAACTATATTTGTGTCACGAGTGTCAAAAGAAAGAAATATATATGTAACTATTACATTAAAACATTTTATCATAGATTTGTCAATTTTTTCTGTTATGTTGGCATCAGATATGTTTAGTTGATTTAATGTTGTTTAATCACAAGTCAGCAATATTTCTCCTATATTCATGACAGAGAACATGTTAACAAACAATAAGAAGAGCATGAAGATACCAAAGGATGTCATCAGAATCCGTAAATCGAAACAGGACATATATTGCAATTGCCAAAAGGACAAGGACAAAGACAAAAAGACAAACAAAGATCTACAAAATACTTCACAGAAAACTAATGATCGAGGAATACAACCCAACTAAAAACCGAGAGTGAACTCAGGTGCTCCGGAAAGGTAAGCTGTTCCCGCTCCACTAGTGCCACCCGTTTTATTATTCCTGTTATAACCCCGGTGATAGCCCATGCATGAGGAAAGAACCGAATTGTATATATATAACTATTCAATTAAAAATGTACGTATTTCTTTACTAAAATAGACAAATTACAAAAAAGTAGAAATATTCAAATATTTTGAAGGTTATATTTAAGATAATTAATTAAACATTTTATCAGAATTGTATCCAATTTCCCTGTCATTTTGACGCTAAATATGTTTAATTGATTTAATGTTGTTTAATCGCAAGTCAGCAATATTTCCCCTATATTCATGACGCAGAACATGTTTACAAGCAATAAGAAGAGTATGAAGATGCCAAAGAGTTCCATCAAAATCCGTAAATCGAAACAGAACAGATATTGCAATTGCCAAAAGGACAGGGACAAAGAAAACAAGACAAACAAAGATCTACAAAATACTTTACAGAAAACTAAAGATCGAGCAATACTATCCCCAATAAAATCGAGAATGAACTCAGATATTCAAGATGGGTAAGTAGTTCCTGCTCCACTAGCGGTACCCGTAGTGCAATTCTAGTTACAAATCCAGCGATTAGTCATGAAAGAGGAACGGACCGTGAAGTGCTTACCGGTACGTGTAACATATCCGGGGTACATTGCGACAAAGATATTCCGTCATGGTGAAGCAAGTCATCGTGGCAACCATAAAACTTTCGAAGTGATGCTGACAGGAACCACAAGCTCTGGAATATCGGATCAGTTGAGAGATAAGTCATGCGGTTGAACAAGGGCATCTAGGGTTGGGGTGTCCTGTTTACAAACAATGAAGGTCATGATTAAAAATTGACACTAATGGATGGAATGTCCTCCTTGAAAACAATAACTCACGTGATTAAAAGGGGGTACGTATGGATCGGATGTCCTGTTTACAAACAATGAATCACCTGGATTAAAGTGGACACCTATGGATAGGATCTTCTGTTTATAAACAATGAATGATGTGGTTAAAGGAAACTCTATGAATGGGATATCATATTTCCAAACAATAATATCACGTAGTTAAGAGAGACACATATGAATGGAATGTTCTGTTTACAAACAATGAATCACGTGGTTAAAAGAGGGTACTTATGGATGGGATGTCTTGAATATAAACAATTAATCACGCGGCTACAAGAGAGTACCAATGGATGGGATGTCCTGTTTACAAACGATGAATCGCGTGGTTAAAAGAGGGTACCTATGGATGGGATGTCATGTTTACAAACGATGAATCGCGTGGTTAAAAGAGGGTACCTATGGATGGGATGTCATGCTTACCAACAATGAATCACGTGGTTAAAAGAGGGTACCTATATGGATGGGATATCCTGTTTAAAAAACAATGAATCACATGGTTAAAAGAGGATACCATGGATGGGATATCCTGTCTACCAACAATGCATCACGTGGTTAAAAGGGGGTACCTATGGATGGAATGTCCTGTTTACAAACAATGCATCACGTGGATAAATGAGGGTACTTATGGATAGGATGTCCTGAATATAAACAATAAATCACGCGGCTAAAAGAGGGTACCTATGGATGGGATGTCCTGTCTACAAACTATGAATCACATGGCTAAAAGAGGGTACCTATGGATGGGATGTCCTGTTTACCAACAATGAATCATATGGTTAAAAGAGGGTACCATGGATGGGATATCCTCTCTACCAACAATGAATCACGTGGCTAAAAGGGGGTACCTATGGATGGAATGTCCTGTTTACAAACATTGCATCACGCGGTTAAAAGAGGGTACTTATGGATGGGATATCCTGTTTACAAACAATGAATCGTGTTGTTAAAAGATGGTACCTA
Organism: Bathymodiolus septemdierum; assembly: GCA_963383655.1. Lineage (NCBI taxonomy): Eukaryota > Metazoa > Mollusca > Bivalvia > Mytilida > Modiolidae > Bathymodiolus > Bathymodiolus septemdierum. The sequence continues at coordinate 16,850,072 of OY726531.1, forward strand.
TGGATGGAATGTCTTATTTACAAACAATGAATCATGTTGTTAAAAGAGGGTACCCATGGGTGGAATGTCCTGTATACAAAAAATAAATCACGTTGTTAAAAGAGGGTAGTTATGGGTGGGATGTCCTGTTTATAGACAATGAATCACGTGGTTAAAATAAATAAATAATAATAAATAAAGTTTTATTTAGAGTCGATACATATCACAACATACATAAAACACAAGCTCTACAGAGCTTTTCAAATCGACTATGCATATAACAAAAACAACATACATGCATGCATACAAGGTACATAAAAATACTAGCAAAAATTAAAACATCTATATTAAAAAATTATTTAAACTAATTAATTTAAAATTTCAAGCACTAAGTAAATAAATTAAAATAAGCAGCCTAAAAAGTAACTATAATTAAAGACAAAGCACAGATTTCAAAAGCATCACAGATAAGCAACACAAATAAATAAATAAAATTATGCTTTAAAGCTATCTACAAGCATTACAGTGGCATGAGCTACCATTCCATGAATTAATCAAGTTTTTGAATTATTTAAAAGAATTTTCCAGTCTAAAGTGGTTTGGTAGCTCATTCCATGTTTTGGCAGCAAAATATTTAAAAGTTTTAATACCATACCTAGTTGTTCTGGTCGATGGTATACTATCAGTATTTTGGTATCTGAAAGAATATTTACTTTGTTTAATTGTAATTAAATCGTGTAAGTACAAAGGACTGGTTTTATTGACAATTTTGAATGTTTCAATGGCTATAGTTCTAATTCGCCTGATTTTTAAAGTGGGTAATTTGGATTTTGTTAAAAGTTCTTCATATGTGCTGTCGGTATCATTATAGATAAATTTCAGAGCTCTAAATTGTATTTTTTCCATTTTATTTGTATTTTGTTCACTGCAAAAGTGCCATGTTACAGGGCAATAATTAAAGTTCGAGAAAATATAAGAGTAGTATATTGCAAGTTTACCAAGTTTTGTTAAGTATTTACCAATTCTTTTTAAAATGTTCAGTTGTCTTGAGGCTTTTTTACAGATATTTGCTATATGAGTATTAAAATTTAGTTCAAAATCTATTGTGACTCCCAAAAGTTTTACCTCATCTTCGCATTTTATTATATTACCATTAAGATTAAAAGAGATATTTTCATTTTTAGTTTTTTTTCCAATTGCTATCGCTTGAAATTTGTCTGGGTTTGCTTTCATTTGGTTTTCAGTAAACCAGTCTATTAAAGTTAGGCTGTCTCTTTCAAGTACTGTGATTAATTGATCCAGATTGTGGCCTTCATATGACAAAGTGTTATCATCTGCATAATTATAGAGGGAACTTTCTTGTATAAAATAAAATATATCATTTATAAATATTTTAAAAAGTAAAGGGCTAACATAGAACCTTGAGGTACACCTTTATATATGTCTTCCCATTCGCTCATTATATTGCTGATTTTGACACACTGTTTTCTGTTAGAGAGATAATTTTTTATCAGTTTCAATGCAGATTCACTTACTCCGCATGCATCTAGTTTATTTATTAACAGTTTATGGGGAAGGTAGTCAAAAGTTTTTGACAAATCCATGAGGATGGCCACTACAAATTTATTCTCATCCAGGGCCTTTTTCCAATCTTCTATTATTTTTTGAAGAGCTGTTTGGCAACCATAACCCGATCGGAATGCTGACAGAGAAGGATGAAACACCTTGTCAAAGAAGGTCACAGTCTGCTCATATATTGCTCTTTCATAAAATTTTGAAATAGTAGGTAAGATACTTACAGGTCTATAATTGCATTTATCTAACGAGTTATTTTTCTTGAATAGTGGTACAACTTGGGCTTCTTTTAATTTTTCTGGAAAAATGGAATTATTTATTGATTTATTTATTAAATTTGTAATTGGTTTAACAATAGCAACAGGCTTTGCAAATTTTAGAAGTTTTGCCGAAATGCCATCACGTCCTGTTGCTTTTTTTGAATTTGCTTTATTTATTTGCTTTGATACAACATCATTTTCAATTTCATGAAATATTAATTTAGGAATTTCTTTCTTATGTTCTTTTATAATTTTAATACTTGGATGTTCTTCGGTAGATAAATTATTATCATTACCAATATCCTTTGCCACATTTATGAAAAAATTATTAAAATTATTTGCTACTTGAAGTTGGTCATTTATGATCTTATTATTGTCTTCTAAGATAATATCTTTAGTTATATTACTACCCTTATTAGTTAAAAATGGTTTAATTGTTGGATAAAAGTCAGTAGATTTTGGTCCGCCAACACATCTTTCATAGAAATATGTTCTAATTGATTGCTTTTTTAATTTTGTTACTAAATTTCTTTGCTTTCGATATGCCTCCCAATTTTTGTTACTTTTATCTTTTAAAAATTTATTATGTGTCATCCGTTTTTTATAAACAGCACTTCTCAGGGTTTTATTCATAAAAGGGGCTGGCTGTGATATCGATTTCCTTTTTTTCATAGGAGCATGTTCATCAATAGTATAGAGGGTACTTATGGATTGGATGTCCTGTTTAGCACAAGTACAACGGCAGATGATGGATATACCACTACAACGTACCGTCAACGTACAGTCCTAATATGCTGTAAATAATTGACAGCTGCTACATCTTGTATTTTACCAGCAATGAGCATAGCACTGTACAAACACCAGACACACATTTACATCCCACCATTATTTCAAAAAAGGGGGGGGTCCAAAAACAATCAAATTTGTATTTACTGATTCGCAACTAAGCACACATCAAATCAAATCAATGAGTAAAAGTAAGAACATATTGGTTTTGAGTCAGAATAGAATATCCGAGTGGAGCGATGTAACTTCATGCGGATTGTTATTTCGGTATAATAGCACCATAACATTAACTAAACGAGTTGGCCAGTCTAATTAAAATAAGACATCATCATCGTCGCACAAAAAAACATGAGCAGTTTGAAGATACTAAAGTGGTCATCAGAATCCGTATATCGAAGAACAGACAATACAATGGCCAAAAGAAAAGGTACAAAAGGACAAAAAACGATCTACAAAACATACACATAAAATTAAAGATCAAGTAGTACAAACCCCACTGGAAACCGGGGGTGAACTCAGGTGCCCCGGAAGGGTATGCAGTTCTTTGCTCTTCCAATGAAATAGCTTGAATTAACAAATCTCGCTTGGCGTTTGATAGCCTGGAATCACTCTCAATAACTCTTAAGTTTACCGTCTATATTCTTACATATAAGTACAACATGGTTATTGTCATTTCTGACCTACTGATTTGTCATCAGTGCAAGAGGGTAAAAAAGGGATTAAAAATATATGAATATTTACACTACGGATAATAGCACCTTAACCTGTGGTAGTGGTGCAGTAAACCTTTTGTTGTCGCATTAATTGTTAAATTGCTAATTTGTCTACTCATTTCACAAATAAACAGATTACAAAAGTATGGAAATGGTGAAGTATTTTGAAGGTAATATTCAAGCTAATTAAATAAGCATTTTCTCAGATATTTGTTCATTTTAACTGTCATGCTGGAGCGTACCAGATATATTCATTTCACTGCAACCCGACAAAAAATGGGGGATGAACTCAGGTGCTCCGGAAGGGTAAACTCTGTCTGCTCTACTAGTGGCATCCGTCGTGTTACTCTAGTTATAAATATTATTTATTGGAAGAACATCATCAATATCGCGGAACGTGAAATTAAAGGATGGGTCTAGCTACTTTCAGCATTTATCGAGAAGCCCCCTGTATGAAGTTAGCCTCGTACAAATGAAGGAACAAGTAGGCGAAAAGAGGTGCACAGTTAGTACCCATAGGTATGCTGACTGTTGAAAAACATGTCCACCAAACATAAGAAATATGTTGTCAATCAAAAACTCGAACATTTAGATGACATCAGTTTCTGACAACTTTTTGGTAGAATCAGGGTAGTTTTTCCTGAAGTAGTATTTTTCTCTCTCTACATCATGGTATTTTTTTTTTATCTGGGTAGATCTTTCTTTTTTAATGAAGCACAGTTGAGCTAATTCTTTTAATCTGTCTATTAATTTTGATTGGCGAATAGTTGTGTAGAATTTGATTATATTGTACTTAACGCCACTTTCAGCAATATTGCAGCTGTATCATGGCGACCAGTTTTAGTGGTGGAAGAAGCCTGGATTACCCGGAAAGATTCACCGACGATGGTAAACTTTATCACTTGTGGTTGTGGGTCGAGTGCACCTTTTTTGTAATTTGCAAAGCCGGACGCGAACACACGCCGTAACGGTCATAGGCTTGCACGAGTTGTTAGGTAATCTAACTACCTAACTCATTGAGCCACTCGGGCACTTAGTTGTGTAGACCAGAGGGAAATCACAATTAAAAAATATCAACCAAAATCATGATGAAGAACTTGAAAAATGCATTGGTAATAATGATAATATAAGTTATAATTTTGACTAAATAAAAGAAAATATATATTACATTAATTAAATGTAATGTGAAACATGACAATACGACTGTCTGGTAGAAAGTGAAATAAAGGTGATATTCAAAAACGCACAGTTAATACAAATGTTTCTCGCTAATCCTTGATTTGGTTTAGGTATATTGTGCTTAGCGCCACTTTCAACAATTTTATTGGTGGAAAGAAGCTGGAGTACCCCGTGAAAACTACCCAGCTGCCGAGAGTCATTGACAAACTTTATCACATAATGTTGTATCGAGTACACCTCACTTTTAGCGGTGTTCGAACTCACGACATTAGTGGTGATAGACACTAATTACGAAGGTAGTTGTAATTCTAACTACTATGTGATCACGATCACGACGGCCCCTTCTCTATACTTTGAACCGCGTGAAAATTTAAGTATCAACTTAACTCATAATTATTCAGAAACAATGAAACAAACAAATATGCATATTTTCCGAATTCCCAGGACAGTTTTAAAACAAAATACAAAGAAAGGGCAGATAATTTGGAAAAATGATAATCCAAGGCCTTTAGGTACTGACAATCTCTTCTCAAATGTGTCTGAAATGTAGCCATCTTTGCTCACACCAGACTTCCATTGATCATGTCTCTTGATACAACGTTCGTTTACATCAGAACGTACAGTAGCGGATGCACCGCCAGATCGTACAGAATGTAGACACAAGTTCAGGTTCAGGTTTGGCTCTACTGATTGATGTCTTTTCAATATATTTTCTCTAGCTGCCGTGTAGCGTATCTTTTTGCTTTTACAAATAAATTTGGCTATACCCTTATGCACAGGGTGTAAGCTAAGCACTTTTCACTTTTCTGAATTCTCTCTTTTTTAACCAAAATAAGACCATATTTGTCACGAGCAATAAAAAAACAAATTTTGCAATTAGTCATTCACCTCTTTTTCTTTAAGCAGCAATATAATACTCATTTTGTACCGCTAGACCTTCGTCTAAAAATATAATGGTTATTTTGTCTTTAGACCTGAAATATTCGACAACCTCTCTGAAAACCTTCAAAAAAATATAACCAACGATAGAAATACCAAAAGGTAATAAAGCGAATACCAAATATCGTATTTTACCTTCGAACCTTGCGAAGCCGAAATATGTTGAAGTTCTTCGAAAATCTCAATATGATGGTACGCAGGTGGGTGGGTGGGTGGGTGTGTGTATGTGTGTGTGTGTGTGTGTGTGGGTGGGTGTGTGGGTGTGTGGGTGTGGGTATGTGGGTAGGTGTGGGTGTGTGTGTGTGTGTGTGTGTGGGAATGTGGGGTGGGGTGGGTGGGTGGGTGTGAGGGGGGGTTGTTTGGGTGTGTGTGTGTGTGCGTGTGCGTGCGTATGTATGTGTGTGTGTGTTTTACCATTGAATTATGCTACTTTAGATTAAGGTATCATAGAACTTCTCTGTTGTCATAACCGATCGGTAGGCGTATCTTTTTTGGCTTCAATACTTATCGGACCTTCGAACTACCGAGCCGACACATATTTGCAATGGAACTCCTCGAAAACTTGATCGGATCAAGATTTGATAAATAAAACGTTTGATAAATTGATCAGGTAACACGTATTTATGATGGTAAAATGTGCAAAGAACAGTAATACAATTTAGATTTTTAATTATTACTTAATTAAAAATTAAAAAAGGGGGAGGGTTGTAAAAGTCAAACGTTCTTTATGCTATTCTTATCAACGACTAGCAGTGATTCAAACCACATACTCTTATGGTATGGAGTTACCCCTCTTCTAGTTATTCTTCTAATTACAGGATTAAACTCTAAGGTTAGAGTGTGAAACAACAACATAAATGGTCTGTCATCTAGTCTACATCAACTTATTTCCCATGTTTCACTATATTGTGTTAAATATTATCTGCATTTGTGGATGTGCTTGATATTTTTGTCATTAGTGTATGTTTATTATTTGTATGGAGTGAACAGTCCATACGTTGTGTTATTAATTTGCTCAATCCCATTGCTGTTGTATTTGCAATAAAATAATATTAAATCTAATCAATGCTCCCTCCTTTTGTTTCAAATTCCATTTATATTTGTTTATGAGCTTGATTTCTTGTCATTATTACATGTGTATTATTTGTATGTAGAGGACAAGTCCATACGCTGTGATAACTTTGTGTTCAATCCCACTAGCTGTTTTATTTGCAATAAAATAATATTAAATTTTACACATATCCTCCCTTTTTTCCAGCTTTCTGTTTACATATTTATTTTCAATAAAATGTCCTCATTATGTTATTTCTTTTTTTCCTTTATTTAATGTGTTCGTGTCAATATCCATCCAATCTTAATGGTAACAACAGCTGACATGTTCTGACCATTTATATTCTAACATGTAACAAGTGTGGACACAGAAATGTGCTGTCCAAAAGGCAAGTGTGGATGTCAATATTTCATATTATTAACTTAAAAAAAAAAAATCGTGGACACAGGGGTCCTGGATTTTTTAATAAAAAAACTAATCCTGGATTATCATTTTTGCTTAAAATTCCGGTCCTGTGTTTTTATTTCAAATTTTCATCATAGCCCCACCCCCCTCCTCCTCCCAAGGGATATAAAATTATGTCATTAATAATAAATTAATAAATAATAAATTCCTGGATTATTATTTTTGCTTAAAATTCCGGTCCTGTGTTTTTATTTCAAATTTTCATCATAGCCCCCCCCCCTCCCCCTCCCAAGGGATATAAAATTATATCATTAATAATAAATTAATAAATAATAAATTCAGATTTTCTATTTAAAATAAATCTCATTTACAAAACCACTGATATTTGTTCAATTTTTAACGCTGATTTAAGCTTTAGTCGCAACATTTTTTATTTTTCTCTTTAAACTGTCTAAACATAACATTTATTTAACTGTAAAATTCACAAATAAAATTCACTCCCTCCCCCCCCCCCCCCCCCCCCCCTTTTTTTCCTTTTTTTTTCTTGTTTAAATCAATGATCAACAATTTTCCAGAATCAAACAAATGAATAAATATAACATAGATTTCTTTTACATCCATCTTTTAACCATGCGTTGTCAGTGTGTTTTAAATCGGTCATCCAATCAGGGCGCTCATTATTCGTGTCCAAGATAAAAATGCATCGCTAAAATTACCTGTGGGTGTTTCCCCACTTCAACTCGTAAATTTACATAGAAATCGAGATATTTCGTCATAAAACTTCACACATGGTTTTGTCTATCATATTTCTTGAAGACAAACATAAAATTTTATTGCATTTATCAATATTTTATGAGTATCAACAGTTTGTTCAACACCGTATCTGTTTCTCGATACAGCCCCCCCCCCCCCCTTGATTACAGTAACCCGTGACCCAGATTAGCTCGTTCCACCAGTTTTCCCAAGGGATATGAAATTGTATCATTAATAATAAATTAATAAATAATAAATTCAGAATTTCTATCTAAAATAAATCTCATTTACAAAGCCACTGATATTTGTTCAATTTTTAACGCTGATTTAAGCTTTAGTCGCAACAATTTTTTATTCTTCTCTTTAACCTGTCTAAACATAACATTTATTTAACTGTAAAATTCACAAATAAAATTCACTCCCTCCCCCCCCCCCCCCCCCCCCCCCCCCCCCTTTTTTCCTTTTTTGTTCTTGCTTAAATCAATGATCAACAATTTTCCAGAATCAAACAAATGTATAAATTTAACATAGATTTCTTTTACATGCATCTTTTACCATGCGTTGTCAGTGTGTTTTAAATCGGACATCTAATGAGGACGCTCATTATTCTTGTCCAAGATAAAAAATACATCGCTAAAATTACCTGTGGGTGTTTCCCCACTTCAACTCGTAGATTTACATAGAAATCGGGGATATTTCGTCATAAAACTTCACACATGGTTTTGTCTATCATATTTCTTGAAGACAAACATAACATTGTAATGCATTTATCAATATTTTATGTGTATCTACAGTTTTTTCAACACCGTATCTGTTTCTCGATACAGCCGCCCGATTACAGTGACCCGTGACCCAGATTAGCTCGTTCGACCAGTTTTTTCTAAATAATGTTGTTTAATTAAACATGCACTACAAGTTAGAAAAGGGAGGCAATACAATGTCACTAAATTTAAACGTTGACATCTAAAACAGTTTTTTGTTTCGTTTTATTTATAGAACAACATCATCATATCTCATATGACCAGGGAGCTGACCAGTAAGCTTATTCACTACCTAGTAGACGAAAGTTTTAAAGTATGAAGATTTGTTGTGACATCTTTTGATAAAATTACAGATATGGAAATATGCTTTTCAACAGGAATCGTCTAGTTTATGTCAGTTAGAGTTTGTTGACTTTATATGTCAAAAAGTGGTGTGCACTCAGACAAAGAAAACAGTATTTATCATTCGGTCAGTGGCAAGTTTGTCACAGCCCGACACAGGTCTACAAATATTAAACTGTATGGGAAATAGTAACACTGGGAAGGAGAAATAATATGAAGAAGAGCTATATAAATGAGTTACTGTGGCATATATCTCTCTTTGGGTGTATATTTTTTTTTAACAGGAATTGTCTTCCTTGGTGTCAATTAGAGCTTGTTGACATTATATGTCAAAAAGTGGTGTGTACACAGACAAAGAAATCAGTATTTATCATTCGACCAGTTTCAAATATGTCACAGGTCTACAAATATCAAACTGTTTGGGAAATATTAACACTGGAAAAGAGAACTGAAATAGAAAAGAGATATATAAATGAGTTACTGTATGATATGACCCTTAACCTTCTGTATCGAAGTCACGAGTATCACTTCCTACAATAAATGTAGAGGTACCTGATCAAATCGCCCAGTTAATATCTCCCCTATATTTAACGAAATTGCCCCCACTTCAAATCCGCCCCAAACAAATCCGCCCTCACATTAATCAATATCGAGCCAACATTTTTTTGTTGTAAGTAATATTAGTTATGATTATATTATTATTATTATTGGTTTTGACAACGACATTCTGATAAGTAATAATTGAGATAATATATATATTATTGACAATAAAAATTACAGTGCATGTAATCGGAAACGTTATTGTTTAATTATGTCCGTTAAGTGAAGGTACTCCGGCTTCTGCCACCACTAAAACAGTTCGCCATGATATAGCTGAAATATTGCTGAAAGTGGCGTTAAATACAATAAATAAGTAAATCAAATAAATATGAAAAATATATGAATGTATACTTCGAATATATGATTTGATATGCTGTTTTCATATTGATAACATATATAAAAATGGGGGTGTTTTTAAACTCCAGCGTCATGACCTTAAGCAATTGTACTTAATGTTAACATATGTAACCCCTCTCCCCCCCCCCCCCCCCCCCCCCGACACACACAAACACACACACGAAACACCCCCTTTCCTAAGCGATCCAGCGTAATCACCGTAGCCAATTTTACCTTTGGTTAAATTATGTACCCTCCACTCACCACCCCCACCGAAAAACCATCACTCACACAACACATCGAGATTGACGACTAGTTCTTCTTCCTGCTTTATAAACTCAGTGCAAATATATTTTATCTTCGCGGACAATGTACGTATATTCTATATATGAACGTCCTCATATAAGAACAGTTACTTATATCTAGTAATGGCCAAACATCCTATGTTAACACAATTCTCTATGGAAGATTTTTTTGCTAGACTTCCGTAAATTAAAATCATGTAAACGGCCATTTTTTTTAATTGTAGACTTGATTGAAGGTGTTGAATAACAAGAATTGTAACTGTTTAAGCTTCAAAATTAAATGCATTGGCAACATCGAACAAAGCAATATTTCAAGATGCCTGCTCTTATGCATGTGAATTATGTTCGATGTTTTCTTTTCAGAAACGTTGACATGGCAACAGCAACAACACAATGTTGCAACATCTGTGATCATGACAACGAATCTAAATTGGCGACCACCTGGTGTCCGGAATGTGAGGATTTCCTGTGTACCGACTGTAACAGGCGCCATTCTAGATCTTCATTAATTAAACAACACATCGTAATTTCCATGGAAAATTACCAGAAATTACCCAGCTCCATTCTATCTATAAAGAACAGATGCACCAAACATGGCAATAAATACGAATTCTACTGCTCGATTCGTGGTGACCATTGCTGCGTTATATGCACAAGAGATGATCATCGCCATTGCCAAGAATTACGTCCCATTCTTGAGGTTACAGAAAATGTCAAGTCATCGACGGCCATTGTGTACATAGAAAGAGATCTCAAATACATCGATGCTGCATTTGAAAAAATGAAGTCAGATATCATAAATAATATTTCTAATATTAACAAGCAAAAGAGAAATGTTTTCTCAGATATTTCAGACATGCGCAAATCACTTAACGACCACTTAGATAAAATTGAAAAACAAACAGTTGAAGAAATGGTGTCAGTAGAACAAAATTTACAAGTGGAATTAAAGAATGTATTGGTTGTCATGGAAACCAAAAGAACTGACTTTGATAATATCCGACAAGATGTGGATAAAGTAAAGAAATATGCTAGTGACCTCCAGACTTTGATAGGCGTGAATAAAAAGACGAGTGCTATGTATGGAGAAATTAAGAAACAGAAAGGGGCATTCAATTATGACCTTTTTGAACTGCAGATTGACTTTTCATCACAATTGGAATCTTTTGTGAAAGATGTTTCTAAAATTGGTGTTGTATCTGTTACGAAAAAGCATTGTAGTACCAGACTTGTGAAAGAAGCTGAATTGCAAGCTCAAACTCCACAGGAAAGGAAGCTGGGTGTTACACTACAACTCACAAAAAAGACGACTGTCGCTTTTCAAACTAAGGATAAGGGGCGTGTCTGGATAGCAGGCTGTGACATATTACCGGATGGCAAACTTGTATTTGCTGAAAGAGAAGACAAACGGTTGTTGATGTTTTCTTATAACGGGAAATACGAAAAAGATATTGTCCGGTTTTCAGGTAAACCGTTTGAGATTTCATACACAGGAGAAAATATTGTAGCTGTTACAATTTGGGACAAACATGAAGTCGTATTTGTAAACGTCATTACTAACACCATTACAAACACAATAGATGTTGGCTATGAATGTTGGGGAACCGATTTCAACATGAATCGTCTAGCTATTCGAGTAAAACAGCAACCTACATCAAGTCACATTGTATATTTAGATCCCAAAGGTAAATTGATTGATCGGGTCAATATTCCTGGTGGGAACTCCACAAACATATCATTACGTGATGATACTATTAAGTGTACGGACTGGAAAACCGATACGATTTCCTGTTATACATTAACAGGATAACAGATGTGGGCCTTCAAAGACACAAAAGTCTTGCAAGTACCAATGGGAATTGCCTTAGATCAACATAGGAACGTTTTTGTGGCTGGTAAGGGAACAAACAACGTTTTTGTACTTTCACCTGATGGTAAAAACTGCAAACAAATCTTAACCAAAAGTGATGGGTTGGATAAACCGCGTTCATTACTTATCAACATTGACCGTAACGAGCTTCTGGTATGCAATGAGAATGGTCCAGCATTTCTGTTCTCTCTGCGTTAAATGTATACTTGACGTTACCAATGTTCACAGAGAACTGATACAACTTATTGTAGTAATGGTGTAAAAGTAGTGTACATTGTAGTGAATATTTGATAGTGGTGTCGATGTGCATTTATATTATTAATAAAACTAAGGTTCTCCTCTAAAAGGAAAAGATACCCATAGCCGATTTTAACTTCATGTGTAGGTCCTTTTGTTTTATTGCTTGCACAAGGTTCAATATTATTTGGCTAAATAAAGATGCAATCTATCAATTTGTTTGCCTACCTGTTGGAGTTTATTCCAGAAACAAACCATGCCACTAAATTTGATAAGAAACATTTGAATATAGGGGTAATAACAAAATTACCAAAGGGGTAATACGAATCCGTAAATTGAAGAAAGACAGGCAACACAATGACCAAGGGAAAAAGGACAAACAACGATGAGAAAACTAAAGATTGAGTAACAAGAATTCCACTCAAAACCGGTGGTGAACTCAGTCGCTCCAGAAGAGGAAGCAGTTCTTGCTCCACGTGTGGTACCCGTCGTGTTACTCTTTTTATTAAGCTAGTACTAGTAGTGTATATAATGATAATGAGCTAAATTTGTGTCACGAGTGTGAATATATATATATATATATATATGTGTAACCATTAAATAGCAAATGTATGTACTACTTAACAAAAAAATGGAAATTTCAAAAGAAGTAAAAATAGTTAAATATTTGGAGGTTATTGTTAAGCTAATTAAATAAACATTTGATCAAAAATGTGTCCATTGTTTCTGTCATGTTGGCACCAGATATGTTTAATTAATTAAATGTTGTTTAATTACAAGTGAGCAATATTTCTCCTATATTCATTGCACACAATAAGAAGAGTTTGAAGATACCAAGGTGGGTATTCAGAATCCGTAAATCGAAAAAGAACTGACAATGGCTAAAAGAAAAAGAAAAGAAAAAAGGACAAACAATGATCTACAAAACACTACACATGAAGCAAAAGATCGTGCACTAAAAATCGTGGTTGAACTCAGACCTGTACCCCGGAAGGGTTAGAAGTTCCTGCTCCACTAGTGACACCCATCGTGTTACTCTAGTTACAAAACCGGTGATAAGTAATGAATCTGGAACGGACCGTGAAGTGTTACGATAAGTGGAACATATCAGTGGTAAATTGCGATAAAGATATTCCTTAGCGGTTAAGCAATTCATGTTGGCGACCGTAAATCTTTCGAAGTGATGCCAAGCCAATAGGCATCCTTGGTTCAGTAGCTTATTTGTTAGCAGCAACCCTCTGTCAAGGAAATCATGAGCGGAACCACAGGTTCTGGATTATCGGATCAACTGAGAGATAAATCATTCGGTTGAAAGAGGGTATCTATGGTTGGGATGTCCTGTTTGCAAACAATGAATCACGTGGTTAAAAGATGATACCTATGAGTGGAATATCCTGTTTACAAACAATAAATCACGTGGTTAAAAGGGGTACCCATGGATTAGATATCCTGATTAAGCAATAAACCATAAGGTCAAAAGCAGGAACATGTGGATTGGATGCCCTGTTTAAAAAAAAAAATCACGTGGTTAAAAGAAACTCTATGGATGGAATGTTCTGTTTACAAACAATAATATCATGTAGTTAAAAGGGACACATATGGATGGGATGTCCTGTTTTCAAACAATGAATCACGTGGTTAAAAGATGGTACCTGTGGGTGGAATGTTCTGTTTACAAACATTGACTCACGTGTTTAAAATGTTGACACCTACGGATGGGATGTCCTGTTTGGCACAAGTACAACGGCAGGTGATGGATATGCCTCCACAACGTACCATCAAAAGAACATATTACACGATGGCCAAAAGAAAATGTACAAAAGGACACACAACGATCTATAAAACATACACATAACGCTATAGATCGAGTAACACAATCCCCACTAAAAACTGAAGGTGAACTCTGGTCCTCCGGAAGGGTAGGCAGTTCCATGCTCTTCCAATGATATAGCTTGAATTAACAAATCTTGCTTGGCGTTTGATAGCTCGGAATCACTCTCACTAACTCTTAAGTTGTTCGTGTTTATTCTTACATATACATACAAAATGGTCATTGTCATTTCTGACCTACTGGTGTGTCATTAGTGCAGGAATGTAAAAAAGGTTACTCAAAAATATATGATTGGTTTAGTTTGGTCAAGGATTTATATGTTAAGAAGGATATGAAACTCGTATTTTCTTGCTTTTTCTCGCGTGGCGAGATTACATGCTACTCGCGTTGATTTTTTCTGTATCACCCCTCATACACGTAAAATAAAAAAAAGTAGAGCTTCATACAGCTAAAAACATATAAAAAATTATAAAAACAAAGCAACTAATCACGCTAAGGTTTGTGGCATACATTGAATACACTCTAAACTACACATTTATACACTTTGGTATGTTCATTTCATGTAAACAATGAAGTTTATTGATTTCTAAATAGGCCACCCCCATTTCCGCCCAGAACGCCACCATTTTGACAAATGATGTAAACCATTCTTAATAAATACAAATCGGAGCACTCTTTTCAATAAAACTCCTACTTAACATTGAAAAATATTATATTTTCACTAAAATGACGGCTTCGCTTCAATATTCGGTATGATGAGAGAAGAGGAGTTTGAAATTTATATTCGAACTTTGACAGCCCATGAAGGGCAAATCGATTAATGCCAATTATTGATGAGATATGGGTGATACATTACAAAAAGTCGATACTTTATCAATGATTGGTATTTAGAACAAATATTTTCACTTTATTCCTGTACTTATGGTTTTATATACTTACAAATACTAGCTTAAAATGTTGGACCGATGAAAATTTTCAGCGTTTATCAAGGCACGCGCATCGTCAACGAATTGCACTATGGGTAATCTCACCACGCAACATACTTACATACAATCTATGTTAAATCTCCCGAGATTCAAATCCTTCTTACTATATAAATCCTTGATTTGGTGTTATGGTGTTTAACGCCACTTTCAACAATATTTCAGCTATACCGTGGCAGTCAATTTTATTGGTGGAGGAAACCGGAGTACCCGGAGAAAACCACAGATCTGACGCAAGTATCCCCTCTGGCTTTTCCTCTACTTGTAATCGAACCTACACTCGCTAGAACTCGGCCGATTCCGTTCCACCACATGATAGAAGGAGAGAAGCGGACTTACCCGAAGATTACCGATTAATGGAACTTGCTGTCAAAAGTTTGGTAGCGATGTTTTCATTGCTTAACCTAAGGTTCACATGATCATTGTTTAAATCAACAATATTTCAGTTGCATTTAACAGCATTTATATATGGTAGTCCGTCTTATCCTCAGCATATACTTTGAACACCAATTTAATTGTAATACCGGTAGCTTTATGTCAAACTATCTAGAATATTGCTCAAGTTGGCGTAAAAGACAAAACCAAACAAGAGTTCCTGCTGTTGTCGTGATCGTATGGTAGTTGAATTACAACTACCAATGCAATCAGTGTCTATCACCACTAATCCCGGACGCTCATGGCGAGGTGTACTCGATACAACATTATGTGATAACGTTTGTCAGTGACTTGCGTCAGGTCGGTGTTTTTCTCTGGATACTCGGGTTTTCTCCACAAATAAAACCGCCCCACGATATAACTGAAATATTGCTAAAAGTGGCGTTAAGCACCATACTTCTATAACCCTAACACACAACCAATCAATCAGTCTTCTAGAAATCATATACACCATTATGTTAGATCCCATTGAGAAGCAACATAATATACTGATCAATTGATGTGAACTATATTCTTTCTTAACTCACTTTTTTATATAGTATATTGTATATAACCAGTTGCCTACCCTTCCGGAGGACATGAGTACCCCACCTGAGATCCCAATTCAACTTAGCGTGTTGGCGTAGTACAAAGCGGACCTTAAAGATGTTTCTAAATTTGGTGTTGTTTCCGTTGCAAAAAAGCATTGTAGTACCAGCCTTGTAAAAGAAGTTGAATTGCAAGCGCAGATTCCACAGGAAAGCAAGCTGGGTGTTACACGACAACTCACAAAAAAGACAACTGTCAATTTTCAAACGCGGGATAAGAGGCCTGTCGCTATAACAGGTTTCGACATATTACCGGATGAGAAACTTGTATTCGCTGATAGACAGAGGAAACGGTTGTTGATGTTTTCTAATAACGGGAATTACGAAAAAGATATTGTCCGGTTTTCAGGTACCCCGTATGATGTTTCATATACAGGAGGAAACATTGTAGCTGTTACAATTTTGGAAACACATGAAGTCGTATTTTTAAACGTGATTACAAACACCATTACAAACACGGTAGATATTGGCCATAAATGTTGGGGAACCGATTTCAACATGAATCGTCTAGCCATTCGAGTAATACAACCACATACATCAAGTCACATTGTATATTTAGATTCCAAAGGTAAAGTGATTGATCGAGTCAATATTCTCGGTGGGAGCTCCACAAACATATCATTGTGTGATGATACCATTAAGTGTACGGACTGGATTACCAATACGATTTACTGTTATACCTTAACAGGACAACAGATTTGGACCTTCAAAGACGAAAACGTCTTACGAGAACCAAAGGGAATTGCCTTAGATCAAAATAAAAATGTTTATGTGGCTGGTTATAAAACAAACAACGTCGTGATACTTTCACCTGATGGTACAAACTGCAGACAAATATTAACCAAAAGTGATGGGTTGAATGGACCGTTTTCATTACGTATCAACTTTGAACGTAACGAGCTCCTTGTATGTAATTCTAGTGGTCCAGCATTTCTTTTTTCTCTGCAATATATGTAAGCTGTGCTAATGGACGTTACCAATGTTGACAGAGAACTAATGCAACTTATTGTAGTAATAGTGTACAAGTATTGTACATTGTAGTGAATATTTGACAGTGATGTTGATGAGAACTTACATTGATAACACTAAGGTTCTCCTCTAAAAGGAAAAGGTAACCGTAGCCGACTTTGGCTATCCTGTTTAGATCCTTTTGTTTTATTGCTCCCAAAACTTTGAAAATTATTTGGTTTTGCAATCTTTCATTTTTTTTTTGCGTACCTGAGGAAGTTTATTCCAGAAGCACGCCGTGCGCATTAAGCTTGATTTAAACGTTTTTCATAATTATATACATGTATATAAAGAACTTGTGTATAATCAGAACTTATAAAGAACTTGTGTATAATCAGAACTGATATAGGGCTTGTGTATAGCTAGAATTAATATAGAACGTGTGTATATGATATAATATGTTGGTTCTATTTCTAGCTGTATATCAATCTTAAAAATATTACTTGTATATGTATATAAGTTCAAGGATATCTTCAAAAACTTTAATATGGGGGTGACATTTGTTTTACTTTGTAATAAAAATGGGACAATGCACTGCACGTCTCTTACCATCATCTGCAATGAATATTACAGCATGAAATAGCAACCTAATTAAGTGACATTAACAAATGTTAATTGCTAAGAAAAGCTCGAAGATACCAAAGGGGTGATAAGAAACAGTAAATTAAAGATGGTCAGACAACACAATGATCAAAGGAAAAAAGACAACGATCTTCAAAGCACTATACAGAAAACTAAAGATCGAGCAACATGAACCCCACTCAAAACCGGTGGTGAATTCATGTGAAACGGACGAGTAGGCAGTCCCTGCTCCATATGTGGCACCCGTCATGTTAGTATTGCTACAGACTAGAGGTGTATTTAATGATAATGGACTAAATATGTGTGACGAGTGTCACAAGAAAAAAATATCTATGTAATCATTAAATTACAAATGTATGTACTCCTTTACAAACATAAACACATTACAAAAAAAGTAGAAATAGTTAAGCATTTTGAAGGTCATAGTTAAGCTAATCGCGTTTCTCTAGTTACAGTGATAAGCCAGGAATGGACCGGGAAGTGTTTACGATAAATGGAACACATCCGTGATTAATTGTGACACAGGTATTCCGTATCGGTAGCAAAGTAATCGTTCCGAATTCAATTTTACCAGTAGAAACCCTTGGCTCCGTAGCTTCAAGGAAATCCTGAAAGGAACCACAAGCTCTCAGTCTGGTATATCAGATCAGCTTAGAGATATATGAAGCGGTTGAAAGAGGGCATCTATGGATGAGATGTCATGTTTACAAACAATGAATCAAGTGGTTAAAAAGTGACACCAAAGGATGGGATGTCGCCTTTGTAAATAATATATCACATGGTTGAAAGAGGGTACCTATGGATGGGATTTCCTGCTTATGAAAATTGATCAACGTTGTTAAAATGTTGATATATATGTATGCAAATAATGAATCACGTGGGTAAAAGAGGGTACATATGGATGGGCTGTCAGGTTTGCAAAGAAGAGCTCGAAGATACCAAAGGGGTAATCAGAATACGTAAATCGAAGAAGAATAGACAACACAATGAACAGAAGAAAAAATACAAAAGGACAAACAACGATCTACAAAACATACACATAAAACTAAATTCGGGTAACACTAAACCCCTAAAAACAGGGGGTGAACTCATGTGCTCCGGAAGAGTGATCAGTTCCTGCTCCACTAATG
This sequence comes from Bathymodiolus septemdierum, assembly GCA_963383655.1. Classification (NCBI taxonomy): domain Eukaryota; kingdom Metazoa; phylum Mollusca; class Bivalvia; order Mytilida; family Modiolidae; genus Bathymodiolus; species Bathymodiolus septemdierum. The sequence goes on from OY726531.1 coordinate 16,868,719, forward strand.
TCACTCGTCGGGTCAATCTAGTTATAAGCCTAGTGATAAGTCATGAATGTGGAAAGGACTGGGAAGTGTTTACAACAGGTGAATCATATCGCTAAAAAAATAAAATATATGGATGGTATATCCTGATTGCAAATAATAAATCACCTGGCTAAAAGTGGGCACCTATGGATGGGATATTCTGTTTAAATAATAAGCATGTGGTCAAAAGCGGGTAATTATAGATTGGATATCCTGATTACAAACAAATAATCACGTGGTTAAAAGGGGACAGCAATGGATGGGATGTCCTGTTTGCAAACAAAAAATCACACGTGTAAAAGAGGGTACCTACGGATTGGATGTTCTGTTTACAAATAATAGATCATATGGTTAAAAGCGGATACATGTGGATGGGATGTTGTGATTGTCACAAGTAAAACGGTAGAAGATGGATATGATCTTTTATTCATTCCACCACAACTTGCCATCAACGTACAGTCCATGTACGCTGTACATAGCTCATCGACAACTGTTGTGTGTTATATTTTACCAGCAGTGAGCTTAGAACTGTCCAAGCACTAGACACACATTTACATCCCACCTCGAGGCAAATTGTGTGGTTATACGTCGCCCACAACCAGTGGATTCCCTCTTCGAGAGGTTGTACTTCACCGAAAAGAAATTAGGTTCTATTTATATACACGTGTTCAAAGAAATTACTTCCAATTTACATACACGTATTCAAAGAACTTAGACTCTATTTATAAACACGTGTTCAAAGAAATTAGGTCCTATGTATATGCATGTGTTCAAAGAAATTAGACCTTATTTATACGTGTTCAAAGAAATTAGGCTCTATTTATATACACTTGTTCAACGAAATTAGGTCCTATTTATATGCACGTGTTCAAAGAGATTATGTCCTATTTATATACACGTGTTCAAAGAAATTAGGTCCTATTTATATACACGTGTTCAAGGAAATTAGGTCGAATTTATATACAAGTTTTCAAAGCAATTATGCCCTATTTATATAAACGTGTTCAAAGAAATTAGGTCCTATTTATATACACGTGTTCAATCAAGAGATCAGTTTTTATGATTAATATTCATTCTGCTTGATCTGATGAATAAGGAAATTCCATATAATAAAAAACGAGTCAACAAATCTATCTATTTCAAAAGTTCACCATCTTCTGTTCTAGACTATGTATGCAGGATTTCTTCTACCTGTTTATGTGCTACGAGTTTTATCATGACGTTTTCATTTCATTTAAAAAAAAATCGATTCATTTATCAAAATGCTCAAATCGTGTAATACAGTGTTTTCAGACTCAATAGAGATATCTGACTGTGTCCCACCTTCATTTGACGTTGAACAGGGACCAGAGTATATTTCAATAACAGGTATTAACAACAATACAGCTATGATTATCAACATAAAAACAGAATGTTATTTTGCACCATGTTAATTTTTTGCTTCCTTATGTACGGATGTAGTTTGGCTGGTAGGTTTTACTGTGTTTTGTCGTGGCAAAATATTGTACATAACGAACGGGTCACCAAGAGACATGTTACAAGGCGAAACAAAACAAGCCTAGGGGGACCGGGGAGAGGATGAGATCTCCAAATTGAGGATTTGAGGTCCAATTAAAACGTTTGAACCTGAAAGACAGTAAATATATGTCCATCCTGGTTACAATGTAAATGTGAGTAATAATTAACAACCAGAATTCAGAATTCTAAGTCTATTTTACGTAGGCTAAATAAACTAAAGATAGTTGAAAATACCAACGTCTATGGCTAAGGCTATGTGGCCTTTCAGAGATTCACATGCCTCTTCTTGGCTCTCCGGTCCCCGGGCCGATATTCGTAGCTCTGCATAATGGTTATGTATTGTGTAAAAGCAACACAGGAGGCAATATTTGAACACCATGAATAGCTAATACATTTATCAAATTAAGTTCTTATCAGGACAGACACAATTTCTCCCTGACAGTACTGTGAAAAGAATCTATTCTGCATATCAAGTGATAGACACATTAGGTTATTCCTATAGACTGTTGTTCTTAGACATACGGAGGAGAAAAATACATACATGTACCAAATGCAAAATGGCTGATGGATCAAGTGAGTGAGTGATTGTTGTTTAATGCCAACTCAGCAACTTTTCAGCTATACGATGGCGAGAAAAAGTTAATTTTCAATGAAATGATGATGAGGTCTGCTTTGTACTAGACCAAAACGTTTCGAGCCAACCAGTCTTTGCTTTTTCTGCATATTGCTGCGGGTTAATCGGAGAAGCAACAAGAACCAATTGTATAGTCTTTGATTTGACCCGATCGGGGCTCGAATCCACGATCTATCGCTTTCGAGGCGAGCACGCTAACCATTACACCACCGATGCGGTTGGTTGATGGATCAATTTTCTTTACACTGTGTTTTGTAAGCAAAATAATAAAGTCATAGATTTGTGAAAAAAACCAGATGAAAATAATTATGCACAGAAAAGAAGAAGTAGTACATATGTAGTAAACCTTCACGGGAGAAATTCATGAATGACAACAAATATACAATACAAGTTACATGTACAAACTAACATATAACACAATACAAAGTTATATCTCACACTGTTGAACTCGAGTTACTTCCCTTTAATCATTCAAATCTAAATCTGCTCAAGGTTATTTCCACTATCTAGAGTAAACAATTTTATTACGACAAATAAAGTCTCGTGTTTGTTTTGATGACATCTTAAGATCAATAATGTATTTACACTGAAGTTAGACTATGTAGTTAGAGTTACCCGAGCTAAACTGAAAACATGAACATTTTCATTCATTAAATAAAATGGGTTTTTTTTTGTTTTAAGTATCAACATTACGCTTATTTGTTTCATGGTGGCTAACACCACTTTCAACAATATTTCAGTTATATCGTGGCGGTCAGAAAACCTCAGGGCGAGGTGCACAACATTAAATGATACCGTTTGTCAGTGACTTGCGGCAGGTCAGTAACCTAGTATATAATATTTAGTATTAACATAGTATCCCAAGTAACTTTGAAATCCAGTGGGACAGATATATTGTATGGTTGTCACCTGCTTAGATGTTTGTATAATATACTAGTACTTTATTTCCCGTGACTGTATAATGAATTCTTCATTATCCTATACAATATATTAAAAATTGCTGAGTTAGATTGCTCTCAAATTATAATATCAAGTAAGGCTAAGTGATTGGTGCTGAAGTATATCAATGTTGTGAGTTCAAATCCCGTGGAGGGAAGAACAAATACATGTATTTGACAACTCAAAGATCTAATTCTAACACTGTTTGGTTTAATTTTCAGAGGTATATAATATTTAGTATTAACCTAGTATCACAAGTAACTTTGAGATCCAGTGGGACAGATATATTGTATGGTTGTCACCTGCTTAGATGTTTGTATAATATACTTTATTTCCTGTGACTGTATAATGAATTCTTCATTATCCTATACAATATATTAAAAATTGCTGAGTTAGATTGCTCTCAAATTATAATATCAAGTATATTTGTACCATCTATACACGCTTAGACACATGTCTTTTGTCTATCTCTAGATTTTCCTTACGAGACAAGGTAACACATCGACTATTGAAGCTATGTTTTAATATAGCAGATGTGGTCGAGTGATCTAGGGCGCTGGACATTAGGCTAAGCGATTGGTGCTGCAGTGTATCAATGGTGTGAGCTCAAATGTCGTCGAGGGAAGAACAAAAAATTGACAGCTCAAGGATCTAATTCTAACCCTGTTTGGTTTAATTTTCAGACGTATATATAGATATACAGTTAAACCTGTACTGAGAGGTCATATTTCGAACAAAGGTAAAGTTGCCTTATAAGACAAGTGACATTCTTAAAAGACGTTCAATTTATATGAAATTGTCTATAACTGGACAGGAAAAGATTACCTTTAAAGACAGGTGACTGCTTAAAAGAGGTGACCACATGGGAAAGCTTGATTGTATATATACATTCAATAAATCCCACGCCTCCAAAACAAAAACTTTAAACCTGTCAGTCAAAATAGAAAAAAATAACCATATAATCTCTTCAAATATAGACGATCTTTTGGTCCCAGACTTGTCTTGTTACAACTGTGGTGATTGCTTTATTACCAAAATTCAAAGGTGTGAAAAAGTAGAATTCATTGGTAGCCATAGGAGAGTTACAATGGAAGAAAATATATGTGAAAACAATGACGAACGGATATATTCTGATTCCGATACAATCGAAAATATTGTTGAGAAAAGTATGGTGGTTGGATTTTAGTTGACAATCTGAATTAGGAGTACTACCTTCAAAATCTGACAACATGTCCAGAACAGATATTTTCTGATAGTTGGGGTGACTCATTTGATAGTGGTTCAACAACTGTAAGAGGATTGTATTACGACAGGGTACAAAGCAAGCCATCTTTATTTAAACTGATTCCCTGGAAAACTACCTCGTATTATTCCGCCGCGATCTGTTTCTTTTATGCTGAATAAGAAGGAGATAAAATTACTGTTCCGAAGAGTTACATCTTGACATTCTTCAGTCTTTAGATACATGTATTTAATAATTAAAGGAAATGTTGTCATAAAAGTTACATCTTGATTATTGTTAATACCCTCTGACGAAGCGATGGGTATACAGTATTAGGAATAGATATATGTAGGTTCCTTCGTTCCTTCGTTTGTGATTATTGTTAATACCCTCTGACGAAGCGATGGGTACACAGTATTAGGAATAGCTATCCGTAGCTTCCTTCGTTCCTTCGTTTGTGATTATTGTTAATACCCTCTGACGAAGCGATGGGTATACAGTATTAGGAATAGCTATCTGTAGGTTCCTTCGTTCCTTCGTTTGTGATTATTGTTAATACCCTCTGACGAAGCGATGGGTATACAGTATTAGGAATAGCTATCTGTAAGTTCCTTCGTTCCTTCGTTTGTGTGTCCCTTCGATCTTGTCAATAAAACCCGAAAGACCAAAATAATAGATAGCAACAGGGACACACACACACACACAAATAGAGAAAGACAGACACATTGATAAATACATATTGAGCTGAATAAAACGCATTTAAGCGAAGTTGCTTTTGATACCCGAATTTTCATGCAAAAACGTCGAAAATTGACGTTACCGTATCATGTGTAACGTCTCTTATGCCTATAAATGGGTCAGATAATGTTAAAATCGGAATTCAAATTTAACTTAGATAATAAAACATAATGTCTACAAACAGAAACAGGACAGGCTAAAGTATTGCCTTTAGAAATTAACACCTCATTGCCCTGTCTGTTTTGATTAAATTTACTATGAACAATCTTGAGCTTCAAATAATGATCATGAACAGTGGCTTCATTGCATTGTTAAAAACCTAACTCATTTACACGGAGAAATCCGGAAATGTTTAATATTATGATAAACCTGAAAATCATCAAACCATCCGAATTTTTAAATTGAGAACACAATTCAACAATAATATGACTTTTAACAGGATCTTTCCTGTTAACTGGTTTGCTGTTCAACCATTGTAGAATACTGTCTTTCTTTTAAATGAGTCATATGACTATTAACAGGATCTTTCTTGTTAACTGGTTTGCTGTTCAACCATTGTAGAACACTGTCTTTCTATTAAATGAGTCATATGACTTTTAACAGGATCTTTCTTGTTAACTGGTTTGCTGTTCAACCATTGTAGAACACTGTCTTTCTATTAAATGAGTCATGTGACTTTTAACAGGATCTTTCTTGTTAACTGGTTTGCTGTTCAACCATTGTACAACACTGTCTTTCTATTAAATGAGTCATATGACTATTAACAGGATCTTTCTTGTTAACTGGTTTGCTGTTCAACCATTATAGAACACTGTTTTTCTATTAAATGAGTCATATGACTATTAACAGGATCTTGATTGTTAATTGGTTTGCTGTTCAACCGTTGTAGAACACTGTCTTTCTATTAAATGAGTCATATGACTATTAACAGCATCTTTCTTGTTAACTGGTTTGCTGTTCAACCGTTGTAGAACACTGTCTTTCTATTAAATGAGTCATATGACTATTAACAGGATCTTTCTTGTTAACTGGTTTGCTGTTCAACCATTGTAGAACACTGTCTTTCTATTAAATGAGTCATATGACTTTTAACAGGATCTTTCTTGTTAACTGGTTTGCTGTTCAACCATTATAGAACACTGTTTTTCTATTAAATGAGTCATATGACTATTAACAGGATCTTTCTTGTTAACTGGTTTGCTGTTCAACCATTATAGAACACTGTTTTTCTATTAAATGAGTCATATGACTTTTAACAGGATCTTGATTGTTAACTGGTTTGCTGTTCAACCGTTGTAGAACACTGTCTTTCTATTAAATGAGTCATATGACTATTAACAGCATCTTTCTTGTTAACTGGTTTGCTGTTCAACCGTTGTAGAACACTGTCTTTCTATTAAATCAGTCATATGACTACTAACAGCATCTTTCTTGTTAACTGGTTTGCTGTTCAACCATTATAGAACACTGTTTTTCTATTAAATGAGTCATATGACTATTAACAGCATCTTTCTTGTTAACTGGTTTGCTGTTCAACCATTATAGAACACTGTTTTTCTATTAAATGAGTCATATGACTATTAACAGGATCTTTCTTGTTAACTGGTTTGCTGTTCAACCGTTGTAGAATACTGTCTTTCTGTTAAATGAATCATGTGACTTTTAACAGGATCTTTCTTGTTAACTGGTTTGCTGTTCAACCGTTGTAGAACACTGTCTTTCTATTAAATGAGTCATGTGACTTTTAACAGGATCTTTCTTGTTAACTGGTTTGCTGTTCAACCGTTGTAGAACACTGTCTTTCTATTAAATGAGTCATGTGACTTTTAACAGGATCTTTCTTGTTAACTGGTTTGCTGTTCAACCGTTGTAGAACACTGTCTTTCTATTAAATGAGTCATGTGACTTTTAACAGGATCTTTCTTGTTAACTGGTTTGCTGTTCAACCACTGTAGAACACTGTCTTTCAATTAAATGAGTCATATGACTATTAACAGGATCTTTCTTGTTAACTGGTTTGCTGTTCAACCATTGTAGAACACTGTCTTTCTATTAGATGAGTCATATGACTTTTAACAGGATCTTTCTTGTTAACTGGTTTGCTGTTCAACCATTGTAGAACACTGTTTTTCTATTAAATGAGTCATATGACTATTAACATGATCTTGATTGTTAACTGGTTTGCTGTTCAACCGTTGTAGAACACTGTCTTTCTATTAAATGAGTCATATGACTATTAACAGGATCTTTCTTGTTAACTGGTTTGCTGTTCAACCATTATAGAACACTGTTTTTCTATTAAATGAGTCATATGACTATTAACAGGATCTTGATTGTTAATTGGTTTGCTGTTCAACCGTTGTAGAACACTGTCTTTCTATTAAATGAGTCATATGACTATTAACAGCATCTTTCTTGTTAACTGGTTTGCTGTTCAACCGTTGTAGAACACTGTCTTTCTATTAAATGAGTCATATGACTATTAACAGGATCTTTCTTGTTAACTGGTTTGCTGTTCAACCATTGTAGAACACTGTCTTTCTATTAAATGAGTCATATGACTTTTAACAGGATCTTTCTTGTTAACTGGTTTGCTGTTCAACCATTATAGAACACTGTTTTTCTATTAAATGAGTCATATGACTATTAACAGGATCTTTCTTGTTAACTGGTTTGCTGTTCAACCATTATAGAACACTGTTTTTCTATTAAATGAGTCATATGACTTTTAACAGGATCTTGATTGTTAACTGGTTTGCTGTTCAACCGTTGTAGAACACTGTCTTTCTATTAAATGAGTCATATGACTATTAACAGCATCTTTCTTGTTAACTGGTTTGCTGTTCAACCGTTGTAGAACACTGTCTTTCTATTAAATCAGTCATATGACTACTAACAGCATCTTTCTTGTTAACTGGTTTGCTGTTCAACCATTATAGAACACTGTTTTTCTATTAAATGAGTCATATGACTATTAACAGCATCTTTCTTGTTAACTGGTTTGCTGTTCAACCATTATAGAACACTGTTTTTCTATTAAATGAGTCATATGACTATTAACAGGATCTTTCTTGTTAACTGGTTTGCTGTTCAACCGTTGTAGAATACTGTCTTTCTGTTAAATGAATCATGTGACTTTTAACAGGATCTTTCTTGTTAACTGGTTTGCTGTTCAACCGTTGTAGAACACTGTCTTTCTATTAAATGAGTCATGTGACTTTTAACAGGATCTTTCTTGTTAACTGGTTTGCTGTTCAACCGTTGTAGAACACTGTCTTTCTATTAAATGAGTCATGTGACTTTTAACAGGATCTTTCTTGTTAACTGGTTTGCTGTTCAACCGTTGTAGAACACTGTCTTTCTATTAAATGAGTCATGTGACTTTTAACAGGATCTTTCTTGTTAACTGGTTTGCTGTTCAACCACTGTAGAACACTGTCTTTCAATTAAATGAGTCATATGACTATTAACAGGATCTTTCTTGTTAACTGGTTTGCTGTTCAACCATTGTAGAACACTGTCTTTCTATTAGATGAGTCATATGACTTTTAACAGGATCTTTCTTGTTAACTGGTTTGCTGTTCAACCATTGTAGAACACTGTTTTTCTATTAAATGAGTCATATGACTATTAACATGATCTTGATTGTTAACTGGTTTGCTGTTCAACCGTTGTAGAACACCGTCTTTCTATTAAATGAGTCATATGACTATTAACAGGATCTTTCTTGTTAACTGGTTTGCTGTTCAACCGTTGTAGAACACTGTCTTTCTATTAAATGAGTCATATAACTATTAACAGGATCTTTCTTGTTAACTGGTTTGCTGTTCAACCATTGTAGAACACTGTCTTTCTATTAAATGAGTCATATAACTATTAACAGGATCTTTCTTGTTAACTGGTTTGCTGTTCAACCGTTGTAGAACACCGTCTTTCTATTAAATGAGTCATATGACTATTAACAGGATCTTTCTTGTTAACTGGTTTGCTGTTCAACCGTTGTAGAACACTGTCTTTCTATTAAATGAGTCATGTGACTTTTAACAGGATCTTTCTTGTTAACTGGTTTACTGTTCAACCGTTGTAGAACACTGCCTTTCTATTAAATGAGTCATGTGACTTTTAACATGATCTTTCTTGTTAACTGGTTTGCTGTTCAACCGTTGTAGAATACTGTCTTTCTATTAAATGAGTCATATGCCTTTTAACATGATCTTTCTTGTTAACTGGTTTGCTGTTCAACCGTTGTAGAACACTGTCTTTCTATTAATTGAGTCATATGACTTTTAACAGGATCTTTCTTGTTAACTGGTTTGCTGTTCAACCATTGTAGAACACTGTCTTTCTATTAAATGAGTCATGTGACTTTTAACAGGATCTTTCTTGTTAATTGGTTTACTGTTCAACCGTTGTAGAACACTGTCTTTCTATTAAATGAGTCATGTGACTTTTAACAGGATCTCTCTTGTTAACTGGTTTGCTGTTCAACCATTGTAGAACACTGTCTTTCTATTAAATGAGTCATATGACTTTTAACAGGATCTTTCTTGTTAACTGGTTTGCTGTTCAACCGTTGTAGAACACTGTCTTTCTATTAAATGAGTCATGTGACTTTTAACAGGATCTTTCTTGTTAACTGGTTTGCTGTTCAATCACTGTAGAACACTGTCTTTCAATTAAATGAGTCTTATGACTATTAACAGGATCTTTCTTGTTAACTGGTTTGCTGTTCAACCATTGTAGAACGCTGTCTTTCTATTAGATGAGTCATATGACTTTTAACAGGATCTTTCTTGTTAACTGGTTTGCTGTTCAACCATTGTAGAACACTGTTTTTCTATTAAATGAGTCATATGACTATTAACAGCATCTTTCTTGTTAACTGGTTTGCTGTTCAACCGTTGTAGAACACTGTCTTTCTATAAAATGAGTCATATGACTATTAACAGCATCTTTCTTGTTAACTGGTTTGCTGTTCAATCATTGTAAAACACTGTCTTTCTATTAAATGAGTCATATGAATTTTAACAGGATCTTTCTTGTTAACTGGTTTGCTGTTCAACCGTTGTAGAACACTGTCTTTCTGTTAAATGAGTCATGTGACTTTTAACAGGATCTTTCTTGTTAACTGGTTTGCTGTTCAACCGTTGTAGAACACTGTCTTTCTGTTAAATGAGTCATATGCCTTTTAACAGGATCTTTCTTGTTAACTGGTTTGCTGTTCAACCGTTGTAGAACACTGTCTTTCTATTAAATGAGTCATGTGACTTTTAACAGGATCTTTCTTGTTAACTGGTTTGCTGTTCAACCATTGTAGAACACTGTCTTTCTATTAAATGAGTCATATGACTTTTAACAGGATCTTTCTTGTTAACTGGTTTGCTGTTCAACCGTTGTAGAACACTGTCTTTCTATTAAATGAGTCATATGACTTTTAACAGGATCTTTCTTGTTAACTGGTTTGCTGTTCAACCGTTGTAGAACACTGTCTTTCTATTAAATGAGTCATGTGACTTTTAACAGGATCTTTCTTGTTAACTGGTTTGCTGTTCAACCGTTGTAGAACACTGTCTTTCTATTAAATGAGTCATGTGACTTTTAAAGGATCTTTCTTGTTAACTGGTTTGCTGTTCAACCACTGTAGAACACTGTCTTTCTATTAAATGAGTCATGTGACTTTTAACAGGATCTTTCTTGTTAACTGGTTTGCTGTTCAACCGTTGTAGAACACTGTCTTTCTATTAAATGAGTCATGTGACTTTTAACAGGATCTTTCTTGTTAACTGGTTTGCTGTTCAACCATTGTAGAACACTGTCTTTCAATTAAATGAGTCATATGACTATTAACAGGATCTTTCTTGTTAACTGGTTTGCTGTTCAACCATTGTAGAACACTGTCTTTCTATTAGATGAGTCATATGACTTTTAACAGGATCTTTCTTGTTAACTGGTTTGCTGTTCAACCGTTGTAGAACACTGTCTTTCTATTAAATGAGTCATGTGACTTTTAACAGGATCTTTCTTGTTAACTGGTTTGCTGTTCAACCATTGTAGAACACTGTCTTTCAATTAAATGAGTCATATGACTATTAACAGGATCTTTCTTGTTAACTGGTTTGCTGTTCAACCATTGTAGAACACTGTCTTTCTATTAGATGAGTCATATGACTTTTAACAGGATCTTTCTTGTTAACTGGTTTGCTGTTCAACCGTTGTAGAACACTGTTTTTCTATTAAATGAGTCATATGACTATTAACAGGATCTTGATTGTTAACTGGTTTGCTGTTCAACCATTGTAGAACACTGTCTTTCTATTAAATGAGTCATATGCCTTTTAACAGGATCTTTCTTGTTAACTGGTTTGCTGTTCAACCATTGTAAAACACTGTCTTTCTATTAAATGAGTCATATGCCTTTTAACAGGATCTTTCTTGTTAACTGGTTTGCTGTTCAACCGTTGTAGAACACTGTCTTTCTATTAAATGAGTCATATGACTCTTAACAGGGTCTTTCTTGTTAATTGGTTTGCTGTTCAACCGTTGTAGAACACTGTCTTTCTATTAAATGAGTCATGTGACTTTTAACAGGATCTTTCTTGTTAACTGGTTTGCTGTTCAACCACTGTAGAACACTGTATTTCAATTAAATGAGTCATATGACTATTAACAGGATCTTACTTGTTGACTGGTTTGCTGTTCAACCATTGTAGAACACTGTCTTTCTATTAGATGAGTCATATGACTTTTAACAGCATCTTTCTTGTTAACTGGTTTGCTGTTCAACCATTGTAGAACACTGTCTTTCTATTAAATGAGTCATGTGACTATTAACAGGATCTTTCTTGTTAACTGGTTTGCTGTTCAACCGTTGTAGAACACTGTCTTTCTATTAAATGAGTCATGTGACTTTTAACAGGATCTTTCTTGTTAACTGGTTTACTGTTCAACCGTTGTAGAACACTGTTTTTCTATTAAATGAGTCATATGACTATTAACAGGATCTTGATTGTTAACTGGTTTGCTGTTCAACCATTGTAGAACACTGTCTTTCTATTAAATGAGTCATGTGACTTTTAACAGGATCTTTCTTGTTAACTGGTTTACTGTTCAACCGTTGTAGAACACTGTTTTTCTATTAAATGAGTCATATGACTATTAACAGGATCTTGATTGTTAACTGGTTTGCTGTTCAACCATTGTAGAACACTGTCTTTCTATTAAATGAGTCATGTGACTTTTAACAGGATCTTTCTTGTTAACTGGTTTACTGTTCAACCGTTGTAGAACACTGTCTTTCTATTAAATGAGTCATGTGACTTTTAACAGGATCTCTCTTGTTAACTGGTTTGCTGTTCAACCATTGTAGAACACTGTCTTTCTATTAAATGAGTCATATGACTTTTAACAGGATCTTTCTTGTTAACTGGTTTGCTGTTCAACCGTTGTAGAACACTGTCTTTCTATTAAATGAGTCATGTGACTTTTAACAGGATCTTTCTTGTTAACTGGTTTACTGTTCAACCGTTGTAGAACACTGTTTTTCTATTAAATGAGTCATATGACTATTAACAGGATCTTGATTGTTAACTGGTTTGCTGTTCAACCATTGTAGAACACTGTCTTTCTATTAAATGAGTCATGTGACTTTTAACAGGATCTTTCTTGTTAACTGGTTTACTGTTCAACCGTTGTAGAACACTGTCTTTCTATTAAATGAGTCATGTGACTTTTAACAGGATCTCTCTTGTTAACTGGTTTGCTGTTCAACCATTGTAGAACACTGTCTTTCTATTAAATGAGTCATATGACTTTTAACAGGATCTTTCTTGTTAACTGGTTTGCTGTTCAACCGTTGTAGAACACTGTCTTTCTATTAAATGAGTCATGTGACTTTTAACAGGATCTTTCTTGTTAACTGGTTTGCGGTTCAATCACTGTAGAAGACTGTCTTTCAATTAAATGAGTCTTATGACTATTAACAGGATCTTTCTTGTTAACTGGTTTGCTGTTCAACCATTGTAGAACACTGTCTTTCTATTAGATGAGTCATATGACTTTTAACAGGATCTTTCTTGTTGACTGGTTTGCTGTTCAACCATTGTAGAACACTGTTTTTCTATTAAATGAGTCATATGACTATTAACAGCATCTTTCTTGTTAACTGGTTTGCTGTTCAACCATTGTAGAACACTGTCTTTCTATTAAATGAGTCATATGAATTTTAACAGGATCTTTCTTGTTAACTGGTTTGCTGTTCAACCGTTGTAGAACACTGTCTTTCTGTTAAATGAGTCATGTGACTTTTAACAGGATCTTTCTTGTTAACTGGTTTGCTGTTCAACCGTTGTAGAACACTGTCTTTCTATTAAATGAGTCATGTGACTTTTAACAGGATCTTTCTTGTTAACTGGTTTGCTGTTCAACCACTGTAGAACACTGTCTTTCTATTAAATGAGTCATGTGACTTTTAACAGGATCTTTCTTGTTAACTGGTTTGCTGTTCAACCGTTGTAGAACACTGTCTTTCTATTAAATGAGTCATGTGACTTTTAACAGGATCTTTCTTGTTAACTGGTTTGCTGTTCAACCACTGTAGAACACTGTCTTTCAATTAAATGAGTCATATGACTATTAATAGGATCTTTCTTGTTAACTGGTTTGCTGTTCAACCATTGTAGAACACTGTCTTTCTATTAAATGAGTCATATGACTTTTAACAGGATCTTTCTTGTTAACTGGTTTGCTGTTCAACCATTGTAGAACACTGTTTTTCTATTAAGTGAGTCATATGACTTTTAACAGGATCTTTCTTGTTAACTGGTTTGCTGTTCAACCGTTATAGAACACTGTCTTTCTATTAAATGAGTCATATGACTATTAATAGCATCTTTCTTGTTAACTTGTTTGCTGTTCAACCGTTGTAGAACACTGTCTTTCTATTAAATGAGTCATGTGACTATTAACAGGATCTTTCTTGTTAACTGGTTTGCTGTTCAACCATTGTAGAACACTGTCTTTCTATTAAATGAGTCATATGCCTTTTAACAGGATCTTTCTTGTTAACTGGTTTGCTGTTCAACCGTTGTAGAACACTGTCTTTCTATTAAATGAGTCATATGACTCTTAACAGGGTCTTTCTTGTTAACTGGTTTGCTGTTCAACCGTTGTAGAACACTGTCTTTCTATTAAATGAGTCATGTGACTTTTAACAGGATCTTTCTTGTTAACTGGTTTGCTGTTCAACCGTTGTAAAACACTGTCTTTCTATTAAATGAGTCATATGCCTTTTAACAGGATCTTTCTTGTTAACTGGTTTGCTGTTCAACCGTTGTAAAACACTGTCTTTCTATTAAATGAGTCATATGCCTTTTAACAGGATCTTTCTTGTTAACTGGTTTGCTGTTCAACCGTTGTAGAACACTGTCTTTCTATTAAATGAGTCATATGCCTTTTAACAGGATCTTTCTTGTTAACTGGTTTGCTGTTCAACCGTTGTAAAACACTGTCTTTCTATTAAATGAGTCATATGCCTTTTAACAGGATCCTTCTTGTTAACTGGTTTGCTGTTCAACCGTTGTAGAACACTGTCTTTCTATTAAATGAGTCATATGACTCTTAACAGGGTCTTTCTTGTTAACTGGTTTGCTGTTCAACCGTTGTAGAACACTGTCTTTCTATTAAATGAGTCATGTGACTTTTAACAGGATCTTTCTTGTTAACTGGTTTGCTGTTCAACCACTGTAGAACACTGTCTTTCAATTAAATGAGTCATATGACTATTAACAGGATCTTACTTGTTGACTGGTTTGCTGTTCAACCATTGTAGAACACTGTCTTTCTATTAGATGAGTCATGTGACTATTAACAGGATCTTGATTGTTAGCTGGTTTGCTGTTCAACCGTTGTAGAACACTGTCTTTCTATTAAATGAGTCATGTGACTTTTAACAGGATCTTGATTGTTAACTGGTTTGCTGTTCAACCATTGTAGAACACTGTCTTTCTATTAAATGAGTCATATGACTTTTAACAGGATCTTTCTTGTTAACTGGTTTGCTGTTCAACCATTGTAGAACACTGTCTTTCTATTAAATGAGTCATATGACTTTTAACAGGATCTTTATTGTTAGCTGGTTTGCTGTTCAACCATTGTACAACACTGTCTTTCTATTAAATGAATCATATGACTATTAACAGCATCTTGATTGTTAACTGGTTTGCTGTTCAACCGTTGTACAACACTGTCTTTCTATTAAATGAGTCATATGACTTTTAACAGGATCTTTCTTGATAACTGGTTTGCTGTTCAACCATTGTAGAACACTGTCTTTCTATTAAATGAGTCATATGACTTTTAACAGGATCTTTCTTGTTAACTGGTTTGCTGTTCAACCGTTGTAGAACACTATCTTTCTATTAAATGAGTCATATGACTTTTAACAGGATCTTTCCTGTTAACTGGTTTGCTGTTCAACCATTGTGGAATACTGTCTTTCTATTAAATGAGTCATATGACTTTTAACAGGATCTTTCCTGTTAACTGGTTTGCTGTTCAACCATTGTGGAATACTGTCTTTCTATTAAATGAGTCATATGACTTTTAACAGGATCTTTCCTGTTAACTGGTTTGCTGTTCAACCATTGTGGAATACTGTCTTTCTATTAAATGAGTCATATGACTTTTAACAGGATCTTTCCTGTTAACTGGTTTGCTGTTCAACCGTTGTAGAACACTGTCTTTCTATTAAATGAGTCATATGACTCTTAACAGGGTCTTTCTTGTTAACTGGTTTGCTGTTCAACCGTTGTAGAACACTGTCTTTCTATTAAATGAGTCATGTGACTTTTAACAGGATCTTTCTTGTTAACTGGTTTGCTGTTCAACCACTGTAGAACACTGTCTTTCAATTAAATGAGTCATATGACTATTAACAGGATCTTACTTGTTGACTGGTTTGCTGTTCAACCATTGTAGAACACTGTCTTTCTATTAGATGAGTCATGTGACTATTAACAGGATCTTGATTGTTAACTGGTTTGCTGTTCAACCATTGTAGAACACTGTCTTTCTATTAAATGAGTCATATGACTTTTAACAGGATCTTTCTTGTTAACTGGTTTGCTGTTCAACCATTGTAGAACACTGTCTTTCTATTAAATGAGTCATATGACTTTTAACAGGATCTTTATTGTTAGCTGGTTTGCTGTTCAACCATTGTAGAACACTGTCTTTCTATTAAATGAGTCATATGACTTTTAACAGGATCTTTCTTGTTAACTGGTTTGCTGTTCAACCATTGTAGAACACTGTCTTTCTATTAAATGAGTCATATGACTTTTAACAGGATCTTTATTGTTAGCTGGTTTGCTGTTCAACCGTTGTAGAACACTGTCTTTCTATTAAATGAATCATATGACTATTAACAGCATCTTGATTGTTAACTGGTTTGCTGTTCAACCGTTGTACAACACTGTCTTTCTATTAAATGAGTCATATGACTTTTAACAGGATCTTTCTTGATAACTGGTTTGCTGTTCAACCATTGTAGAACACTGTCTTTCTATTAAATGAGTCATATGACTTTTAACAGGATCTTTCTTGTTAACTGGTTTGCTGTTCAACCGTTGTAGAACACTATCTTTCTATTAAATGAGTCATATGACTTTTAACAGGATCTTTCCTGTTAACTGGTTTGCTGTTCAACCATTGTGGAATACTGTCTTTCTATTAAATGAGTCATATGACTTTTAACAGGATCTTTCCTGTTAACTGGTTTGCTGTTCAACCATTGTGGAATACTGTCTTTCTATTAAATGAGTCATATGACTTTTAACAGGATCTTTCCTGTTAACTGGTTTGCTGTTCAACCATTGTGGAATACTGTCTTTCTATTAAATGAGTCATATGACTTTTAACAGGATCTTTCCTGTTAACTGGTTTGCTGTTCAACCATTGTGGAATACTGTCTTTCTATTAAATGAGTCATATGACTTTTAACAGGATCTTTCCTGTTAACTGGTTTGCTGTTCAACCGTTGTAGAACACTATCTTTCTATTAAATGAGTCATATGACTTTTAACAGGA
Source organism: Bathymodiolus septemdierum (assembly GCA_963383655.1). NCBI lineage: Eukaryota > Metazoa > Mollusca > Bivalvia > Mytilida > Modiolidae > Bathymodiolus > Bathymodiolus septemdierum. Next base: position 16,885,872 of record OY726531.1, read on the forward strand.
TCTTTCCTGTTAACTGGTTTGCTGTTCAACCATTGTGGAATACTGTCTTTCTATTAAATGAATCATATGACTTTTAACAGGATCTTTCCTGTTAACTGGTTTGCTGTTCAACCGTTGTAGAACACTATCTTTCTATTAAATGAGTCATATGACTTTTAACAGGATCTTTCCTGTTAACTGGTTTGCTGTTCAACCGTTGTAGAACACTATCTTTCTATTAAATGAGTCATATGACTTTTAACAGGATCTTTCCTGTTAACTGGTTTGCTGTTCAACCATTGTGGAATACTGTCTTTCTATTAAATGAGTCATATGACTTTTAACAGGATCTTTCCTGTTAACTGGTTTGCTGTTCAACCATTGTGGAATACTGTCTTTCTATTAAATGAGTCATATGACTTTTAACAGGATCTTTCCTGTTAACTGGTTTGCTGTTCAACCATTGTGGAATACTGTCTTTCTATTAAATGAGTAATATGACTTTTAACAGGATCTTTCCTGTTAACTGGTTTGCTGTTCAACCATTGTAGAACACTGTCTTTCTATTAAATGAGTCATATGACCTGTAACAGGATCTTTCTTGTTAACTGGCTTGCTGTTCAACCGTTGTAGAACACTGTCTTTCTATTAAATGAGTCATATGACTTTTAACAGGATCTTTCCTGTTAACTGGTTTGCTGTTCAACCGTTGTAGAACACTGTCTTTCTATTAAATGAGTCATATGACTTTTAACAGGATCTTGATTGTTAACTGGTTTGCTGTTCAACCATTGTACAACACTGTCTTTCTATTAAATGAGTCATATGACTTTTAACAGGATCTTTCTTGTTAACTGGTTTGCTGTTCAACCATTGTAGAACACTGTCTTTCTATTAAATGAGTCATATGACTTTTAACAGGATCTTTCCTGTTAACTGGTTTGCTGTTCAACCATTGTGGAATACTGTCTTTCTATTAAATGAGTCATATGACTTTTAACAGGATCTTTATTGTTAGCTGGTTTGCTGTTCAACCATTGTAGAACACTGTCTTTCTATTAAATGAGTCATATGACTTTTAACAGGATCTTTCTTGTTAACTGGTTTGCTGTTCAACCGGTGTACAACACTGTCTTTCTATTAAATGAGTCATATGACTTTTAACAGGATCTTTCTTGTTAACTGGTTTGCTGTTCAACCATTGTAGAACACTGTCTTTCTATTAAATGAGTCATATGACTTTTAACAGGATCTTTCTTGTTAACTGGTTTGCTGTTCAACCATTGTAGAACACTGTCTTTCTATTAAATGAGTCATATGACTTTTAACAGGATCTTTCTTGTTAACTGGTTTGCTGTTCAACCATTGTAGAACACTGTCTTTCTATTAAATGAGTCATATGACTTTTAACAGGATCTTTCCTGTTAACTGGTTTGCTGTTCAACCATTGTGGAATACTGTCTTTCTATTAAATGAGTCATATGACTTTTAACAGGATCTTTCTTGTTAACTGGTTTGCTGTTCAACCATTGTAGAACACTGTCTTTCTATTAAATGAGTCATATGACTTTTAACAGGATCTTGATTGTTAACTGGTTTGCTGTTCAACCGGTGTACAACACTGTCTTTCTATTAAATGAGTCATATGACTTTTAACAGGATCTTTCTTGTTAACTGGTTTGCTGTTCAACCATTGTACAACACTGTCTTTCTATTAAATGAGTCATATGACTATTAACAGGATCTTGATTGTTAACTGGTTTGCTGTTCAACCATTGTACAACACTGTCTTTCTATTAAATGAGTCATATGACTTTTAACAGGATCTTTCTTGTTAACTGGTTTGCTGTTCAACCGGTGTACAACACTGTCTTTCTATTAAATGAGTCATATGACTTTTAACAGGATCTTTCTTGTTAACTGGTTTGCTGTTCAACCATTGTACAACACTGTCTTTCTATTAAATGAGTCATATGACTTTTAACAGGATCTTTCTTGTTAACTGGTTTGCTGTTCAACCATTGTAGAACACTGTCTTTCTATTAAATGAGTCATATGACTTTTAACAGGATCTTTCCTGTTAACTGGTTTGCTGTTCAACCATTGTGGAATACTGTCTTTCTATTAAATGAGTCATATGACTTTTAACAGGATCTTTATTGTTAGCTGGTTTGCTGTTCAACCATTGTAGAACACTGTCTTTCTATTAAATGAGTCATATGACTTTTAACAGGATCTTTCTTGTTAACTGGTTTGCTGTTCAACCGGTGTACAACACTGTCTTTCTATTAAATGAGTCATATGACTTTTAACAGGATCTTTCTTGTTAACTGGTTTGCTGTTCAACCATTGTAGAACACTGTCTTTCTATTAAATGAGTCATATGACTTTTAACAGGATCTTTCTTGTTAACTGGTTTGCTGTTCAACCATTGTAGAACACTGTCTTTCTATTAAATGAGTCATATGACTTTTAACAGGATCTTTCTTGTTAACTGGTTTGCTGTTCAACCATTGTAGAACACTGTCTTTCTATTAAATGAGTCATATGACTTTTAACAGGATCTTTCCTGTTAACTGGTTTGCTGTTCAACCATTGTGGAATACTGTCTTTCTATTAAATGAGTCATATGACTTTTAACAGGATCTTTCTTGTTAACTGGTTTGCTGTTCAACCGGTGTACAACACTGTCTTTCTATTAAATGAGTCATATGACTTTTAACAGGATCTTTCTTGTTAACTGGTTTGCTGTTCAACCATTGTAGAACACTGTCTTTCTATTAAATGAGTCATATGACTTTTAACAGGATCTTTCTTGTTAACTGGTTTGCTGTTCAACCATTGTAGAACACTGTCTTTCTATTAAATGAGTCATATGACTTTTAACAGGATCTTTCTTGTTAACTGGTTTGCTGTTCAACCATTGTAGAACACTGTCTTTCTATTAAATGAGTCATATGACTTTTAACAGGATCTTTCTTGTTAACTGGTTTGCTGTTCAACCATTGTAGAACACTGTCTTTCTATTAAATGAGTCATATGACTTTTAACAGGATCTTGATTGTTAACTGGTTTCCTGTTCAACCGTTGTAGAACACTGTCTTTCTATTAAATGAGTCATATGACTTTTAACAGGATCTTTCCTGTTAACTGGTTTGCTGTTCAACCATTGTGGAATACTGTCTTTCTATTAAATGAGTGATATGACTATTAACAGGATCTTTCTTGTTAACTGGTTTGCTGTTCAACCGTTGTACAACACTGTCTTTCTATTAAATGAGTCATATGACTTTTAACAGGATCTTTCTTGTTAACTGGTTTGCTGTTCAACCATTGTAGAACACTGTCTTTCTATTAAATGAGTCATATGACTTTTAACAGGATCTTTCTTGTTAACTGGTTTGCTGTTCAACCATTGTAGAACACTGTCTTTCTATTAAATGAGTCATATGACTTTTAACAGGATCTTTCTTGTTAACTGGTTTGCTGTTCAACCATTGTAGAACACTGTCTTTCTATTAAATGAGTCATATGACTTTTAACAGGATCTTGATTGTTAACTGGTTTGCTGTTCAACCGTTGTAGAACACTGTCTTTCTATTAAATGAGTCATGTGACTTTTAACAGGATCTTTCTTGTTAACTGGTTTGCTGTTCAACCGTTGTAGAATACTGTCTTTCTATTAAATGAGTCATATGACTTTTAACAGGATCTTGATTGTTAACTGGTTTGCTGTTCAACCGTTGTAGAACACTGTCTTTCTATTAAATGAGTCATGTGACTTTTAACAGGATCTTTCTTGTTAACTGGTTTGCTGTTCAACAGTTGTAGAACACTGTCTTTCTACTAAATGAGTCATGTGACTTTTAACAGGATCTTTCCTGTTCACTGGTTTGCTGTTCAACCGTTGTAGAACACTGTCTTTCTATTAAATGAGTCATGTGACTTTTAACAAGATCTTTCTTGTTTACTGGTTTGCTGTTCAACCGTTGTAGAACACCGTCTTTCTATTAAATGAGTCATATGACTTTTAACAAGATCTTTCTTGTTAACTGGTTTGCTGTTCAACCATTGTAGAACACTGTCTTTCTATTAAATGAGTAATATGCAAAGCAAAATGTAAGTGGTCTGTGGGTTAATTCTTGTTTTAACCATGTTCTTTAATAAAATCACTCCATCTGTTAAAGCTATGGAAGTAAGATTTGTTAGTGTTCGTTTTAAGAGTCCAATAAAAGTCTGGTCCTCTTTCCAGATAAACTGTGTAAGGGATGTTCAGAAGTAATACAACTGGAGGCCCTACAAAATAGAATGACTAAATCAAAATACAATTGAAAAAGCGACCATTTTAAATTTCAATGGATTATCGGCAAAAACTCCGTTTTACCGGCTTCTGTCAAAATGTCACCTTTCTTAGATATTAATGAATTCATAGAAAATACAATTTTTCTGTACAATTGGTCAGTAATGTGCTGATTTCCAAACGGAGCATTAATATTTCTTTGATTCTACCTTGTCTAAGCTTGTTTAATATTCTTGTAATCAAGCTAGACGGCGGTACGAACCAAGTAATGTCAGTTCCCTAAACTGAGAGAATGCATATATTTTCTCAGTTCCAGGAGTCCATACCTTAGAGTTAAATCTTTCATGAGGATTATTGTAGTGTGAAGCGAATCTGTCTATTGTACATTTATCCCATAATTCATTCAGAACATGTAAAAATAATATTTAACGCCCAATCATCGTGATCTATGATCTTTGCTCAACTGATCAGCATGATGGTTTTGAGTTCTTGGAATCCAATAAGGTGTCAACTGAATATTTTGTGATTCACAAATACAGTGAATTTATGTAGTAGTATTGTATGTTGTGTTCTTGCTACCTACCTTAAGAATGTGTTGAACATCCTTATCTAAATTGATTTTGACTTGTTTATTTTCTAATTCATTTTAAAAAGTGTAAATCACTCTTATAACCCGTTCGAATTCTCTCCAAGTAGAACTCTAAAAAACTTTCAGTTTCGGTCCAATTACTGAATGTTTCCATGTTCTATTAATGAGAATCTACATCGGAGTTAACAAAACCTCCAAAGCCTACATCTCAGGCGTCACAAAACTTTACACGATCAAAAACTTGATTGACTGTCATTGTACTGACCTACAATACTAGCCAACAAGCTAACTCGAAACAAGTTTTGTTTCTTCTTCGACTTGGCTCAAATATTAAATCTAACCAATGCGCCCCCCCTTTTGTTTTAAATAGCATCTATATTTGTTTACGTGCTTGATTTGTTGTCATTATTATATTCATGCAAAAATATAGTACTTTGACGTACTGTATCACCAAACACTGCGTGCATAGAGATAAGCTGATAAGTTTTGTTTCTTTTTCGACATGGCTCACATATTAATTCTAACCAATGCGCCACCCCCCATTTTTGTTTTAAATAGCATACATATTTGCTTACGCGCTTGATTTGTTGTCATTATTATATGTGTATTACTACTTGTAGGGAGATGACAAGTCCATAAGTTGTAATATTTTTTGTTCAATCCTACTAGCTGTTTTATTTGCAATAACATTTTTTTTAAATCTAACCAATGTTCCCCACATTTGTTTTAAATATTATATTTTATTTCTGCATGTACTTGATTTGTTGTCATTATTATATGTGTATTACTTGTAGGGAGATGAGAAGTCCAAAAGTTGTAATATTTTTTGTTCAATCCCACTAGCAGTTTTATTTGCAATAAAATAATATTAAATCTAACCTATGTCCCCCTTTTTCTATCTTACTGTTAGCATATTTATTTTCAATAAAATTTCTTTATTATTCCATTTCTATTTTCCCTTTATTTAACTTGCTCGTGACAGTATCCATCCAATTTTATGGTAACAGCAGTTTACATATTCCTACCCTTTATACTCTAATATGTAAATATGTACAGCAAGTTTGAAAAATGGAGGTAATTCAATGTCACAAACGCATGTGAACAAGGAAACAAAATATGATATCAAACGGAACTAAATAGCAAGTTGGAAAAGAAAAAGGGAGGGGGTAGTTCTATATGCTTCAAGCGCATGTGATTCACACACACCAAATACATGTATATATGAGAGTGAACAATTAATATGTTTTATTATTGCAACAGAAGGATCGATTTTTTAAAATTCTATATTTAAGCGTTGACATCTAAAACATTTATTTGTTTCGTTTTATTTATAGCTCAATATCATCATATTTCATATGACTAGGAAGCTTATTCACTTCCTGGTAGACGATAGTTTTGAAGTGTGAAGATTTGCTGTGACATCTTCTGATTAAATTACAGGTAGGGAACTATGCCTTTACACGGGAATCGTCTTCCTTGGCGTCAATTTGAGCTCGTCAAAAAGTGGTTTGTACACAGAAATAGAACACAGTAGTTATCATTCGATCATTGACAACATTGTCACAGGCCTACAAATATCAAACTGTATGTGAAATATTAACACTGGAAAAGAGAAATAATATGAAGAAGAGATATATAAATGAGATACTGCATGACATATGCCTGTCTTTGGGTGTATCTGGTACAACTACAAGATCCCAAACTATGATATGACCCTTAACATTCTGTATCGAAGGCACGAGTATCACTTCCTACAATAAATGTAATAATTATAGGTATCTAATCAAATCGCCCCCTACAAAATAACACCGGTCAATATAAGTCTAATAGTTAACAAACTTGCTCCCACTTCAAATCCGCCCCATACAAAATCGACCCAACATTTTGTGTTGTAAATAATAATAGTTATTATTATTACTATTATTATTATTGGTTTTGAAAACGACATTCGGATGAGTAATAATTGAGATAATATATATATTATAGACATTAAAAATTACAGTGCATGTAATCGGACTCGTTTTTGTTTGATTATGTCAGTTAAGTGAAAATATTTATTTGTGTGTCCTTGCAATAATTAATTTCTTCTTTTATTCAAAAGAAGAGCTTGAAGATACCATATGGGTAATCAGAATCCGTATATCGAAGACGAACAGACAACACAATGGCCAAAAGAAAAATAGTACAAAAGGACAAACAAAGATCTACAAAACACACATATAACACTAAAGATCGAGTAACACGAACCCCACTAAGAACCGGAGGTGAACTCAGGTGCCCCGGAAGGGTAAGCAGATCCTGCTCCACTAGTGACACCCGTCAAGGATTTCTTTGTAAAGTATAGATTAATTATACATAGAGTCGACACATGTAAGTTGATGTTAACATGTGTTTGTATGAATATGGACTCGAACAAGTTAGAATAAAGAAAAGGGTTCAATAATAAAGAAATATGGAAATTTCATTGAACATATATATGCAAACAGAAAGCAAAAAAATGGGGGGGGGGTTAATTCGGTGAGTGAGTGATTCTTGTTTAACGCCAATTCAGCAATTTGTTCAGCTATATCAAGGCAAATACAAGTTAATTATCAATGAGATGAGATGATCATGAGGTCTGTTTTGTTCTAGACCAACACGCTGGGTTGAATTTGCATAGTGCTAGCACACTGAAACAACAGTCCGCGGGTATACATGTCGCTTCATTCGGACACACTATTCTTATTCCGAACCAGCCAGTCTTTGCTCTTTCACCTTAATGCTGCCTGCTAGCGGAGAAGCAAATAGTCTTTGGTTTGATCCGAGCGGGACTCGAACCCACGGTCTACCACACCAGAGACTCTAACCATTATGCCACCGATGCGGTTTTGAAAAATATACGCGTCCGGCTTTGTAAATTACAAAAATAATCCATTCGACTCGCAGCGGCAACTGATAAACTCTACCAGTTGCCTGCGCATGGTCGATGGTTCTCTCCGGGTACTCCGGTTTCTTCCACCACTAAAACTGGTCGCCATGATATAGCTGAAATATTGCTGAAGGTGGCGTTAAACACTAACAATCAATAAATCAAATCAATCTGAAAAATATATGAACGAATACTTCGAATATATGACTGGGTATGCGGTTCTCATAGTGAGGGCATATATAAAAATGGGGGAGTTTTTAAACTCCAGCGTCACCACCTTAAGCAATTGTACCTAATGTTGACATATGTAACCCCCCATCCCCACACACGCACGAAACAACCCCTTTCCCAAACGATCCAGTGTCACCACCGTAGCCAATATTACCTTAGGTTAAATTATGTACCCCCATTCCCATCCCCATCCAAAACAATTAAGTTCACACAATACCTCGAGATCGACGACTAGCTATTCTTCCTGCTTCATAAGCTCGGTGCAAACATATTGTATATTCGCGGACAATGTACGTATTTTCTATATATAAACTTCCTCATATAAGAACAGTTAATTATATCTAGTAATGACTAAGCATCCTATGTTAACACAGTTCTTTATGGAAGATTTTTTTGCTAGATTTCCATGTATTAAAATCATGTAAACGGCAATTGTTTTTAATTGTAGACTTGATTGAAAGTGCTTAATAACAAGAATTGTAAATGTTTAAGCTCCAGAATCAAACGCATTGGTAACATCGAACAACACAATATTTCAAGATGGCTGCTCTTATGCATGTACATTATTACTTGCAATAGTTTATGTTCGATGTTTTCTTTTCAGAAACGTTGACATGGCAACAGCAACAACACAATGTTGCAACATCTGTGATCATGACAACGAAACTAAATTGGCGGCCACCTGGTGCCCGGAATGTGAGGATTTCCTGTGTACCGACTGTAACAGGCACCATGCCAGATCTTCATCAAGCAAACAACACATCGTAATTTCCATGGAAAATTACCAGAAATTACCCAGTTATATTGTATCTATAAAGAACAGATGCAACAAACATGGCAATAAGTACGAATTACACTGCTCGATTCATGACGTTCCTTGTTGCGTTATGTGCATAAGAGATGAGCATCGCCATTTCCAAGAATTACGTTCCATTCTTGAGGTAACAGAAAATGCCAAGGAATCGACGGCCATTGTGCACATAGAAAGAGATCTCGAAGACATCGACGCCGCATTTGAAAAAATGAAGTCAGATATCACAAATAATATTACTGAAATTGATCAACAAAAAAGAAAATTTTTATCCGATATTTCAAACATGCGCAAATCATTTAACGACCATTTAGATAAAATTGAAAAACAAACAGTTGAAGAGATGGTGTCAGTAGAACAAAATTTACAAGTACAATTAAAGAATGCATTGGTTTCCATGGAAGCCAAAAGAACTGATTTTGATCATATCCGTCATCATGTGAATAGAGTAAAGAAATATGCTAGTGACCTCCAAACTTTCATAGGAGTGAAAAAAATGACGAGTGTTGTGGATGGAGAAGTTAAGAAACAGAAAGGGGCATTCAATTATGACCTTTATGAACTGAAACTTGACTTTCCATCAGAATTGGAATCTTTTGTTAAAGATGTTTCTAAATTTGGTGTTGTATCTGTTACAGAAAAGCATTGTAGTACCAGTCTTGTAAAAGAAGCTGAATTGCAAACGCAGATTCCACAGGAAAACAAGCTAGGTGTTATGTCACAACTCACAAGGAAGACGACTGTCAATTTTCAAACTAAGGATAAGAAGCGTGTCTTTATAGCAGGTTGTGCAATATTACCGGATGGCAAACTTGTATTCATTGATCAAGAAGGCAAACGGTTGTTGATGTTTTCTAATAACGGAAATTACGAAAAAGACATTGTCCGGTTTTCAGGTACACTGTTTGAGGTTTCATACACAGGAGAAAACATTGTAGCTGTTACAATTTGTGACAAGCATAAAGTCGTATTTGTAAACGTCATTACAAACAGAATTAAAAACAAGGTAGATATTGGCCATGAATGTTGGGGAACCGATTTCAACATGAATCGTCTAGCCATTCGAGTAATACAATCACCTACATCAAGTCGCATTGTATATTTAGATCGTAAAGGTAAATTGATTGATCAGGACTACATTCCCGGTGAGACCTCCACAAACATATCATTGCGTGATGATAGCATTAACTGTACGGACAGTGCTACCAATACGATTTACTGTTATACATTAACAGGACAACAGATTTGGGCCTTCAAAGACGAAAACGTCTTACGAGAACCACGGGGAATTGCCTTAGATAGAAATAAGAACGTCTATGTGGCTGGTAGCAGTACAAACAACGTTGTAGTACTTTCACCTGATGGTAGCAACTGCAGAGAAATCTTAACCCAAAGTGATGGGTTGCATATACCATTTTCATTACGTATCAACATTGACCGTAACGAGCTCCTGGTATGTAACTTGAGTGGTCCAGCATTTGTTTTCTCTCTGGATTAAGTGTAAGCTGTGCTACTGGACGTTATCAATGTTGACAGAGAACTAGTACAACTTATTGTAGTATTGGTGTAAAAGTAGCATACATTGTAGTGAATATTTGACAGTGATGTCTAGGAGAACTTACATTAATAACACTAAGGTTCTCCTCTAAAAGGAAAAGATAACCGTAGTCGACTTTGGCTATCCTGTTTAGATCCTTTTGTTTTATTGCTCCCAAAACTTTGAAAATTATTTGGCTTTGCAATCTTTTAGTTTTCAGATATCAAGTTTATTCCGGAAAAACGTCGTGCGTATTAAATTGGACATACACGTTTTTAATATATATATATATATATATATATATATATATATATATATATATATATATATATATATATATATAACTGTTTGGTTTAATTTTCAGACTTATATATATACGTCTGAAAATTAAACCAAACTGTGTTAGAATTAGATTTTAGAGCTGTCAAATTTTTCTTCTTCCCTCGACGGAATTTGAACCCACACCATTGATACACTACAGCACCATTCGCTTAGTCTTACGTCCAGCGCCATAGACCACTCGACCACATCCACTATATATATATAGAACTTGTGTATGAGAACATATTAAGAACTTGTGTATTATCAGAACTTATAAAGAACTTATGATTAGAACTTATAGGGCTGTGTATAGTTAGAAGTTATATAGAACGTGTGTATATGATAAAATATGTTGGTCCGAATTCTAGCTGTATATTTATCTTAAATATATATTACTTGTATATATATATAAGTTAAAGGATATCTTAAAAAAAACTTTAATGTGGGGGTTGCATTTTTTTTATTCTGTAATAAAAATGGGAAAGTACTCTACAAGTCTCTTAAAATCATCTGTAGTGAATATTTCAGCATGAAATAGAAATCTCTTTTAGTGACATTAACGAATGTTTATTGTTAAGAAAAGTGTGAAGATATAAAAGGGGTGATAAAAAACCGTCAATTGAAAAATAGACAACACACTGACGAAAGGAAAAAATTAAAACAATGATTTTCAAAACACTACACAGAAAACTAAAGATAGAGCAACATGAACTCCACTCAAAACCGGTGGTGAACTCATGCTCTCTGGAAGAGTAAGCTGTTCTTGCTCCACATGTGGTACCCGTCGTGTTACTCTTGTTACAAACTAGTGGTGAATATATAACGATAACGAACTAATTTTGTGTCAAAACAAAAATATCGATGTAACTATTAAATTACAAATATATTTACTACTTTATGAAAAAATCCAAATTACAAAAAAGTAGAAATAGTTAAATATTTTGAATGTTATATTCAAGCTATTTAATTAAACATTTATCAGAAATTTATCCATTTTGTTCTGTCATGTTGGCGCCAGACATGTTTAATCGATTAAATGTTGTTTAATCACAAGTGAGCAATATTTTTCCTATATTAATGACAGAGAAAATATTAACATAAACAAACAATAAGAAGAGTTAGAAGATACCAAAGAGGATAATCTGAATCTGTAAATCGACAGACAATACAATGGCCAAAGGAAAAAGAAAAAGAGAAAAGGACAAATAATGATTTACAAAACACCACACAGAAACCTGAATATCAAGAAACATGAACTCCACTAAGAACCGAGGATGAACACAGATGTTCCGGAAGAACAGGCAGTTCCTACTCCACAAGTGGCACTCATCGTATATCTCTAGTTACAGGTCCGGTGACAAGTCACGAATGGACCGGGAAGTGCTTACGACAAATGGAACATGTCCGTCGTAATTTGCAACACAGATATTCCGTAACTGTTAACCAAGTCATCGTTCCGACCGAAAAACGTCCGAAGTGTTGACTTCAAATTAACCAATATACAGAAACCCTTGGATCAGGGGCTTTTTTGTTAGCAGAAACCTTTGATCAAGGAAATACTGACAGAAATAACAAGCTCTCGAATATCGGATCAACCGAGAGATAAATCATGTGGTTGAAAGAAGGCATCTAATGGATGGAATACAAACATTGAATCACATGGCTAAAAAGTGGGTACCTATGCATGGGATGTCCTCTTTGCAAACAATGAATCACTTGGCTAAAAGTGGGAACCTATGAATGGGATGTCCTCTTTATAAACAATAAAACATCTGGTTAAAAAAGGGTACCTATTGGTGGGATGTTCTGCTTACAAACAATTAATCACGTGGTTAAAAGAGGGTACCTATGGGTGGGATGCCCTGTTTACAAACGATGAATCGCGTGGTTAAAAGTTACACCTATACACCTAATGGTGGGATGTCCTGTTTATAATCAATGAATCATGTGGTTAAAAAAGGGTGCCTATGGGTGGGATGTTCTGTTTACAAACAATAAAGCACGTGGCTAAAAAGTAAACAGTCTTGTTTACAAACAAAAGATCACGGGATTAAAAGGGGACACCTATGGATAGGAAGTCCTGTTTACAAACAATAAGTCACGTAGATGAAATCGGGTACCTGCAGATTGGATATCTTCTTTACAAAATAATAAATCATATGGTTAATTGCGGATATGTACGGATGTGATGTCCTGATTGTCACAATTACAACGGAAGAAGATGGATAGGATCTTTTATACCACTACAATCCGCCATAAACGTCAAGTCCGAATACGCTGTACATAACTCATTGACAGCTGGTGCATCATGTATTTTACCAGCAGTGAGCTTAGAACTGTCCAAACACCAGACACACATTCACATCCCACCATGACGGTGACCTGTGTGGCTATATGTCATCCACAACAAGTGAACTTCCTCTATGAGAGGTTGTACTTCACAGCAAAGAAATTAGGTTCTATTTATATACTCGTGTTCAATCAAGAGTTCAGTTATTATCAATATTATTCATTCGGTTGACCTGATAAATAAACAAATTCAAATAATGGAAAGCGAATCAACCAATCTATTTATTTCACGAGTTTCAAGTGTTCATCATTCTCTGTTCTATGTATAAAGCATTTCTTCTTCTTGTTTATGTATTACAAGTTTTATTATGATGTTGGTTTTCATTTTATTGATAAAAATGTTCACGTCGTGTAATAAAGTGTTTTCAGACTCAATAGAGATATCTGACTGTTTCCCACAACAACAAATAAACAAACCAAAAGCACACAGCAGGCAATATTTGATTGATTGATTAATTGATTGATTACGTGATTGGTGTTTAACGCCAACTTTAGTAATATTTCAGCTAAGCGATATTTGAACACCACAACTAGCTAATAAATGTATCATAACTTCCTATCAGGACAGATGTAATTTCCACATGACTGGAGTACTGTGAAAAGAACCTATTCTCCTCCTATATATATCAAGTGATAGACCCTCGTTTGTAGACATTCTAAGGAGAAAAATACATACATGTTCCAAATGCAAAATGGTTGATGGATCATTGAGTGAGTGATTGTTGTTTAACGCCAACTCAGCAATTTGTCAGCTATATCGTGGTGAGAACAAGTTAATTTTCAATGAAATGATGATGAGGTCCGCTTGCTACTAGACCAAAGTTGTTAACTGTATTTTAATAGTGCTAGCTCACTGAAACAACATATGAGGGAGACAGATTTACATAAGTTTAAAAGCTTGTTTCTGAATTCCATTGTACATTGTTTGAGTATATATATTTGAATACTTGTATGCTGAAATTTCATGAAATAAATATTGTTTAAACTAAACAACAGTCCTCAGGCAGACATATAGCTCCACTCGGACACATTATCCTGATTCAGAGCCCATGCACCAGGTAGATATCTAGCTCCACTCGGACACATTATCCTGATTCAGAGCCCATGCACCAGGTAGATATCTAGCTTCACTCGGACACATTATCCTGATTCAGAGCTCATGCACCAGGTAGATATCTAGCTCCACTCGGACACATTATCCTGATTCAGAGCCGTCTTTCCTCTTTTCTCCATAATGTTGCGTGCTTAGCAGAGAAGCAACACAAACACTTGTATAGTCTTTGATTTGACCCTATCAGGGATCGAATCCACGATCTACCGCACTCGATGCGTGCACGCTAACCATTTCACCATCGATGACGGATCAATTTTCTTTACACTGTGTTTTCTTCAAAGTAATAAAGCCATAAAGTTTTGTAACAAAAACAAATGAAGCAAATTATGTACAAAAAAGATGAAGTAATACATATGTAGTAAACCTTCACGGGAGAAATTCATTAATGGCAATAGATATACAATACAATATACAAGTATGTACGAACTGTAACATGTAAAACAATACCAAGTTATATCCCTCACTGTTGAACTCGAGTTACTTCCCTTTAATCAATAAAATATAAATCTGCTCAAGGTTATTTCCACTATCGAGAGTAAACAATTTTATTACGACAAATAAAGTCTCGTGTTTGTTTTGATTACATCTTAAGATCAATAATTTATTTACTATGAAGATAGACAATGCAATTAGAGTTACCTAAGTACAGCAGAAAACATGAAATATTTCAACATTACGCTTGATTGTTTCATGGTGTTGAACGCCACTTTCAACAGTATTTCGGTTATATGATGGCGGACAGAAAACCTCAGGGCGAGGTGTAAAACATTATGTCATAAAGTTGGTCAGTGACTTGCGGCGGGTCGCTATACTAGTATATATGTATAGATAAATTATTAAATTAACGCCACTTTCACAGCAGTTAAATTTGGACAACAAACATTATATAATGTTCGATGGTTTCAGTATGATTCCCGTTACACTGTTCGCAGAATTCGTAAAGAGAAATATCATACTTGAATAAATGTTTATTTGAACAACTTAGTCCAAGTCGAAGTCTTGTGTGTGTAATTGTTTCATGACTATGTCCAAGACAGTAAACGGAATTAGTCTTCTGTCCGTCAGTTTGTTGGAGTATTTTTCCTAAACTAGGAACTAATTTGGCTGATAAAACGTCTTTGGGTAGACTATTCCAGTCTCTTATAGTGACTGGTAAAAAGAATTGTCATACATGACAGCTTTAGCTCTTATAGGAATCAAAGTAGCGTTAAACACCATAACGCCAACAGTTTCTTTAGTGACTGATTATTCTGTCCTTACTGATCGGGAAATAAAACATTTAAAGGTTTGGACTCATCAAACTAGCTTAACCCCTCCCTTCCTTTTCCCTCACTTTAGTTTTTATTGAAATGCTTGTAACAACCGAGGAAAGTGAGCGGTCATCGTGTATTTGTGTATAAGGGGTAACGATTTTCCCTCTTTTTACGATTTTTCTGTTTGAGTTTTTAACTTTCCCAACAGGGCGGTATTTTATTATTTTATCTCTATCTTTATCTTAAAAAATATAAACATATCTCACATGACTAGTAAACTCATTCACCTCCTGCTAGAAGAAAGTTTTGAAGTATGAAGATTTCCTGTGACATCTTTTGATATAATTACAGGTATGGAGATTATGTTTGGCGCAGAGTCCGTTTTCGTTGCGTTAGTTGGTTGCATGTCAAAAAGGGACACATGAAATGTCTTCCATGGTGTCAGTTGAATGTGTATGTCAAAAAGGGGTGTGTGCACAGACATTGACAGTATTTATCATTCGGTCACTGATAAATTTGTCACAGGTCTACAACTATCATTTTACCTAACTTATATGGAAAGTCATGACAGTTGGAAAGAGGTATACTATGAATATAGTCCTATAATATATCACATCGCGTGTATCTCACTGGGGAGGGGGAGCAGGGGGAACAGGTACTTCTTATATAAAGATATATACAGAAGTGCCATTGGAGTACAGATATCATTCTGCAAGACCTGTATTGTAAATCCTTAACAACTGGAAAAGAGGAATAATTTTGATTAAAAAAAGGAGGGGTACCTCCTAGATAACTTTTGTTTCTAGGTCCAGCTGCCATGTTACTTAAAAAAAACATGTTTTTAAGTAAAACGACAGCTGGACCTAGAAACAAAAGTCAGTACAACGAGAGAGTTGTAACACGAAATGTTGTAAAATATGGATAAATGGTTCAAAGATATACTTCCAGACACAGATCCATAACATAATCGCGGGAGGAAGCAAATGAGGAAAAAGGGGGGTCCGAGTGTATGTGGACCAACACGCTGGGTTGAACTTTTATAGTGCTAGCACACTGAAACAACAGTCCGCGGGTATACATGTCGCTTCACTCGGACACATTATTCTTATTCCGAACCAACCAGTCTTTGCTTTTTCACCTTAATGCTGCCTGCTAGCGGAAAAGCAGCTAGTCTTTGGTTTGACCCGACCGGTAGTCGAACCCACGGTCTACCACACTCGAGACTCTAACCATTACGCCACCGATGTGGTCCTGAAAAATATACGCGCCCGGCTTTGTAAATTACAAAACGGATGCCACAACTGAAAAAATCTACCAGTTGCCTGCACATGGTAGATGGTTCTCTCCGGGTACTCCGGTTTCTTCGACCACTAAGAAGAACAGACAACACAATGGCCAAAAGAAATAAAGAACAAAAGGACAAACAAAGATCTACAAAACACACATATAAAACTAAAAATGGAGTAACACAAACCCAACTAAAACCCGAGTTGATGTTAACATGTGTTGGTATGAATATGACTATGAACAAGTTAAAATAAAGAAAAGGGTTAAATAATAAAGAAATAAAGAAATTTCATTGAAAATAAATATGTAAGCAGAAAGTAAAAAAAAAAGGGGGTAGTAATTCCGTGGGTGGGTGATTGTTGTTTAACGCCAAATCAGCAATTTTCTTCAGCTATATCGAGGCGAGTACAAGTTAATTATCAATGAGATGAGATGATGATGAGATCTGCTTTTTTTTTAGACCAACACGCTGGGTTGAATTTTTATAGTGTTAGTTCCACGCGGACACCTTATTCTGATTTCCAGCCATCCAGTCTTTGCTCTTTCTCCTTAATGCTGCCTGCTTAGCACAGAAGCAAATAGTCTTTGGTTTGACCCGCGGTCTACTACACCCGAGGCTCTAAACATTACGCCACCGATGCGGTTCTGCAAAAATATACGCGCCCGGCTTTGTAAGTTACAAAAAAGGATGCATTCGACGCGCAGCCGCCAGTTATAATGTCTACCAGTTGCCTGGACATGGTCGATGGTTCTCTCCGGGTACTCCGGCTTCTTCCACCACTAAAACTGGTCGCCATGATATAGCTGAAATATTGTTGAGAGCTGCGTTAAACACAATAAATCAATAAATCAAATCAATCTGAACAAAATATATGAACGAATACTTCGAATATATGACTGGGCATGCGGTTCCCATATTGAGGGCGTATATAAAAGTGGGGGTCTTTTTAAACTCCAGAGTCACCACCTTAAGCAATTGTATCAAAGGTTAACATATGTAACCCCCCCCCTCCCCAAACACACACGAAAAACCCCCTTTACCAAACGATCCAGCGTCACCACAGTAGCCAATTCTACCTTAGATTAAACTATGTACCCCCACTCCCACCCCCACCCCAAAACAATCAAGCTCAAACAACACCTCGAGATCGACGACTAGATATTCTTCCTGCTTTATAAGCTCATTGCAAACATATATTGTATTCGCGAAAATGTACGTATATTCTATATATAAACGTCCTCATATAAAAACAGTTAGTTATATCTAGTAATGGTCAAACATCCTATGTTAACACAGTTCTGCATGGAGGATTTTTTTGCTAGACTTCCATGTATTGTAATCATGTAAACCACCATTAATTTAATTGTAGACTTGATTGAAAGTGTTTAATAACAAGCATTGCAACTGTTTAAGCTTCAGAATAAAATGCATTGGCAACATCGAAGAAAACAATATTTCAAGATGGCTGTTCTTATGAATGTACACTATTACTTGCAATAGTTTATGCTCGTTGTTTTCTTTTCAGAAACGTTGACATGGCAACAGCAAAAACACAATGTTGCAATATCTGTGATCATGACAACGAATCTAAATTGGCGGCCACCTGGTGCCCAGAATGCGAGGATTTCCTGTGTACCGAATATAACAGGCACCATGCCAGATCTTCATCAACCAAACAACACATCGTAATTTCCATGGAAAATTACCAGAAATTCCCCAGTTCTAGTGTATCTATAAAGAACAGATGCAACAAACATGGCAATAAGTACGAATTATACTGCTCGATTCATGACGTTCCTTGTTGCGTTATGTGCATAAGAGATGATCATCGCCATTGCCAAGAATTACGTCCCATTCTTGAGGTAGCAAAAAATACCAAGTCATCGACGCCCATTGTGCACATAGAAAGAGATCTCGAAGACATCGACGCCGCATTTGAAAAAATGAAGTCAGATATCACAAATAATATTACTGAAATTGATCAACAAAAAAAGAAATTTTTGTCCGATATTTCAGACATGCGCAAATCATTTAACGACCATTTAAATAAAATTGAAAAACAAACAGTTGAAGATATGGTGTCAGTAGAACAAAATTTACAAGTACAATTAAAGAATGCATTGGTTTCCATGGAAGCCAAAAGAACTGACTTTGAATATATTCGACAAAATGTGAAAAAAGTAAAGAAATATGCTAGTGATCTCCAGACGTTCATAGGAGTAAGCGAAATGACGAGTGTTGTGGATGGAGAAGTTAAGAAACAGAAAGGGGCAATCAATTATGACATTTTTGAAATGAAGCTGGACTTTTCATCAGAATTGAAATCTTTTGTTAAAGATGTTTCTAAATTTGGTGTTGTATCTGTTACAAAAAAGCATTGTAGTACCAGTCTTGTAAAAGAAGTTGAATTGCAAGCACAGATTCCACAGGAAAGCAAGCTGGGTTTTACACCACAACTCACAAGAAAGACGACAGTCAATTTTCAAACTAAGGTTAAGGGGCGTATCGGTATAAGAGGTTGGGACATATTACCGGATGGCAAACTTGTATTTACTGAAAGAGAAGACAAAAGGTTGTTGATGTTTTCTAATAACGGAAATTACGAAAAAGACATTTTCCGGTTTTCAGGTAAGCCGTTTGAGGTTTCATACACAGGAGAAAACATTGTAGCTGTTACAATTTGGGACAAACGAAAAATCGTATTTGTAAACGTCATTACAAACACCATTACAAACACGGTGTGTATTGGCTATCCATGTGGGGAACCGATTTCAACAAGAATCGTCTAGCTATTCGAGTTAATCCAAAATATACGTATAGTCACATTGTATATTTAGATTCTAAAGGTAAATGGATTGATCGGATCAATATTCCCGGTGGCAATTCCGTACGCACATCATTGCGTGATGATACCATCAAGTGTACGGACTGGAGTACCAATACGATTTACTGTTATACATTAACAGGAAAACATATTTGGGCCTTCAAAGATGAAAACGTCTTACGAGGACCAGTGGGAATTGCCTTAGATAAAAATAGGAACGTCTATGTGGTTGGTAATGGAACAAACAACGTTGTTGTACTTTCACCTGATGGTAAAAACTGCAGACATATCTAAACCAAAAGTGAAGGGTTGGATGAACCGTGGTCATTACGTATCAACATTGACCGTAACGAGCTCCTGGTATGTAATGTGAGAGGTCCAGCATTTCTTTTCTCTCTGAATTAAATGTAGGCTGTGCTACTTGACGTTATCAATGTTCACAGAGAACTAGTACAACTTATTGTAGTATTGGTCTTAAAGTAGCGTACATTGTAGTTAATATTTGACAGTGATGTCGATGAGAACTTATATTATTAATTAAACCAAGGTTCTCCTCCCCAGGAAAAGATAACATTAGACAATTTTGACTATCCTGTTTAGGTTCTTTTGTTTTATTGCTCTCAAAACTTTATAAAGAACTTGTGTTTAATCAGAACTTATATAGGCCTTCTGTATAATCAGGACTTATATAGAACTTGTGTATAGTGAAGACTTACATAGAACTTGTGCATAATGAGAAAATATGTTGGTCTTATTCTTAACTGTATATTTATTTCAAAATATTACTTGTATATAAGTTAAAGGATATCTTAAAAAACTTAATATGGGGGATGCATTTTATTAATTCTGTAATAAAAATGGGAAAATACCCTGCACGTCTCTTATCATCATCTGTAGTGAATATTTTAGCATGAATTAGCAACCTCTTTAAGTGACATTAACAAATGTTAATTGTTAAGAAAAGATTGACGATACCAAAGGGGTAGTCAGAAGTGTGGTACCCGTCGTGTTACTCTTGTTACAAACAAATGGTGTAACAATAATTAACTACATTTGTGTCACGAGTGTGAAAGGAAAAAAAATATCTATGTAATTATTAAATTACAAATGTATGTACTCCTTTACGAAAGTAGAAATAGTGAAATAATTTGAAGGTCATAGTTCAGCTAATTAATTAAACATTTTATTAGAAATTTGTCCAGTTTCTCTGTCATGTTGGCGTCAGATATGTTTTATTGATTAATTGTTCTTTAATCGCAAGTGAGCAATATTTCTGTTATATTCCTGACACGGAACATATTTGCAAATAATAAGAAGAGTTTGAAGATATCGGCAAAAAAGAAAAGGAAAAGGACAAAATGACAAGCAGTGACCTACAAAACTACAGGAAACTAAAGATCGTGCAACAGGAACCGCACCAAAAACCGGAGATGAACACAGGTGATCCGGAAGGTTAAGCAGCTCCTGCTCCACTAGTGACACCCATCGTGTTAGTCTATTTACAAACCCTGTGATAAGAAATGACCGTGAAGTGTTACGATAAACGTAACATATCCGTGGTACATTGCGACAAAAATATTCCTTAACGGTTAAACAAGTTATGTTGGCGACCGTGAAACTTTAGAAGTGATGCTTAACCAATAGGTATCCTTGGTTTAGTAGCTTCCTTGTTAGCGGCAACCCTCTGTCAAAGAAATCCTGACAGGAACAGCAAGATCTGGAATATCGGATCAACTGAGAGATAAATCATGCGGTTGAAACAAGGCATCTATGTATGGGATATCCTGTTTACACACAGAGAATCACATGGTTAAAAAGTGACACCAATGGATGGGATTTCGTCTTTGTAAACAATAAATAATGTGGTTAAAATGTTGACTCCTAGGGGCGTAGCCAGAATAATGGAGATGTATGTGCACAATCTGTTTTGGCGAGTGATCTGGGAGCTGCATAAAGCCCAACAACGGATCCAGGGCAGGCACCTGTTAAGGGATCCACGGTGCAAAGCGCCCACTCCACCTAAAGGTCACGGGTTACGTTTTAGACAATTTTGGAAGTGCTTTTAACAACATGAAATTCAGATTGTTTTGTCCTTTTTGAAAATACCAATACGGACTAACCACACTTTTAATGTCCTTGACCGATCTCTCCAGAAAGGACGGATGGTCATATTTCTTTATATCCTGCGAAACTGTAATGCTGAAAGAGATAGCAAAATACATGTATGATAGAGGTTAGTTTCTTACAATTCTGAATTATTCATTGTTGTTCACTTGTATCAGTATATGAAAAGTCAAGGCCCCGATTCCTTCTGCTGACAAAGTCATCAATATTCATATCCATGTCAACTTGCACATGTCTGTGTGTATGCATATGTGATACGTTGAACAGTCGTTCATTGCCCAGAGTCGACCTTAAATATGATTTAACGCGTCTCTTTACACTGAAAGATCTCTCGATTGGTGCCGATGACACCAGCATTGTCAGGAGATACTGATGATGCTGTATATAGCCGGATATAAGTCACGGTTTGGTGCATGTATAGTGTCGAGTAGTTTCTCTGGCTTAGCATCTACTAGAGCCCATCTGATTTTCCAACACTCAACCTCGTACACAAAAACTACTTTCCTTGAAAAATCTGTCTGATAGATCTGGATACGATTTATTGAAGAAACAATGTCTCTTTCACAGTTATTGTTCGAGATGTTTCTGAATTCGATGAATGCTGACTCTCCGTGACATCTTTGTTTTCAATGTGGATACTGGACCCATCCCCCTCTGCCATTATCCATCACTGATAGATGTAAGCAAACCGTTTTAAACTACACTTTACGGGGGCTATCTATTCTTGCTAATTGTAGTGTAGGACCATAAGCGGTATTCGCGTTCAATGCTTAATGCAGCTTTATAGATGTACAGATTTGAAATATTTAAGGTGTGTCTCACGCTTTGTTATATTTCAAATCAGTACATTTATAGATTTAATCACGGAACAGTGGAGAATTGATCTATAAAAAAATTGTCAAATTTATGCATAGGCACATGCCTACTTGAGCATAGCATAGTCACCTCTGGAACAATAAATCATGTGGTTAAAAGAGGGTACCAATGGATGGGATGTCCTGCTTAAAAACAATAATTAAGGTGGTTACAATGACACCCATGAATGGGGTGTTTTGCTTACAAATAATAGATCATGTGGTTAAAAGAGAGTACCTATGGATGGGATGTCCTGTTTATAAACAATGAATCACGTGGTTAAAAGATTATAGCTACGGATGTGATGTCCTGTTTGGCACAAGTACAACGGCAGATGATGGATAAGCCACTACAACGCACCATCAACGTCCCGTCCTAATACACTGTAAATAATTGACATATGTTGTGTGTTGTATTTTACCAGCAGTGAGCGTAGAACAGTCCAAATACCAGACACACATTTACATCCCACCATTATTTCAGAAAGGAGGGGTGGAATGGGCAATCCAAATATTATAAAATTTGTATTAGCTGATTCGCAACTAAGCACACATCATTAATTATTAAAGGTAAGGAAAGATTGGTTTTGAACTACCTGCGAACTGTTATTTCGGCATAATAGCATCATCGTCTCACAAAAAAGCAAAAAGAGTTTGAAGTTACCAAAGGAGTAATCAGAATCGTATATCGAAGAAGAACAGACAACACAATGGCCAAAAAGAAACAATACAAAAGGACAAACAACTATTACAAAGCATGCACATGAAACTAAAGAGTAACACAATCCCCACTAAAAACCTGGGGTGAACCCAGATGCTCCAGAAGGGTAAGCAGTTCCTTTCTCTTCCAATGATCTAGCTTGAATTAAGAAATCTCGTTTGGCGTTTGATAGCCCGGAATCACTCTCACTAATCTTAAGTTTATCGTGTATATTCTTACATATAAGTACAAAATGATTATTGTCATTTCTAACCTACCGACGTGTCATCAGTGCAAGAAGGTCGAAAAGGGTTAAATATATATTAATTTTTACACTATGGTTACTAGCACCTTAACCTGTGGTAGTGGCGTAGTAAAACTTGTGTTGTCGTATACAAATTACAAAAAATAGAAATAGTGAAATATTTTTATGGTATTTTTCAAGCTAATTAAATAAACATTTTCTCGGAAATGTTTCCATTTTCTCTGTCAACCCGACTAAAAAGGGAGGATGAACTCAGGTGCTCCGGGAGGGTATGTTGTTCCTGCTCCACTAGTGGCATCCGTCGTGTTACTCCAGTTATACATATTATTTAATAGAAGAACATCATCAATATCGCGGAACGTGAAATTAAAGGATCGGGCTACCTACTTTCGCTTTTATTGAGAAGCCCAAGTATGAAGTCTGCCTCTTACGAATGACGGAACAAGTAGGCGAAACGAGTTGCACAGATAGTACCCATAGGAATGCTGAATGTATGTTGAAAAACATGCCCACCAAACATAGCAAATATGTTGTCAATCAGTTTCTGAAAACTTTTTGCTAGAATCAGAGTAGTTTTTGTCTTACCCTACAACATTGTATTTGTATCTGCGTAGATCATTCTATTTCATGAAACACAGTTGAACTAATTCCTTTAATCTGGCTCTTAATTTTGATTGGCAAATAGTTGTGTAGATTTGAGTTGAATTTATTGTGCTTAACGCCACTTTCAGCAATTTTTCAGCAATATCAAGGCGATCAGTTTTAGTGATGGAAGAAGCCGGAGTACCAGGAGAGAACCACCGACCATAGGTAAGCAACTAGCAACTGGTAAACTTGATCACTTGCGGCTGAGAGTCAAGTACACCCTTTTTGTAATTTGTAAAGCCCCGCGCGAACCCACACTGTATTGGTGATAGCTTTGTATGAGTTTTTTGGTAACCCAATTACCTAACTCATTGAGCCACCCGGGTCCTTAGTTGTGTAGACCGTAGAGAAATCACAATAAAAAATATGAAACAAAATTATGGAGAACTTGAAAAAAAAAATTGGGAATGATGATAATATAAAAGAAATTATTTTGACTAAAAACAAAATATATATTACATTAATTAAATGTAATGTGAAAATGACAATACGACGGTCTGGTAGAAAGTGAAATAAAGGTGATCTTCAAAAAACGCACCGTTAATACAAATGTTTCTCGCTATGCTTTGGTTTTGTTTAGGTTTATGGTGTTTAACGCCACTTTCAACAATCTTATTGGTGGAGGAAGACGGAGTACCCGGAGAAAATCTCCGACCTTCCGAAAGTCACTCACAAACTTGATCACATAATGTTGTATCGAATACACCTCGCCTGAGCGGGGTTCGAACTCACAACGTTAGTGGTGATAGGCATTGATTACATAGGTAGTCGAGTCACAAAAATTACACGATCAAACACTTTATTGACTGTCAATGTGCTCATTTGTGAACCTTTTAATTTCAATAACCTAAAATTCTTGTCCGAAAATGTATATTCAATTAAGACATATTCTGGTTATCTTACACGTGCTTGCCAACTGCCTTTGTCTAAAATGCATTCATACACAAATCTAGTACTTTGATATACCGTGTCACCAAACACTTATAGAAATAAGCTGGCCTACAATACTGACCGAAAATCTAACTCGAAACAGAATATTCCATTTTTGGACTTAACACCCAGATTTTACAAATGGTCATTCACCTGTTTGCTACTTTTAACAGCTGTATCATAATTATTTTCTCCCGCTAGACCATCGTCTAAAAACATAATGATTATTTTGCATCTTGACCTGAAATATTCGACATCCTCTCTTAAAACCTTTGAACAAATATAACCTGCTGTAGAAATACCAAAAGGGAGAGCAGTGAATACGAACTATCGTATTTTTCCTTAAAATACCATGCTTCTTTTTTTTAAGGCAAAATACGATATTTGGTTATCACTGTTCTATAATCTATATTTATGTAAATGAGGGTTAATGTGCCCACAATCAAACACTAATCGAGGTTTGCTCGATTTATTAAGCGCTACTGTAAGCGGATTAACGATTAACGGTTTTGTAGATAATTCCTTGATACATCCTTTGTTCAGTAAATTTGTAATTTGAGAAGCGACAACATTTTTGTCATTAAGTGAGGATTTATTGCTATTATGAAAATTTGTTCTGGTTATGTCTTAAACGGTATTTTGAAACCTTTCTCAACGATATCTAATATGCATTGATTATGTGTAATCAATCTCCATTTATTTAATTATATAATAGTTACTGATATGGAGGGAAATATCAGGATCTACAGACTGCCCAAGGGTCGTAATACGGGCCAGTTAAAATGATATTGCCCGGGCCGTAGAAACATTTCAACCGGCAAATTGCTGTGTCTGTGTGTTAGCACCTCTGCAGATCGAAGTAAGAATAAAGTTAACGTCAACATCATCTCATTGAAACCTATCTTGTTCTCGAGTCGATATTGATGACAAAATGCTAATTTGTCATTGGACACTCACTCACTCACTCACTCACTCACTCACTCACTCACTCACTCACTCACTCACTCACTCACTCACTCACTCACTCACTCACTCACTCACTCACTCACTCACTCACTCACTCACTCACTCACTCACTCACTCACTCACTCACTCACTCACTCACTCACTCACTCACTCACTCACTCACTCACTCACTCACTCACTCACTCACTCACTCACTCACTCACTCACTCACTCACTCACTCACTCACTCACTCACTCACTCACTCACTCACTCACTCACTCACTCACTCACTCACTCACTCACTCACTCACTCACTCACTCACTCACTCACTCACTCACTCACTCACTCACTCACTCACCGAAGCACAGGCTACTGGACGTATCATATTCCCGGGGACTAATACCTTCCCCGCCAGCAGAGAAATCATAAGCATTGACTTTAATTCAACATTTAAACGTTCATATTTTAACAATTGTTCTATTTGCTTTATTTATAGGACACTATCAATATAGAGAGAACCTTTGTACGTTGACATAACTTGAGTCCGATCCAAATATTAATAATTAACAATAAAATAAGTTGAATGTAATCTATATATCATCTTCATAATTACCACACGTAACCTGTAAGCTACAGTTTTGAAGTGTGCAGATTTGCTGTGACATGTTTTGATACAATTACAGGTATGGAAATATGTCTTTTTTAAACAGGGATCGTCTTCCTTTGTGTCTGTTAGAGCTTATTGACTGTCAAAGAAATGTTGTGTTCACAAACATAGAAAACAGTATTTGTCAATCGGTTACAGTTTTGTTACAGGTAAGTCTACAACTATCATTCTACCAAATTGCATATGAAATTATAACGTTTCGGAACATTTAGATAGAGTTCAAAGTCTACATTCTACCAAATTGTATATGAAATTATAACCCTTTTCAACATTTAAATAGAATTCAAAAGTGTCGGCTATAAATGAACAATTCAATACACATTCGAGCGAATGCAACAGAAAATCAACATTAAATGATGTCAAATTAAAATGGTTGACACAACCGATTAAGCCATTAGATGATTTCTATCTTGATAATTTTAAAGTCATCAACACATAATTAGATAGGAATAACAATGTTGAATTACGATGGAAAGACATGTACATGATATCAGATTAACTGTGAAGCAGAGCTTGAAGAAGGAAAATGGGGCAATCAAGTATCGGTATATCGAAGAAGAACAGACAATACATTGGCATAAAGAAAAAGTACAAAAGGACAAACAACGATCTACAAAACATATACATCAAACTAAAGATCGAGTAACACGAACCTCACTAAAAACTGGGGGTGAAATCAGGTGCTCCGGAAGGGTGATCAGTTCCTGCTCCACTAGTCACTCCCGTCTAGCTACAAACCCGTTGATGTCATAAATGTGGAAAGGACCGGAAAGTGTTTATGGAAAGTGGAACATATACATGGTCATTTGTGACAAAGATATTCCACAAGGGTCAACCAAGTCATTGTGGCAGATCGACGGGGTCGATCTCCGTGGAGAGTCCATGACGATTTAAATATCACAAAGTCTTATTAATTAACTCCTGACTTAAGATGGAAATAGTTGATAAACAAACTTTGACAAGTTCTAAATCTGGTGAACAATGGATGACCCTTATCAGGTTCAACACATCTTTAAAGTTTCGATTCGCTTACAAGACAATACCAAAGCAATAAAACAGATATCTAGGGACGTATTTGTTGGCGTGTCTCCAAGGAAAACAAAGACTAGATTTTATACAATAAGTCAACCCTATCTGGAATTCTACAATTTCTTGAGTTGAAAGATGACAATTAACTCTTCCCGTGTACTAGTATATGCAAAGTTAAATATTCCGGAGGAGTATGGTAACATTATTGAAACCGACGCATTCTTACTATACGTTGTACGGTGTAGACGATGATCATGGGTGTCACTAGTGGAGCAGAAATTGCTTACCTTTCCTGAGCACCTGAGCCTACCCCTGGTTTTAAGTGGGGTTCGTGTTACTCGATCTTTAGTTTTATATGTATGTTTTGTAGATCGCTCTTTGTCCTTTTGTACTTTTTCTTTTGGTCATTGTGTTGTCTGTTCTTCTTCTATATAGGGATTCTGATTACACCTTTGGTATCTTCAAACTCGTCGTAAGTAACCGTGAATGGACATTTAGATGGAATGACTCACTCACCAGTTCAAGAAGACAAGAAACACTCATCGCGTCAAATATGCTTGTAAAACATGTCCATGATGGTGTTCTTAATGTTTATATTTGAAATTTTTTTTTTTTTTAAAGTGTTATTTTTTTGTGCCATTATGAATCTAAATATTTCTAACATAGGATATGAGAGGTGTTATAGCATCCGCTTTATGTCTCCCAAATTTGCTGCGTGTCACTAATTGCGACATTACGATCATATGTACCGGGAAGAAGATGTAACACACAAACTTTAACAAAGCTCATTTTCTTATATGTATAGTATAGATACAAGATATCATAGCGTAACAAAATTCTAATAGATTAAATTATTTCTTTAGTCATACCCATGTCAAAGGTTGGATCTATATCATGTACAAATCTTCTTTACAATTTTTAGTAAAAGAAATATTAAATACAAACTGAGATAGGATTGTAGGTATTGAGCTTCAAAGACAAACTATAGGTAAACTTTTACGTCGGCATTGTTATTGTAACTGGAGATCTTAATGATGATTATATAAAATTACCAACTTGATAATTAGAAACATCGTCAAATCAAAGGACCTTCAAAATGTTGTAAATAGATAATTTAGTTTAAATGTTTCTAAATGTTGTACAATGAAACCTATCTAAACAGAATAACCTTCGGACCAACTGATATATAAACAGAACCACCTTAGGACTAATTGATCTATTAACAAAACCACCTTAGGACCAACTGATCTATAAACAGAACCACCTTAGGATCAACTGATCTATAAAAAGAACCACCTTAGGACCAACTGTTCGTTCTATAAACAGAACCACCTTAGGACCAACTGTTCTATAAACAGAACCACCTTAGGACCAACTGTTCTATAAACAGAACCACCTTAGGACCAACTGATCTATAAACAGAACCACATTAGGACCAACTGATTTATAAACAGAGCCACCTCAGGACCAACTGATCTATAAACAGAGCCACCTCAGGAGCAACTGATCTATAAACAGAACCACCTTAGGACCAACTGATCTATAAACAGAACAACCTTAGGTCTAATTTATTTATAAACAGAGCCACCTTAGGACCAACTGATCTATAAACAGAGCCACCTTAGGACCAACTTATCTATAAACAGAACCACCTTAGGATCAACTGATCTATAAACAGAACCATCTTAGGACCAACTTATCTATAAACAGAACCACCTTATGATCAACTGATCTATAAACAGAACCATCTTATGATCAACTGATCTATAAACAGAACCATCTTAGGACCAACTGATCTATAAACAGAACCACCTTAGGATCAACTGATCTATAAACAGGACCATCTTAGGACCAACTTATCTATAAACAGAACCACCTTAGGACCAATTGATCTATAAACAGAACCATCTTATGATCAACTGATCTATAAACAGAACCATCTTAGGACAAACGTATCTATAAACAGAACCACCTTAGGACCAATTGATCTATAAACAGAACCATCTTAGGATCAACTGATCTATAAACAGAACCATCTTAGGACCAACTTATCTATAAACAGAACCACCTTAGGATCAACTGATCTATAAACAGAACCATCTTAGGACCAACTTATTTATAAACAGAACCACCTTAGGATCAACTGATCTATAAACAGAACCATCTTAGGACCAACTTATCTATAAACAGAACCATCTTAGGATCAACTGATCTATAAACAGAACCATCTTAGGACCAACTTATCTATAAACAGAACCACCTTAGGATCAACTGATCTATAAACAGAGCCACCTTAGGACCATCTTATCTATAAACAGAACCACCTTAGGACCAACTGATCTATAAACAGAACCATCTTAGGACCAACTTATCTATAAACAGAACCACCTTATGATCAACTGATCTATAAACAGAACCATCTTAGGACCAACTGATCTATAAAAAGAACCATCTTAGGACCAACTTATCTATAAACAGAACCACCTTAGGATCAACTGATCTATAAACAGAACCACCTTAGGACCAACTTATATATAAACAGAACCACCTTAGGACAAACTGATCTTTGTCAAAGGTCTACAAATATCAAACTCTATGGGAAATATTAACACTTAGAAAGAGAAATACAATAGAAAAGAGATATATAAATGAGTTATTGTATGGTATATATCTGTCCAAGATCCCACACTATGATATGACCTTTAACCTTCTGTGTCTAAGTCACAAATATCACTTCCTACAATAAATGTACTAATTATATATAGGGTCGACACATGTAAGTTGATGTTAACATAAGATTGTATAAGTATGGAAATGAACAAGTTGAAATAAGGAAAAACAGATGAAATAATAAAGAAATAAAGAAATGTTTGTGATCGACACATGTAAGTTGCTGTAAACATATAAAATTGCATTAATATGGGCATGAGCAAGTTCAAATAAGGAAAAAGAGTTGAAATAATAAAGAAATAAAGAAATTTTATTTAAAATAAATATGTAAACAGAAAGTTAAAAAAAGGGGGAGGGTAATTCCGTGCCACGAGTGCCTGTGGTCGACACATGTAAGTTTCTGTGAACATATAAAATTGCATTAATATGGCCATGAGCAAGTTAAAATAAGGAAAAAGAGTTGAAATAATAACGAAATAAAGACATTTTATTGAAAATAAATATGTAAACAGAAAGTAAAAAAAGGGGGGAGGATAATTTCGTGCCACGAATGCCTGTGGTTGACACATTTAAGTTGATGTTAACATAAGATTGTATGAATATGGACATGGAGAAGCTTAAATAAGGAAAAAGAGATGAAATAATAAATAAATACAGAAATTTTATTGAAAATAAATATGTAAAGCAGAAAGAAAAAAGGGGGGTGGTAATTCCGTGCAACGAGTGCCTGTGATTGGGTCGTAAATAATGTTGATATATCAGGAGGTCATATTCCGACAAGTCCATACACCTTTTTGTATTGCCAAGATAAATCCTTTGATCTTTATGTTATAAATAATAATAAGGTGCAAAATAACTGAGTTGGCGTTAAGCAACAATCACTCACTCACTGAATACATCAAATTGGTGGGAGGGGATGCGTTCTTCTATTTTCATGTTATAATTTAATGATAAGGTGCAACATTGATCTATGTATGTTTCTTTTAATCCAATTTAATGAATAGGTCACCAAGAACTGAATAATATATCAATGAATATAGTTTCGCACTATATATTATTGGGTATGGTTCTTATATTGAGGGCGTTTTTAAACTCCAGCGGCACTACCGTATCCAATCTTACACACAATAACGTCCCCATCCCCGTCCAAAGATCAACGATTAGCTATTGTTCCTGATTCATAAGCTCCGTGCACATATATATTGTATTTGCGGACAATGTACGTATGTTCTATACACAAAGAAAAAGGTTAAGCACCCCCATTTTTTTTTGAAATGACAAATGATACGACAAATAATCACGAGATTACTGACCAGATAATCTCAAGAACGCAACGATTACCTGCTAAGACATTACATTGGCTGGAAGAAACCACAACAAAAATCAAGAAAAATGTTAATTTAATGAATATTTAATCACAATATCACAAGGTCAGTTTCTGCAATAAAACATGTCCATTTTAGGTATTGACTTTCTCAGTTCAAAAAGCACGATAAGATTGTCATTTCACTTTCAAAACGTCACTTATGAAACACTTGACGACATCTATTGTTCAAAGTTCAGTACCGGGTGTAACCCGCACGTGCTTGGATGACGGCTTCAACCCTGCGTCTCATCCCTCCAGTTAGACGTCGGATGTCCTGTTGTGATAGCTGCTGTCATTCTCGATGCAATGCTGCTTCCAACTGACGAATGTGTTGCACAGGAGGTACCCGAACCTGAATACGACGGCCTAGCATGTCCCAAATATGCGCTATGTGATTTAAATCCGGGCTCATGGCTGGCCAAGGAACAGAAGTCACGGCTTTACTTTTGGAGATAGGCGGTTACTGCTCTTGAACGATGAGTCGTGGCGTTGTCATCCATATACACAGGCCTTGTACTAGTGGGTGGTTGTCGAAATGGGGGACAATAACTGGTTGCAAGAAGTCTCTGGTGTACTGATCACCAGTTAGGTTGCCTTGTATGGTGATTAAATCCAACTTGCAGTCATGAGAGATACACCCCAAAACATTACTGAGCCTCCACCTTAAGGTACAGTTGGTTGGATGTTCCTTGTGGTATAGGCTGTATTTTTGTGTCTCCAAACCCTCATTCGGCCGTCGGTTACATGAAGCAGAAACCTGCTCTCGTCTGACCAATGGATCTTGCGCCATGTCCTTAAATTCCAACCACGTCGTGCTAAGCACCATGCCTAACGTGTTCGCCGATGTCGGTCTGCCAACAGTGGACGTTTAATGATTCGCCTTGACTTACGTCCCGCTGATTTCAGACAGTTTCTAACTGTTCTTGTTGACAGACGTATATTGGGCAGCCAGTGTTGTTTGAGTATGGGACTGGTTGCGAATGGCATCCATCTAACCAAACGCTGCAATGCCCTATCCTCACGATCAGATGCTACCCGTGGTCTGGCGGATCTTGGCAAGTCTTTCACATTGTTGGTTTGTGTGTGTTTTCTCACCAGTCGGCTGACTACAGTATAAATGTTTTAAAACACTGGACTTAAATACTTAAATTCGAAAAGTGAACATACTGAATGTTGTGTAATGCTCACTCACTACTCACTCACTCACTCACTCACTCACTCACTCACTCACTCACTCACTCACTCACTCACTCACTCACTCACTCACTCACTCACTCACTCACTCACTCACTCACTCACTCACTCACTCACTCACTCACTCACTCACTCACTCACTCACTCACTCACTCACTCACTCACTCACTCACTCACTCACTCACTCACTCACTCACTCACTCACTCACTCACTCACTCACTCACTCACTCACTCACTCACTCACTCACTCACTCACTCACTCACTCACTCACTCACTCACTCACTCACTCCCTCCCTCCCTCCCTCCCTCCCTCCCTCCCTCCCTCCCTCCCTCCCTCCCTCACTCACTCACTCCTTATTGCTTTAATAAGATTGTAAGGATATATGGCCACGAACACGATATATAAATTATGGAATAAAAGATGAAAATATAAAATAAATTCTATTCAAAATAAATATGTAAACAGAAAGTTTAAAAAAGGGGTTGGCAATTCCGTCCAACGATTGATTATGATTCAAACAAGCTAAATACGATTTAAGAGGAAACTAATTTTATTATTGCAATAAAAACGTATATATCTTATTTAGTGCACACAACGCCTTTCTAGAATACCCTTCATCAGGTACGTTTCTAGAATAACCTTCATCAGGTACGTTTCTCGAATAGCCTTCATCAGGTACATTCAAGGTCAAATTACTTGAAAGTCAAATAATCTTAAAATCTTTGGGTGCCAGAAAACGAAAGGATCTGAAAAGGATACGGTCATGTATTCTTGGGGGAGTAACACCTTAGCCATTGAATTAGCTATTATGATTGATGAACAGTATATTTCAATCAAAACGGAGTCAATGCCAAAGCACTGACGACTGGGAGAATCATACCCCCGGGGAATACCCACGGCGAATAATACTCCATCAGCAGAGGT
This sequence comes from Bathymodiolus septemdierum, assembly GCA_963383655.1. Classification (NCBI taxonomy): domain Eukaryota; kingdom Metazoa; phylum Mollusca; class Bivalvia; order Mytilida; family Modiolidae; genus Bathymodiolus; species Bathymodiolus septemdierum. The sequence goes on from OY726531.1 coordinate 16,919,694, forward strand.
ATCATCAACATTGACTTTAATTCAACGTTCACATTTTAACAGATTTTGTATTTGTTTTATTTATAGGACAATATCAATATAGAGAGAACCTTTGTTAGTTGGCATATCTTGAGTGTGATCCAAATGGTATATAGTTAACAATAAAATCAGTTGAATGTAATCTATATACCATCGTCATAATTACCACACGTAACCTGTAAGCTAACGCTTTGAAGTATAAAGATTTGCTGTGACATCTTTTGATAAAATTACAGGTATGAAATGTTTTTAAACAAGGATCGTCTTCATTAGTGCCAGTTAGAGCTTATTGACTGTCAGAAAGATGGTGTGCTCACAGACATAGAAAACAGTATTTATCATTCGGTTACAGATTTGTTACAGGTAAGTCTATAACTATCATTCTACCAAATTGTATATGAAATTATTACGCTTAGCAACATTTAGATAGAGGTCAAAGTCTACATTCTACCAAATGGTATGCAAAATTCTAACACTTCGTAATATCTAGAAATAATTCAAAGGTGTCGGGTATGAATGCACAATTCAATACACATTCGAGCGAATGCAACAGAAATTCGACTCAATATAATGTCAAATTTAAATGGCTGACACAGCAGACTAAACCTTTAGATGATTTCTATCTTGATAATATTAAAGCCATAAACACATAACTAGATAGTCATAGCAATGGTAAATTACGATGGAAAAACATTAACATGACTTAAGATTAACTGTTAAACCTTAGTACACATCGACGGCTTCGATCCTCGTTGAGAGCCACTGACCATTTAAATGTCATTAAGTCTTATTAACTCCTGACAAACGATTGACAACGTGGTATGCAAACTTGACGGAGCAATGCATGACCCTTATAGGGAACACTATAACTTTAATATTTAGGTTGGTTTACAAGACAATGCCAAAGAATTAAAACCGGTAAATAGCGACGTATTTGTTGGCGTGTCTCCAAGGAACAGATTGGCTAGATTTTAAGCTGTGGCTAAGCCACAGGCTATTGGTACCATAGCCTTCAAGAACGGTAACTCATGCTGTATGACGTATGGTTCACGTGCCACTCATTTATTACTGCTCATTGAAACATAGTTCTAATTAGTGTGCATTGAATTCGCAATACCTAACGAATAAATATGACAACTGACCACAATAAATTAATATACAAATGAGTTTCTATCATTCTAAATCTATTGAGGCTGGAACTTTCAGCTGTAAAATTCTCAGAATGGAAGCGAAGGTATCTATTGTTTTGATCGCGTCGTCACTTCACTTCAATCTAAGATGTCGGAGCGAAGGGCTCATTTAAAAACAGTAAATATTTATCCCATTTAAGGATGTAAATATAAATATTCAAGGATAATTAACTATGAAAGATTGCAGAAAAAATATTCATCTTACAGAACGGTATCAATGTACTCCACAAATCAGATTTAATGTAAACTGTACACAGTTCAATCAAGAATAATGAAGTAAAGAACCAAAACCTACTATTTGCGCTGTTTTATGTGTTATTTATTACAATATTATGCATTTAATAATCATTTTACAAAGCTGTAACAAATGTAATTCAGAAGTCTAAGTGAATTTTACATAATTATTTTTCTAAATAAACCAAAAATAGTTGAAAATGCAAAACAAACAAAATAAATAAAACATCTAGGACTAAGGATATGGGCCCCTTCGGAGATTCACATGCCCTTTCCTGGCTCTCCGGACCCCAGACGATGTACCGGCTGAACCCCCTCTCTCATAGGACCTGATTCTAAGGATGGATCAGTTTTTGCCCTTTTCAATTTAAGTTTCCATTTTTCAATATCGCAGTCTATGTAGAAAATGTCTTCCTCGCTTCTAATAAGATATGTTAGATTACATTAAATGATACAACCTAAAAGTATAAATTAGTTTGTGTTACCATGGTTGAAAGAGTGATAGTACGTCCTTTGTATTAATTTGTAAAAATTGTTAATCTGAAAAAAAAAAAAACTTTGTATTGAATTTATCAGATAATTTGATGTTCAATACATATGGTGTTGTCATAAAATCTACTGTCACATGGTAAAACTCCACTGAATAACAACCAAACATTTTATCAAGTGAACAATAAATAGCATAGTGTATATATTTATTACATATTGCTGTTTGTAGAGGTTTGATGCTTATTATATATGTTTAGTGCTCTAAAAATGTATAATGCAAAAGGAATGATGGAGTTTGACACTGTGTTGTCTATACTTTTTGTAAATTATAATTATCTTGAAAAGAATTTGGATTCCTAATTACAATGTGTAATGATTTTTAAGACTTCAATATTGGTGGGTTTTTGTTTTTTTGTTGGTACTTATAATCATATACAAAAAGAAAGCTATAAAATAACAAATATTAATGTATGGCAATTGTTTCCTATACACTTAAAATTTTCATATCAGAACAGCCAGTTTAGCATTGCTATTGTTGTTAATGTTTTTTCATGGATAGATTTTAAAATCAATCTATTATGATGTTTTTTTATTTTATATATCGTAGCATAATAAAAACAGTATTTCATTAAGGATCTTTTTCTGTCTGAAACGTGATACTTTTTATAATCTTTTTCTCTTTGAAACTACCTCTGCAATTAGTGCTTATCACAACTGAAGTTGTGAGTTCCAGTCCCGGTCTTGGCTAGGAATACTTGATGCAACATATGTGATAACGTTTGTCAGTGACTTGAGAAAGGTAGGTTGTATACTCTGGGTACTCCGGTTTCCTCAAGCCAATCAAACTAACCGCCACGATATAGCTGAAATAGTGTTTGAAAGTGGCGTTAAACACCATAACCATAGAAATAAGATTAGTGGATACTCTCCGTGAAATATTATTATACCATTATGTCATCTTTTTACCTGTGGTAATAAAATCTTTGATAATCCTGCAGCTGCTCCATTGCCACCTTTTACCTACATGCCACTCAGGCGAGGTGTTATCGGTACAACATTATGGGATACCATCTGTCGGTGACTTGCGGAAGGTTCGTGGTTTTCTTCGAGTACTCCGGTTTCCTCCAGTAATAATATTCCAACTGGAAAAGTCTGACCCATGGTGTCAATAATTGTACTATAAATTTGGCTATTATTTATTAATCTTAATTTACTGCTTTTGGTTGGTATTTTCAATTGATATTTGTTATTATATGAACTGCTAAGCATTTTTTTTTAAATAAGCAATGTTCGGTCCGAAAAATGTTGACTTGCAAACTTATATCCTTACAGCTTTACCATTCTTAAGCGAAAACATATAGTCTCTTTTATTTATGTATTTTTACCTTATCAATTAGATCTGAAACATCAAGATGCCAGTATATCAAACACGGTTAACATTTAAATGTAATGATTTGTCTACACAGCCATGACATGGAAATATTAAGATGATATATGCAGTAAGATTATTGTATGTTTGGAGGTAAATTCAACATGGCTACAAACAGTAGCCTATAGTGAATAACATTTACATCTTGACAATTTTTCCATTTAGCCAACTTGCCATATATGTTTTCTTAGTGTTGTTGCTTTGGTATTGATTCATCACAAACATGGCTGAAAAAGGGCTAGTTGAAAAGCTATACAGATGTCTCCTCTTGTCAAAGCCTAAATCTCATTTCCAATACCCATTTGTTTTTATTTCAAGGCTTTCCCATTGAGATTGAAAGGTTAACCCGCTCTCAGTACTTTCAGTACTTTGATATCTATCAGGGATAAACAATAAGTCAACACGATCTGGAATTCTATAATTTCTTGTGTTGAAATATGACAATTAACTCTTCTCGTATATATGCAAAGTTATATATACCGGAATAGTGTGGTAACATTATTGAAACCGACCCATTCTGGCTATACGTTGTACAGTATATGAGATGGTGTGTCACTAGTGGAGCAGGAATTGCTCATCTTTCTGGAGTACCTAAGTTCAACCCCGGTTTTTAGTGGGTTCGTGTTACTCGATCTTTAGTTTTATATGTATGTTTTGTAGATCGTTGTTTGTCCTTTCATGCTTTTTCTATTGGCCATTGTGTTGTGTATTCCTCCTCGATATATGGATTCTGATTGCCCCTTTGCCCCTCATCTGAGAAGCAGGCTACTGGACCAGGGCTATAAAAAGATTCGCCTTATTCGATCTCTTAAAAAGTTTATATTCCGATACCAATATCTTGTCGAAATATATTCCGTCTCTGCAGAAACAATTATAAGCGATGCATTTTCATATAGTGAAAATGTATAAAGATAAAGAAGTCAAAAATGTCAAGAATTATTTTGTCAATGTGTGACGTAAAAATATTAATGACATTTATGTCACCGAATATGGTACTGCTTTGACAACTATTTTACCTATTTTGTTCCTGTATTTAAATACTGTTACAGTGACAGCCGGAACCTTTGAACCGTAATGAGAGCGGGAGGTTTGGCGCCTTAAAATCTGATTCGACCCACCATTTCTTTAGAAATGCCTGTACCAAGTCAGGGTCATTACGGTTTTCACAGTTTTCCGATTGTTGACTGATTTTGTCTGTTTATATAATTATGAGTTTTGACTTTCCCTTTGTAAGATTGTTCGGATTTCGGTAATTTTGTTATTACCTTTATCTTCCCACTCTTTTTATCTAAAGACGATGCATAGCATACATATAGCACAAGCTCTAATGAGCTTTTAAAATCGACTATATAACAAAACAACACATACAATCATGCATACAAACATATTAAATAAAAATATACATCAATTTATGCAGTTCAACATACACACAAGATACAGAATCAGATATCAACTGAACAAAAGCAAACGTAAAATAAGAGGTTCGTGCATTTAAGAAAAAAAATTTAAAATATAAAAAAGCATGAAAATATAGATATAAAAGGTCACCTACATGCATTGCACTGGCATGAGCTGCCGTTCTATCATTGAAATACATTTTTGAAATGATTTAATGTGCAGCATTATACCGAAAAAAAATTAAACCATGCTTTTTGTGCGTACTCTGGGTAAGACTGCTCTATCTTGATGCCTCAAATTGTATTTTGATCTTTTATTGAAATTAAATCATGAAGATAGCTTGTACTCTGTGTATGAATAAGCTTGAATGTTTCAACTGCAATAGTTCTTAATCATCGATTTTTTTTAAAGACGGCAATATAGATTTTTTAAGTAAGTTTTCATAAGTACTTTCATAGGCTTCATAAATGAACGGAGAGCTCTTTCCTGTTTTTTTTTCAATTTTTTAAAGTGTTTTTTTTTTCGCTGCAAAAGTGCCATGTTACCGGACAGTAATTAAAGTTTGAAAGGATAAAGGAGTAGTAAATGGTAAGGCAACCTAATCTGTTTATATATTTACCTGTTCGTTTAAACTTAATTTTTGGGATACTTTTTTTTTGTTTTTGTTTTTTTTACAAATTTCTGATATATGTGAATCAAAATTTAGCTGAAAGTCAATGGTTAAACCTACAAGTTTAACATTTTCTTCACATGCAATTTTATATCCTTTTAGATCAAAAGTTAAATTGTGACTTGAATATGAGAGATGTTATCTATCCACTTTATGTCTACCAAATTTGCTGCGTGTCACTAATTGTGACATTGCGATTATATGCGAACATAAACTTAAACAAAGCTCACTGTCTTATATATGAATAGTATAGATACAAGATATCATAGCGTATCGGAAACTGACAGATTAAAATATTTCTTTAATTGTGCACATGATAAATGTGGCGCCACTATAATGTACATATCTTCTTTACAATACGGTTGTTTCGAATCATGTCAATTCCGACCACGTTCCGTCTTTTTCTTGTCTTGACGTCTGAACAAATTGGCAGGCGACTTTCGGTGTTTACGCTATTACTGTGACAACGTCAGCATATCATAGTCGTAAATGCGGTAGATTATAAGTAATTGTAATATGGAGACGCCAAGGAAACCGCTGAATAAATACTAGTGTTCGGTACCCCACTATATGTCTGATATCAGAAATATCTACATAAAGGCAGATCGTTTTCCTTTGATGATGCTGACAGCCGCAAATAAAGAAAGAAAACAAATTTAATCTTAAAGAAATATTTGTCTCTGCATTGAAATCTTTGATACAAATAAAATAATTTAATTGATATCTGTCTTCTACAGAAAATGTTAAGATTGTTTAAGGTTGAGGATCGAACGTTAAAACGGCACATATCGATTGGAGTTTTTGTTGTGTACATTGACACCGGAAGTCCAATGCCGATTAGTCCATCGAAATCACGTGATCTGGCAGACGAAAATAACAAAATTTTGACGGAATGGAAATGATTTGAAACAACGTATTTTTAGTAAATGAAATGGTAGATACAAACTCAGAAAGGAATGTAGTTATTAGGCTTAAAAGCCAATACTATAGGTCAATATTTAGGTCTGTACTTATATTGCATTCTTACATATAAGTACAAAATGTTTTTTTGTCATTTCTAACCTACTGACATGTCATCAGTGCAAGAGGGTCAAAAAGGGATTAAAAATATATGAATATTTTCACTACGGATAATAGCACCTTAACCTGTGATAGTGGTGTAGTAAACCTTTTGTTATGGTATTAACTGTTTAATTACAATAATGTATCTACTCATTTCAAAAATAAAAAAAATTACAAAAAATAGAAATAGTGAACTATTTGAAAGGTAATTATTCAAGCTAACTAAATAAATTTTTTCTCTACCATGCTGGTACCAAGTATGTTAATATCATTTCAAGCCGCCTAAAAACCGGGGATACAATCAGGTGCTCCAAAAGGGCAAGCTTTTCGTGCTCCACTAAAATTATCCGTCGTGTTACTCTAGTCATAAATATCATTAAATGAAAGAACATCATCTATATCGCGGAACGTGAAATTAAAGGATCGGGATAGCTTCTTTCCGCTTCTGTTGAGAAGCTCCAGTATGAAGTCTACCTCTGATGAATGAAGGAACAAGCATGCGAAAAGAGGTGCACAGTTAGTACCCATAGGTATGCTGACTGCCTGTTGAAAAACATGCCCACCAAACATAGCACATGTGTTGTCAATCACTAATTCGAACATTTGGATTGTATCAGTTTCGGACATTTTTTGTTGGTAGAATCAGAGTAATATGGGTGACCTTAGACGACTTTGACTGTTCTGTTTAGGCAATTTGGTTTGATTGTCTCCAATCTTTAGATCATTTTGCTTTCCAATCTTTCGATTTCGAGCGTACCTGATAAAGATTATTCCAAAAACGCGTTGTGCCCACTAAATTTGATATCTACGTTTTTGTTTCACGAAGTAGTATTTATCTACCTCTACAATAAGGTATTTGCATCTGCGTAGATCATTCTGTTTTATGAAACACAGTTGAACTAATTCTTTTAATCTGCCTTTTAATTTTGAGTGGGGAATAGTAGTGTAGACCGTAGTGAAATCACAAAAACAAAATATGAACCAAAATTTATGGTGACGAACTTGAAAAACGCATAAGTAATAATAGTATAAGAAATATTTGTGTCTAAATAAAATATATATTACTTTAACTAAATGTAATTTGAAACATGACAGTACGACTGTCTGGTAGACAGTCAAATACAAATGCTATTCAAAAACACACAGTCAATACAAATGTTTTCAGAACTTCAATTCTTTGGTTTAGGTATATGGTGTTTAACGCCACTTACAACAATTGTATTGGTTGAGGTACCCGGAGTACCCGGAGAAAACCACTGACCAACCGTAAGTCACTGACAAACTTTATCACATAATGTTGTATCGGATCCACCTCGCCTGAGGGTGGTTTAGAACTGACAACGTTAGTGGTGATAGGTACTGATTACATAGGTAATTGTAATTCTCGTTATGCGATCAGGAACACGACGGCCCCTTCGCTATATTTTGAGCCGCGGGAAATTTTAAGTATTAACTTAACTCATAATTATTTAGAAGAAATGAAACAAACAATATATAATATGCATTGATTCTGTGCAATCAGTCTCCATTCATTGAGCCTGCTTTTTAAACTTCCTACAGGTGTTATAATAGATTTGTGCACTTCAATTGCATTGTAAACAAACCTAGCAACCTTGACGGTTTTGTTTTGTGATATATGTTCTCATTGAAATAACTTGACAATTTAAGCACAGTTGTAATAGATAAATTGATTAATCTTTTAGTCGTATTTATCTGATATCTGACTTTCTAATTGTATCCCAGTATTAAAGGGTGACAAAAACGTACTTATATTTTATATTTTTTAGAATCTGGGCAGCTGTATTACTACAGTGGTCTCTATTGCCATATGTAAAACGCATCTCTGGTTTGTATTTTTCAGCAAATGTCCTCCACTGAGCCGTCGTTACTGTACGAAGTTGTCCTTGTACGCCTTTTCGTCTTCTCAGACTTGGTTTTTTTCTTTCACCTTTTGATAATGCACGATTCACTAGTTTCTCGTCTTCCTAGTCATCAGCGATGGGATTTCGTTGATACTCTTATATACAAATAAATAAGAGGTCAACAAAAGTACATGAGGAGGTGTTTTGAATGTACATGTGTCATCTTTCAAAATAGGACCAGCCGTATTGGTGGTGTAATGGTTAGGGTGCACGACTCTTGTGTGGTAGACCGTGACTTCGAACCTCGGTCAGGTCAAACCAAATACTATGAAATTGGTATTTGGTGTTTCTCCTCTACACACGTAGCTTTAAGGAGTAAGAGCAAAGAGTGGTAGGCTCCGAGTCAAGTTAATGTGTCCGAAATGAGCAACATTTCAACCAGCAGATGGCGGTGTCTGTGTCTTAGCACTAATCAGATCTAAGCAAAAATTTAACATCAACATCATCTCACTGAAATGCATCTTATTCTCGCCAGGATATTGATGAAAAAATGCTAATTTGGCATTGGACACTCACTCACTCACTCACTCACTCACTCACTCACTCACTCACTCACTCACTCACTCACTCACTCACTCACTCACTCACTCACTCACTCACTCACTCACTCACTCACTCACCCACTCACCCACTCACTCACTCACTCACTCACTCACAAATATGGGAGCAGAAATGATTAAAAAAGTAGGGTAATTCCTAGCCACGAGTGACTGATTCAAACAAACCAAATATTATTTAAGACGAAACAATGAAAAATAAGTTTAGTAATGCAATAGAAACGTATATATCTTCTTCAGTGCGCACAGCCTGTTTCTGGAATAACCTCCACCAGGTACGTCCAAAGTCAAAATACTTGAACGTCAAATAATCTTAAAATCTTTGGGTGCCAGAAAACCAAAGGATCTAAAAAAGATAACAAAAATCAGTTACTGTCACATATATCTGAGGGAGGAACACTTTATCTATAACAATAATGATATGATTTAGGAGTAACACCTTAGTTATAACAATAATTACATGACTTAGGAGTAACACCTTAGATATAACAATAATGACATGATTTAGGAGTAACACCTTAGTTATAACAATAATGACATGATTTAGGAGTAGCACCTTAGGTATAACAATAATCACATGATTTAGGAGTAGCACCTTAGTTATAACAATAATTACATGACTTAGGAGTAACACCTTAGATATAACAATAATGACATGATTTAGGAGTAACACCTTAGTTATAACAATAATGACATGATTTAGGAGTAGCACCTTAGGTATAACAATAATCACATGATTTAGGAGTAGCACCTTAGGTATAACAATAATGACATGACTTAAGAATAACACCTTAGTTGTAACAATAATGACATGATTTAGGAGTAACACCTTATCTATTACAAAAATGGCATCATTTAGGAGTAACACCTTAGCTATAACAATAATGACATGATTTAAGAGGAACACCTTAGTCATAACAATAATGACATGATTTAGGAGTAACACCTTAGTTATAACAATAATAACATGATTTAGGAGTAACACCTTAGCTATAACAATAATGATATGATTTAGGAGGAACACCTTAGTTATAACAATAATGACATGATTTAGGAGTAACACCTTAGCTATAACAATAATGACATGATTTAGGAGTAACACCTTAGGTATAACAATAATGACATGACTTAAGAATAACACCTTAGCTATAACAATAATGACATGATTTAGGAGTAACACCTTAGTTCTAACAATAATGACATGATTTAGGAGTAACACCTTAGCTATAACAATAATGACATGATTTAGGAGTAACACCTTAGGTATAACAATAATGACATGACTTAAGAATAACACCTTAGCTATAACAATAATGACATGATTTAGGAGTAACACCTTAGTTCTAACAATAATGACATGATTTAGGAGTAACAACTTAGTTATAACAATAATGACATGATTTAGGAGTAACACCTTAGTCATAACAATAATGACATGATTTAGGAGGAACACCTTAGTTATAACAATAATGACATGAATTAGGAGTAACACCTTAGTCATAACAATAATGACATGATTTAGGAGGGACACCTTAGTTATAACAATAATGACATGATTTAGGAGTAACACCTTAGCTATAACAATAATGACATGATTTAGGAGTAACACCTTAGGTATAACAATAATGACATGACTTAAGAATAACACCTTAGCTATAACAATAATGACATGATTTAGGAGTAACACCTTAGCTATAAGAATAATGACATGATTTAGGAGTAACACCTTAGTCATAACAATAATGACATGATTTAGGAGGAACACCTTAGTTGTAACAATAATGACATGACTTAGGAGTAACACCTTAGCTATAAGAATAATGACATGATTTAGGAGTAACACCTTAGTCATAACAATAATGACATGATTTAGGAGGAACACCTTAGTTATAACAATAATGACATGATTTAGGAGTAACACCTTAGCAATAACAATAATGACATGATTTAGGAGTAACATCTTAGTTATAACAATAATGACATGATTTAATTACAGTCACATATATATGAGGGAGGAACGCCTTAGCTATAGGAATAATGACATGATTTAGGTACAGTCACATACATATGAGGGAGTAACACCTTATTAATAACAATAATGTCATGATTTAGTAGTAACACCTTAGTTATAGCAATAATGACATGATTTAGGAACTGTAAATTTCGATAAACAATATATCTTATATACGATTTCAATGCCGAAGTACAGACTACTGGGCGTATCATACTCCCGGAGTCTAATACCTACCCCGCCAGCAGAGAAATCGTCAGCATTGACTTTAATTCAACATTTAGACATTCATATTTCAACAATTGTTTTATTTGTATTATGTATAGGACAATGTCAATGTGGAGAGGACCTTTGTACGTTGACATAACTTGAGTCCGATCCAAATATTATATAGTTAACAATAAAATAAGTTGAATGTAATCTACATACCATCTTCATAATTACCACACGTAACCTGTAAACTAAAGTTTTGAAGTATTAAGATTTGATGTGATATGTTTTGATACAATTACAGATATGGAAATATTTTTTTTTAAACAGGGATCGTCTTCCTTTGTGTCAGTTAGAGCTTATTGACTGTCAAAGAAATGTTGTGTTCACAGACATAGAAAACAGTATTTATCATTCGGTTACAGTTTTGTTACAGGTAAGTCTATATCTATCATTCTACCAAATTGCATATGAAATTATAACGCTTAACAACATTTAGATAGAGGTCAAAGTCTACATTCTACCAAATTGTATATGAAAGTACAATTCTTAGGCACATTTAGATAGAGGTCAAAGTCTACATTCTACCAAATTGTATATGAAAGTCTAACGCTTCTCAATATTTAAATAGAATTCAAAAGTGTCTGGTATGAATGAACAATTCAATACACATTCGAGCGAATGCAACAGAAAATCAACTTTAAATGATGTCAAATTAAAATGGTTGACACAACCGACTAAGCCATTATATGATTTCTATCTTGATAATTTTAAAGTCATCAACACATAGCTATATAGGAATAACAATGGTGAATTACGATAGAAAGACATCTACATGATATAAGATTAACTGTGAAGCAGAGGTTGAAGAAACAAATGGGGCAATCAGTATTGGTATATCAAAGAAGAATAGATAATACATTGGCATAAAAAAAAAATACAAAAGGACAAACAACGATCTACAAAACATACACATAAAACTAAAGATCGTGTAACACGAACCTCACTGAAAACTGGGGGTGCAATCGGGTGCTCCGGAAGGTTGATCAGTTCCTGCTCCACTAGTGGCTCACGTCTAGCTACAAAACCGTTGATGTCATGAATGTGGAAACGACCGGAAAATGTTTGTGGAAATTGGAACATATACATGGTCATTTTTGACAAAGATATTCCATCAGGGTCAACCAAGTCATTGTGACATATCGACGGGATCAATATCCGTGGAGAGCCCCTGCCGATTTAAATATCACAAAGTCTTATTAATTAACTCCTGACTTAAGATGGAAATAGTTGATAAGCAAACTTTGACAAGTTCTAAATCTGGTGAACAATGGATGACCCTTATCAGGTTCAACACAACTTTAAAGTTTCGATTCGTTTACAAGACAATACCAAAGCAATAAAACAGATAAAGAGCGACGTATTTGTTGGCGTGTCTCCAAGGAAAACACCGACTAAATGTTATACAATAAGTCAACACAATCTGGAATTCTACAATTTCTTGAGTTGAAAGACAGCAATTAACTCTTCCCGTGTACTAGTATATGCAAAGTTATATATACCGGAGGAGTATGGTAACATTATTGAAACCGACGCATTCTGACTATACGTTATACGGTGTAGACGATGATCATGGGTGTCACTAGTGGAGCAGAAACTGCTTACCCTTCCTGAGCACCTGAGTCTACCCCTAGTTTTAAGTGGGGTTCGTGTTACTCGATCTTTAGTTCTATATGTATGTTTTGTAGATCGCTGTTTGTCCTTTTGTACGTTTCCTTTTGGTCATTGTGCTGTCTGTTCTTCTTCGATATATGGATTCTGCTTACCCCTTTGGTATCTGCAAACTCTTCGTAAGTAACCGTGACTGGACACTTAGATGGAATGACTCACTCACCAGTTCAAGAAGACAAGAAAAACTCATCGCGTCAAATATGCTTGTAAAACATTTCCATAATGGTGTTCTTAATGTTTATATTTGATTTTTTTTTTTAAAGTGTTATTTTTTTGTGCCATTATGAATCTAAATATTTCTAACGTAGAATATGAGAGGTGTTATAGCATCCGCTTTATGTCTGCCAAATTTGCTGCATGACACTAATTGTGACATTACGATTAAATGTACCGGGAAGAAGATGTAACACACAAACTTTAACAAAGCTCATTGTCTTATATGTATAGTATAGATACAAGATATCATTGCGTAACAAAATTCTAATAGATTAAATTATTTCTTTAGTCATACCCATGTCAAAGGTTGGATCTATATCATGTACAAATCTTCTTTACAATTTTTAGTAAAAGAAATATTAAATACAAACTGAGATAGGATTGTAGGTATTGAGCTTCAAAGACAAACTATAGGTAAACTTTTACGTCGGCATTGTTATTGTAACTGGAGATCTTAATGGTGATTATATAAAATTACCAACTTGATAATTAGAAACATCGTCAAATCAAAGGACCTTCAAAATGTTGTAAATAGATAATTTAGTTTAAATGTTTCTAAATGTTGTACAGTGAAACCTATCTAAACAGAATAACCTTCGGACCAACTGATATATAAACAGAACCACCTTAGGATCAACTGATCTATAAACAGAACCACCTTAGGACCAACTGATCTATAAACAGAACCACCTTAGGACCAACTGTTCTATAAACAGAACCTCCTTAGGACCAACTGATTTATAAACAGAGCCACCTCAGGACCAACTGATCTATAAACAGAGCCACCTCAGGAGCAACTGATCTATAAACAGAACCACCTTAGGACCAACTGATCTATAAACAGAACAACCTTAGGTCTAACTTATTTATAAACAGAGCCACCTTAGGACCAACTGATCTATAAACAGAGCCACCTTAGGACCAACTTATCTATAAACAGAACCACCTTAGGATCAACTGATCTATAAACAGAACCATCTTAGGACCAACTTATCTATAAACAGAACCACCTTATGATCAACTGATCTATAAACAGAACCATCTTAGGACAAACTTATCTATAAACAGAACCACCTTAGGATCAACTTATCTATAAACAGAACCACCTTAGGATCAACTGATCTATAAACAGAACCACCTTAGGACCAACTTATATATAAACAGAACCACCTTAGGACAAACTGAACTTTGTCACAGGTCTACAAATATCAAACTCTATGGGAAATATTAACACTTAGAAAGAGAAATACAATAGAAAAGACATATATAAATGAGTTATTGTATGGTATATATCTGTCCAAGATCCCACACTATGATATGACCTTTAACCTTCTGTATATACGTCACAAATATCACTTCCTACAATAAATGTACTAATTATATATAGGGTCGACACATGTAAGTTGATGTTAACATAAGATTGTATAAGTATGGAAACGAACAAGTTGAAATAAGGAAAAACAGATGAAATAATAAAGAAATAAAGAAATGTTTGTGATCGAAACATGTAAGTTGCTGTAAACATTAAAATTGCATTAATATGGGCATGAGCAAGTTAAAATAAGGAAAAAGAGTTGAAATAATAAAGAAATAAAGAAATTTTATTTAAAATAAATATGTAAACAGAAAGTTAAGAAAAGGGGGGAGGGTAATTCCGTGCCACGAGTGCCTGTGGTCGACACATGTATGTTTCTGTGAACATATAAAATTGCATTAATATGGCCATGAGCAAGTTAAAATAAGGAAAAAGAGTTGAAATAATAAAGAAATAAAGACATTTTATTGAAAATAAATATGTAAACAGAAAGTAAAAAAAGGGGGGAGGATAATTTCGTGCCACGAATGCCTGTGGTTGACACATTTAAGTTGATGTTAACATAAGATTGTATGAATATGGACATGGAGAAGCTTAAATAAGGAAAAAGAGATGAAATAATAAATAAATACAGAAATTTTATTGAAAATAAATATGTACAGCAGAAAGAAAAAAGGGGGGTGGTAATTCCGTGCAACGAGTGCCTGTGATTGGGTCGTAAATAATGTTGATATATCAGGAGGTCATATTCCGACAAGTCCATACACCTTTTTTTATTGCCAAGATAAATCCTTTGATCTTTATGTTATAAATAATAATAAGGTGCAAAATAACTGAGTTGGCGTTATGCAACAATCACTCACTCACTGAATACATCAAATTGGTGGGAGGGGATGCGTTCTTCTATTTTCATGTTATAATTTAATGATAAGGTGCAACATTGATCTATGTATGTTTCTTTTAATCCAATTTAATGAATAGGTCACCAAGAACTGAATAATATATCAATGAATATAGTTTCGCACTATATATTATTGGGTATGGTTCTTATATTGAGGGCGTTTTTAAACTCCAGCGGCACCACCATATCCAATCTTACACACAATAACGTCCCCCTCCCCGTCCAAAGATCAACGATTAGCTATTGTTCCTGATTCATAAGCTCCGTGCACATATATATTGTATTTGCGGAAAATGTACGTATGTTCTATACACAAAGAAAACGGTTAAGCACCCCCATTTTTTTTGGAAATGACAAATGATACAAGTAATCACGAGATTACTGACCAGATAATCTCAAGAACGCAACGATTACCTGCTAAGACATTACATTGGCTGTAAGAAACCACAAGAAAAATCAAGAAAAATGTTAATTTAATGAATATTTAATCACAATATCACAAGGTCAGTTTCTGCAATAAAACATGTCCATTTTAGGTATTGACTTTCTCAGTTCAAAAAGCACGATAAGATTGTCATTTCACTTTCAAAACGTCACTTATGAAACACTTGACGACATCTATTGTTCAAAGTTCAGTACCGGGTGTAACCCGCACGTGCTTGGATGACGGCTTCAACCCTGCGTCTCATCCCTCCAGTTAGACGTCGGATGTCCTGTTGTGATAGCTGCTGTCATTCTCGATGCAATGCTGCTTCCAACTGACGAATATGTTGCACAGGAGGTACCCGAACCTGAATACGACGGCCTAGCATGTCCCAAATATGCGCTATGTGATTTAAATCGGGCTCATGGCTGGCCAAGGAACAGAAGTCACGGCTTTACTTTTGGAGATAGGCGGTTACTGCTCTTGAACGATGAGTCGTGGCGTTGTCATCCATATACACAGGCCTTGTACTAGTGGGTGGTTGTCGAAATGGGGGACAATAACTGGTTGCAAGAAGTCTCTGGTGTACTGATCACCAGTTAGGTTGCCTTGTATGGTGATTAAATCCAACTTGCAGTCATGAGAGATACACCCCAACACATTACTGAGCCTTCACCTTAAGGTACAGTTGGTTGGATGTTCCTTGTGGTATAGGCTGTATTTTTGTGTCTCCAAACCCTCATCCGGCCGTCGGTTACATGAAGCAGAAACCTGCTCTCGTCTGACCAATGGATCTTGCGCCATGTCCTTAAATTCCAACCACGTCGTGCTAAGCACCATGCCTAACGTGTTCGCCGATGTCGGTCTGCCAACAGTGGACGTTTAATGATTCGCCTTGACTTACGTCCCGCTGATTTCAGACAGTTTCTAGCTGTTCTTGTTGACAGACGTATATTGGGCAGCCAGTGTTGTTTGAGTATGGGACTCGTTGCGAATGGCATCCATCTAACCAAACGCTGCAATGCCCTATCCTCACGATCAGATGTTACCCGTGGTCTGCCGGATCTTGGCAAGTCTTTCACATTGTTGGTTTGTGTGTGTTTTCTCACCAGTCGGCTGACTACAGTATAAATGTTTTAAAACACCGGACTTAAATACTTAAATTCGAAGAGTGAACATACTGAATGTTGTGTAATGCTCACTCACTCACTCACTCACTCACTCACTCACTCACTCACTCACTCACTCACTCACTCACTCACTCACTCACTCACTCACTCACTCACTCACTCACTCACTCACTCACTCACTCACTCACTCACTCACTCACTCACTCACTCACTCACTCACTCACTCACTCACTCACTCACTCACTCACTCACTCACTCACTCACTCACTCACTCACTCACTCACTCACTCACTCACTCACTCACTCACTCACTCACTCACTCACTCACTCACTCACTCACTCACTCACTCACTCACTCACTCACTCACTCACTCACTCACTCACTCACTCACTCATTCATTCACTCACTCACTCACTCACTCACTCACTCACTCACTCACTCACTCACTCACTCACTCACTCACTCACTCACTCACTCACTCACTCACTCACTCACTCCCTCACTCACTCACTCACTCACTCACTCACTCACTCACTCACTCACTCACTCACTCACTCCCTCCCTCCCTCCCTCCCTCCCTCTCTCCCTCCCTCACTCACTCACTCCGTATTGCTTAATAAGATTGTAAGGATATATGGCCACGAACACGATATATAAATTATGGAATAAAAGATGAAAATATAAAATAAATTCTATTCAAAATAAATATCTAAACAGAAAGTTTAAAAAAGGGGTTGGCAATTCCGTCCAACGATTGACTGTGATTCAAACAAGCTAAATATGATTTAAGAGGAAACTAATTTTATTATTGCAATAAAAACGTATATATCTTATTTAGTGCACACAACGCCTTCCTAGAATACCCTTCATCAGGTACGTTTCTAGAATAACCTTCATCAGGTACGTTTCTCGAATAGCCTTCATCAGGTACATTCAAGGTCAAATAATCTTAAGATCTTTGGGTGCCAGAAAACGAAAGGATCTGAAAAGGATACGGTCATGTATTCTTGGGGGAGTAACACCTTAGCCATTGAATTAGCTATTATGACTCATGAACAGTAAATTTCAATCAAAACGGAGTCAATGCCAAAGCACTGACGACTGGGAGAATCATACCCCCGGGGAATACCCACGGCGAATAATACTCCATCAGCAGAGGTATCATCAACATTGACTTTAATTCAACGTTCACATTTTAACAGATTTTGTATTTGTTTTATTTATAGGACAATATCAATATAGAGAGAACCTTTGTTAGTTGGCATATCTTGAGTTTGATCCAAATGTAATATAGTTAACAATAAAATAAGTTGAATGTAATCTATATACCATCGTCATAATTACCACACGTAACCTGTAAGCTAACGCTTTGAAGTATAAAGATTTGCTGTGACATCTTTTGATAAAATTACAGGTATGAAATGTTTTTAAACAAGGATCGTCTTCATTAGTGCCAGTTAGAGCTTATTGACTGTCAGACAGATGGTGTGCTCACAGACATAGAAAACAGTATTTATCATTCGGTTACAGATTTGTTACAGGTAAGTCTATAACTATCATTCTACCAAATTGTATATGAAATTATTACGCTTAGCAACATTTAGATAGAGGTCAAAGTCTACATTCTACCAAATGGTATGCAAAATGCTAACGCTTCGCAATATCTAGAAATAATTCAAAGGTGTCGGGTATGAATGAACAATTCAATACACATTCGAGCGAATGCAACAGAAATTCGACTCAATATAATGTCAAAATTAAATGGCTGACACAGCAGACTAAACCTTTAGATGATTTCTATCTTGATAATATTAAAGCCATAAACACATAACTAGATAGTCATAGCAATGGTAAATTACGATGGAAAAACATTAACATGACTTAAGATTAACTGTTAAACCTAGTACACATCGACGGCTTCGATCCTCGTTGAGAGCTACTGACCATTTAAATGTCATTAAGTCTTATTAACTCCTGACAAAAGATTGACAACGTGGTATACAAACTTGGCGGAACAATGCATGACCCTTATAGGGAACACTATAACTTTAATATTTAGGTTTTTTTTTCAAAACAATGCCAAAGAATTAAAACCGGTAAATAGCGACGTATTTGTTGGCGTGTCTCCAAGGAAAAGATTGGCAAGATTTTAAGCTGTGGCTAAGCCACAGGCTATTGGTACCATAGCCTTCAAGAACGGTAACTCATGCTGTATGACGTATGGTTCACGTGCCACTCATTTATTACTGCGCATTGAAACATAGTTCTAATTAGCGTGCATTGAATTCGCAATACCTAACGAATAAATATGACAACTGACCACAATAAATTAATATACAAATGGGTTTCTATCATTCTAAATCTATTGAGACTGGAACTTTCAGCTGTACAATTCTCAGAATGGAAGCGAAGGTATCTATTGTTTTGATCGCGTCGTCACTTCACTTCAATCTAAGATGTCAGAGCGAAGGGCTCATATAAAAACAGTAAATATTTATCCCATTTAAGGATGTAAATATAAATATTCAAGGTTAATTAAGGATGTAAATATAAATATTCAAGGATAATTAACTATGACAAATTGCAGAAAAAATATTCATCTTACAGAACGGTATCAATGTACTCCACAAATCAGATTTAGTGTAAACTGTACACAGTTCAATCAAGAATAATGAAGTAAAGAACCAAAACCTACTATTTGCGCTGTTTTATGTGTTATTTATTACAATATTATGCATTTAATAATCATTTTACAAAGCAGTAACAAATGTAATTCAGAAGTCTAAGTGAATTTTACATAATTATTTTTCTAAATAAACCAAAAATAGTTGATAATGCAAAACAAATAAAATAAATAAAACATCTAGGGCTAAGGATATGGGCCCCTACGGAGATTCACAGGCCCTTTCCTGGCTCTTCGGACCCCAGACGATGTACCGGCTGAACCTCCTCTCTCATAGGGCCTGATTCTAAGGATGGATCAGTTTTTGCCCTTTTCAATTTAAGGTTCCATTTTCAATATCGCAGTCTATGTAGAAAATGTCTTCCTCGCTTCTAATAAGATATGTTAGATTACATTAAATGATAAAAACTAAAAGTATAAATTAGTTTGTGTTACCATGTTTGAAAGAGTAATAGTACGTCCTTTGTATTAATTTGTTAATCTGGAAAAAAGAAAAAAACTTTGTATGAATGAGGAAAGGACCGAATTTGATTACGACAAGCGAGCATATCCTAGGTCATTTTTGACACCGTTGGCCCGTATCAATATGTGCCTGGAAAGCTGCTATGTATAAACGGAAAGCTCACAAAGTCAAAATTGAAATCATCACTTTTGTCCTAATGTTTTAATGGTTCCTCACTGTCATTTTCAAGGCATATGTTAAGACAGGAAGCAGACCTAGCTGTATCTGTGGTATCCTTTATTTCAACGTGAATGGGATAGATTCGATCAACAAAATCAACAAGCTTAGTATTATTTTATGAGGGGGCCAGGTTGGCTCAATGAGTTAGGTCGTTGGGTCTAATAATTCTGACAAGCCTATCACCAATATGGCGTGGGTTCGCACCCAGCTTTTTAAATTACCAAAAGGGTGCACTCGACTCGCAGCTGCTAATGATGAAGCTTACCAGTTGCTTGCCCAGAATCGGTGGTTCTCTTCGGGTACTCCTGCTCCTTCCACCACTAAAACTGTTCGCCATGATATAGCTGAAATATTGCTGAAAGTGACGTTAAACACCAAAAATTCAAATTCAAAATATTATTTGATGAAAGAATATTTTAAAGGAGTATATGATAGTTCATACAATTCATGCAGTTTTGATGCAGTTTTATCCTTGAAATGCATTAATGTGTATGCTTACGGACCTCCACTAACTCTTACGGTTTCGAATTCCAAAATTTAAACTAAAAAAACGTTAATACATTTTTAAAAACAATAATAATAATCTTTATGGGTTATTCTAATATGACGTCACGTATTCGGTAGCAATCAAATATAGGCCACACATGCGCGCTGAGCTACGAAAAAACCACCTACATAAACACTGACTATTTTCAGAAAATTCTTCATGGTTAGCGATTTTCTATTATTGTTTATCTAAAAATTGTTGAAATAAATGAAGTTAAAATTAAATAAATCCTAGTCAAGTCTTATCATAATTAAACTCCTATAAACACGGCTTTGTTTACCTTTCGTTCAGTCTCCATGTTTATCTCCCTTTATCTCCGATCAGACTGGCTGAGTTCAACTGGTAATTTCGTTGTTAATCATTTAAAGTTGTTTATTTGTAATAAAATTTATATTGAACCTTGTCAATGAAATTATTTTCGGTATTTTAAGCCACAGTTTCAACAACAATTTCGCTTTCAATCTCTTAATTCTCAATTTTACCATTTTAGAATTCCGTAGCCAGCGCATCACCTTGACCGCCTCGAATTTTAAAATTACCGTATTTGTCCTATTAGAATCGAAATAATTCATGCTATCGCTCGTGGTTAAATATTCATGAATATAATGCCTACCCATATTTGAATAACAATAAAGCATGGGCGCCATGAATTATTTCTTAATTAATGAGCCAAGATTAATTGATTTTTTCTCGGAATGGAGACCCAAATTCCAAGATGCTACGTGTTTAGAAGACATATTCAACACATTTTAAAAATACCATTGGTCCAGAACATAACAGTTTCGCTCTGTGTATCCCTGTTCTTCGATCTGTAATAATGCACCTTTATTTGCCGTAGAAAAATCTCAGATTTCCGCACAATAACGTAAGTTTGGCTTATGCAAATGTTTTCAAAGTTTGTGTGTTTGACTGTTTAACAGATGCAGTATGGCAATTCGCCCCAGCCAACTATACTATGGTGATAGCATTTATTGACACAGTCCACAGACAATACAAAATAGAACATCAAGAAATTTGCATTTGTTTAAGTTGTTTCTTGTTTATGATATGCTTTGCAGTCCTTTGTCGTTGACTAAACGTCTTGATTTTAAGCGAAGTTAAATTGATCACACTATACTACTGCCAGTCAATGCTCGTTTTTAACTGACTATTAGCTAAGATGGTAGAATATGTTGGTAAGAGACTGTTACTCTTATGACTCTTTATTTATATCCGATGTTATACTTTCCCGGGTACAGTCAAAGGTTTTGGTTCGCGTTTTCTCAATCACACCATCATGTCATAAGGCACGCTTGAAGGTACCAAAGGGGTAATCAGAATTTGTAAATTGACGCAGGACATACAACGCAGTAGTCAAAAGAACAAGGACAAACAACGATCTACAAACATTGTACATTAAACTAAATATCGAGAGCAATGAGCCCCAAAAAAAACATGAGGTGAACTCGAGTGTTCCGAAAGGGCAAGCAGTTTCTGCTCCACCAGTGGCACCTGTCGTGTTTCACTAGTATATAACTTATACATATTGTTGAACGTATTCTCGTCCTGAGTATGCACGAACTATTAACCGATGTTTGTTATGCAACAGCTATGCTTTGTGTAACACTTTACTTCAACCTGAAAGTATACCTCTTCATGCAGCCAACAGTCATTTAATCGCTGTTCGTGTCACTGACGTCCTATTTTCCCTCAGGCTGGGATCGGACCGATAGTTAAATAAATATTTAAAGAAATGAAATAATAATGTCTATATACTTTATACATGTACAATTGACAATTTATGCATTGATACCTTGTATTTGTGAGTAGAAAAGGTACATATACATAGTAGAATTTATCATCATTTAACAATTATAAGATTCTGCTAGTCACCATCTTTAACTTGTCAATTGCGAAATATTGAAGACCTTGTGTTGTCTTGGAGAATTTTAAAAATAACAATCAAAGTACTCCTTCGTTGAATATTTGGGTTTTTGCATGTTATATGTATTACGGTATTTCATGTATAATTAACCAATATCTATTGATCTATCGTCATAGAAATTTTTCGGTCGTCATCATGATCTGGTTGACCGTAACGAAATATCCATATCTCAAATGATAATGGATAATTTATTTTTTTCGTATATTTTTTTCTTTCCTCTATCATTGCAAATACTTTTACCGGACTTGACTGTATATATGAGTAATACGGCGGTTACCTTATCAGAAGCAGTAAGTGCAAACTCTTCGCGAGCACCTACATTTCCCATCGGTTTCTTGGTTGGGTCTGTGTTGCTCACTTTTTGTTTATGCTGTCCTATTATGCGTCTTTACGTTCGGAGTTCCATGTTATGATGTCTGTTACGATTTCCGCATACAAACAATGTTTGTATGAGGATTCATGTCTTAGTTACATTAGCTGTCTTTGTATGCATATAGTGCTGTTAAACACATATTGTGTTGTGTTTTTGTTTTGTGCGTCTTCTTTTTGTGTCTCGTGTACCCAAAATGTTGCCAGTTTCTATTGGTTGTCCATTTATGAAAAAAAAAGACATATAAATGTTCTCTCAAAGAGATTAACATACTTTCCACCAGTCTTGCTTGTCCAGTATTTATTTCAATATATTACGAATTTAGTCTGTTACACATATTGTCATTGGTTCTTCAGTCCCCAAAAAAGATTAAAACATGGACGACAAAACATTACGCTTCACTGAATCAATGGTATAATACGGAATAATAAATGTATTTTTAACAAATTAAATCCTGTTTTTATACCCAAAACGGCTGCATGAACAACAAAATATTGCAACGGTTAATTCCGTCACAAATACCTGAACGATTCAGCAAACTCCTATGTTCCACGGCTGTACCATAACAAATAAATAAAACGTTGATCCTTGAAAACTTTCGACGTCATGGGGCCATACCAAGGTTGTATTTACATGTAGTTAACATTTAAATTATTCAAATTGTTTCGCAAACCCGTTGTTTTGTTATGTGATATATTAATGTTATAATTATAAAGCTTATAAAATTTACTACATATGAAACTGTATTGATTTAGAAATTTAGTACAGTATTTTTCTTCATGAGACACCTTATACATGAAATATGACGCGACACATATGTTGACGTCATTGAAGAATGCAATAGAAAGTACCCATTTTTGCCCTGGGGAGGATGTTGAATATTATGTTTTCATTATCAGTTTTACATAAACGTTTCTCCAACATTGCATTGTTAAGGTTTGTGCTTTATCTCTATAAGGAAAGGTAGTATGATACTATGAAATCTGAAATTAAAAAATATATTATGTATTTAGGTCAAACATAACGATTTTCGTCAATGTACCAAACTCAATGTCAACATGCAACTCTTGTTATGGCATAATAATTTTCTCCTTGGGAACCATTGCACACAATTTAATCAACTTTGGACTACTATGGCTTGCTATGTCCTCCTTAGAGCTTTTAATCGTAATGAAAAACAAATTACTGCCATACATTTTGTTTTCTTTTTCATTTGCATATCATCGCAAGAACAGCTACACAAATGTAAATGGATTGAAAGTAAATTTGATATCAACATTTGTATACTTCAAAGGATGTCTATAGTCGATCTTGTTAGAAAAGTTTGAAGATACCAAAGGGGCAATCATAATTCGTATATCGAAGAAGAACAGACAACACAATGGCCAAAAGAAAAAGTACAAAAGGGCAAACAACGATCTACAAAACATACATATAAAATTAAAGATCGAGTAACAAGAACCCCACTAAAAACTGGGGGTGAACTCATGTGCTCCGGAAGGGTAGGCAGTTCCTCCTCCACTAGTGGCACCCGTCGTGTTAATATAACTACAAACCCGGTAATAAGCTGTGAATGAGGAAAGGACCGGGAAGTGTTTAAGACAAGTGCAACATATCCGTGGTAATTTGTGACACAGATATTCCATAACGGTAAACCAAGTCATGGTGGCGATCGGAAAATTTCAACTGTGTGTGTGTGTGTGTGTGTGTGTGTGTGTGTGTGTGTGTGTGTGTGTGTGTGTGTGTGTGTGTGTGTGTGTGTGTGTGTGTGTGTGTGTGTGTGTGTGTGTGTGTGTGTGTGTGTGTGTGTCTGTATGTGTGTGTGTGTGTGTGTGTGTGTGTGTGTGTGTGAGTGCGCGCGCGTGCCTGCCTGCCTGCCTGTCTGTCTGTCTGTCTGTGTTTGTGTCTGTGTCTGTGTCTGTGTCTGTGATTTACCATTGAATTATGCTACTTTAGATTAAGGTATCATAGAACTTCTATGTTGTCATAATCGATCGGTAGGCGTATCTTTTTTTGACTATTGGACCTTCGGACTATCGGCCTTCTGACTACCGGGCCGGCACATGTTTGCTAAGGAACTCCTCGAAAACTTGATCGGGTCAAGATTTGATCAATAAAACGCTTGATAAATTGATCAGGTAACACGTCTTTATGATGGTAAAATGTGCAAAGAACAGTAATAAAATTTAGATTTTTAATTATTACTTAATTAAAAATTATAAAAGGAGGAGGGTTGTAAAAGTCAAACGTTCTTTATGCTATTCTTATTAACAACTAGCAGTGTTTCAAACCACATACTCTTATGCAATGGAGTTACCCACCTTCTAGTTATTCTTCTAATTACAGGATTAAACTCTAAGGTTAGAGTGTGAAACAACAATATCAATGATCTGTCATCTAGTCTTCATCAACTTATTACCCATGTGTCACTATATTGTGTTAATTATTATCTGCATTTGTGGATGTGCTTGATATTTTTGTAGTTATTGTATTTTTATTATTTGCATGGAGTGAACATACGTTGTGCTATTGCTTTGCTCAATCCCATTGCTGTTGTATTTGCAATAAAATAATATTAAATCTAACCAATGCCCCCTCCTTTTGTTTCAAATATCATTTATATTTGTGTGTGAGCTTGATTTCTTGTCACTATTACATGTGTATTATTTGTATGTAGAGGACAAGTCCATACGTTGTGATAACTTTGTGTTCACTCTCACTAGCTGTTTTATTTGCAATAAAATTGTATTAAATGGTACACATATCCCCCCTTTTTTCTAACTTTCTGTTTACATATTTATTTTCAATAAAATGTCCTTTTTATGTTATTTCTTTTTTTCTTTTATTTAATGTGTTCGTGTCAATATCCATCCAATCTTAATGGTAACAGCAGCTGACATGTTCCGAACCTTTATATTCTAATATGTAACAAGTGTGGACACAGAAATGTGCTGTCCAAAAGGCAAGTGTGGATGTCAATATTTCATATTATTAACTTTAAAAAGAAAACAATCGTGGACACAGGGGTCCTGGATTTTTTAATAAAAAACTAATCCTGGATTATTATTTTTGCTTAAAAGTCCGGTCCTGTGTTTTTATTTCAAATTTTCATCATATCCCCCTCCCCCTCTCAAGGGAAATAAAATTGAATCATTAATAATAAATTAATAAAAAATAAATTCAGATTTTCTATTTAAAATAAATCTCATTTACAAAACCACTGATATTTGTTCAATTTTTAACGCTGATTTAAGCTTTAGTCGCAACATTTTTTTATTTTTCTCTTTAAACTGTCGAAACATAACATTTATTTAACTGTAAAATTCACAAATAAATTTCACCCCAACCCTCCCTTTTTTTCTTGTTTAAATCAATGATCAACAATTTTCCAGAATCAAACAAATGAATAAATATAACATAGATTTCTTTTACATGGATCTTTTTACCATGCGTTTTCAGTGTGTTTTAAATCGGTCATCCAATCAGGACGCTCATTATTCTTGTCCAAGATAAAAAATACTCGTAAATTTACATAGAAATCGGAGATATTTCGTCATAAAACTTCACACATGGTTTTGTCTATCATATTTCTTGAAGACAAACATAACATTGTAATGCATTTATCAATATTTTATGAGTATCAACAGTTTTTTCAACATCGTATCTGTTTCTCGATACAGCCGCAATTTCAACTCGTAGATTTACATAGAAATCGGAGATATTTCGTCATAAATCTTCACACATGGTTTTGTCTATCATATTTCTTGAAGACAAGCATAAAATTTCATTGCATTGATCAATATTTTATGAGTATCAACAGTTTTTTCGACACCGTATCTGTTTCTCGATACAGCTGCCCGATTATAATGACCCGTGACCCAGATTAGCTCGTTCCACCTGTTTTTTTTCTAAATAATGTTGTTTAATTAAACATGCACTACAAGTTAGAAAAGGGAGGCAATTCAATGTCACTAAATTCTACTTTTAAACGTTGACATTTAAAACAGTGTTTTGTTTCGTTTTATTTATAGAACAATATCATCATGTCTCATATGACCAGGAAGCTTATTCACTTCCTCGTAGACGAAAGTTTTGAAGTATGAAGATTTGTTGTGACATCTTTTGATAAAATTACAGGTATGGAAATATGCTTTTCAACAGGAATCGTCTAGTTTATGTCAGTTAGAGTTTGTTGACTTTATATATCAAAAAGTGGTGTGCACTCAGACAAAGAAAACAGTATTTATCATTCGGTCAGTGGCAAGTTTGTCACAGCCCGACACAGGTCTAAAATATTAAACTGTATGGGAAATAGTAACACTGGGAAGGAGAAATAATATGAAGAAGAGATATATAAATGAGTTACTGTATGGTATATATATGTCTTTGTGTGTATCTGGTGGTACTACAAGATCCCAAACTATGATATGACCTTTAACCTTCTGTATCTATGTCACGAGTATCACTTCCTACTATACATATATAGGTACCTGATCAAATCGCCGCAGTTAATATCTCCCCTATATTTAACAAAATTGCCCCCACTTCAAATCTGCCCCAAACAAATCCGCCTCCACATTAATCAATATCGCCCCAACATTTTTTGTTGTAAATAATAATAGTTATGATTATATTACTATTATTATTGGTTTTGACAACGACATTCTGATAAGTAATAATTGAGATAATATATATATATTACCGACAATAAAAATTACAGTATTGTTTAATTATGTCCGTTAAGTGAAGGTACTCCGGCTTCTACCACCACTAAAACAGGTCTCCATGATATAGCTGAAATATTGCTGAAAGTGGCGTTAAACACAATAAATAAATAAATCAAATAAATATGAAAAATGTATGAACGAATACTTCGAATATATGACTTGATATGCGGTTTTCATATTGATAACACATATTAAAATGGGGGTGTTTTTAAACTCCAGCTTCACCACCTTAAGCAATTGTATCTAATGTTAGTATATGTAACCCTCCTCCTCCCCACACACGCACGAAACACCCCTTTCCTAAACGATCCAGCGTCACCACCGTAGCCAATTTTACCTTAGATTAAATTATGTATCCCCACTCTCCACCCTCACACAAAAACAATCCAACTCACACAACACCTCGCGATCGACGACTAGCTATTCTTCCTGCTTTATAAGCTCAGTGCAAATATATTGTATATTCTCGGACAATGTACGTATATTCTATATATAAACGTCCTCATATAAGAACAGTTAGTTATATCTAGTAATGACTCAGCATCCTATGTTAACACAGTTTTCTATGGAAGATTGTTTTGCAAAACTTCCATGTATTAATATCATGTAAGCGGCATTTTTTTGTTAATTGTAGACTTGATTGAAAGTGTTTAATAACAAGCATTGTAACTGTTTAAGCTTCAGAATCAAATGCATTGGTAACATCGAAGAAAACAATATTTCAAGATGGCTGCTCTTATGCATGTACATTATTACTTGCAATAGTTTATCATCGATGTTTTCTTTTCAGAAACGCTAACATGACAACAGCAGCAACACAATGTTGCAACATCTGTGATCATGACAACGAATCTAAATTGGCGGCCACCTGGTGCCCGGACTGTGAGGATTTCCTGTGTACCGACTGTAACATGCACCATGCCAAATCGTCATCAACCAAACAACACACCGTAATTTCCATGGAAAATTACCAGAATTTACCCAGTTTTATTGTATCTATTAAGAACAGATGCAACAAACATGGCTATAAGTACGAATTATACTGCTCGATTCATGACGTTCCTTGTTGCGTTATGTGCATAAAAGATGATCATCGCCATTGCCAAGAATTACGTCCCATTCTTGAGGTAACAAAAGATGCCAAGTCATCGACGGCCATTGTGCACATAGAAAGAGATCTCGAAGACATCGACGCCGCATTTGAAAAAATGAAATCAGATATCACAAATAATATTACTGAAATTGATCAACAAAAAAGAAAATTTTTGTCCGATATTTCAGACATGCGCAAGTCATTTAACGACCATTTAGATCAAATTGAAAACCAAACAGTTGAAGAGATGGTTTCAGTAGAACAAAATTTACAAGTACAATTAAAGAATGTATTGGCTTCCATGGAAGCCAAAAGAACTGATTTTGATCATATCCGGCAAGATGTGAATAAAGTAAAGAAATATGCCAGTAACCTCCAAGCTTTCATAGGAGTGAACGAAATGACCAGTGTTGTGGATGGAGAAGTTAAGAAACAGAAAGGGGCATTCAATTATGACCTTTATGAACTGAAACTTGACTTTCCATCAGAATTGGAATCTTTTGTGAAAAATGTTTCTAAATTTGGTGTTGTATATGTTACAGAAAAGGATTGTTGTACCAGTCTTGTAAAAGAATTTGAATTGCAAGCGCAGATTTCACAGGAAAACAAGCTAGGTGTTATACCACAACTCACAATGAAGACGACTGTCAATTTTCCAACTAAGGATAAGAAGTTTGTCTTTATAGCAGGTTGTGACATATTACCGGATGGCAAACTTGTATTCGCTGAAAGAGAATGCAAACGGTTGTTGATGTTTTCTAATAACGGAAATTACGAAAAAGACATTGTCCGATTTTCAAGTACCCCGTGTGATGTTTCATACACAGGAGAAAACATTGTAGCTGTTACAATTTCCGACAAACAAGAAGTCGTATTTGTAAACGTCATTACTAACACCATTACAAACACGGTAGATATTGGCCATGAATGTTGGGGAACCGATTTCAACATGAATCGTCTAGCTATTCGAGTAATACACCCATCTATATCAAATTACATTGTATATTTAGATCCTAAAGGTAAATTGATTGATCGGGTCAATATTCCCGGTAGGACCTCAACACGCATATCATTGCGTGATGATACCATTAAGTTTACGGACTGGAAAACTAATACGATTTACTGTTATACATTAACAGCACAAGAGATTTGGACCTTCAAAGACGAAAGCGTCTTACGACGACCAGTGGGAATTGCCTTAGATAAAAATAGCAACGTTTATGTGGCTGGTAAGGGAACAAACAACGTTGTTGTACTTTCACCTGATGGTAAAAACTGCAAACAAATCTTAACCAAAAGTGATGGGTTGGATGAACCGTATTCATTACGTATCAACATTGACCGTAACGAGCTTCTGGTATGTAACTTGAGTGGTCCAGCATTTCTTTTCTCTCTGAATTAAATGTAAGCTGTGCTACTGGACGTTATCAATGTTGACAGAGAACTAGTACAACTTATTGTAGTATTGGTGTTAAAGTTGTGTACAGTGAAACGTTGACAGTGATGTTGATGAGGACTTATAGTATTAATAAAACTAAGATAACCATAGCTGATTTTTTGGCTTCCTGTTTAGGTCCTTTGGCTTCATTGCTCCCAAAACTAAAATAAATATTATTTGGGATTGCAATTTTTTAATTTTTTGCGTACCTGATGAAGCTTGTTCCATAAACGCGCCGTGCGCACTAAATTTGATAACTACATTTCTATCATTTATAGATATATATTCCTATCTGTATATTGATCTTCCAATACCTACATCTATGTAAGTTAAAAAATATATTACTAAACTTGAATGTGGGGGGGGGTCATTTTTGTAATCTAAAATAAAAATGTAAAAGTACCCTACACGACTCCTACCATCATCTGCAGTTGGTGAATATTTCAGCATGAAATGGCACCCTCATTAATTGACATTAACGAAAGTTCATTGTTAAGAAAAGTTTGAAGATACCAAAGGGGGTAGTCAGAATCCGGAAATTGAGGAACGAAAGACAACTCAATGATCAAAGGAAAAAGAACAAACAACGATCTTTAAAACACTACACAGAAAACTAAAGATTGAGTAAAAAGAATTCCACTCAAAACCGGTGGTGAACTATATTTGTGTCACGAGTGTCAAAAGAAAGAAATATATATGTAATTATTAAATTAAAAATGTATGTATTTCTTTACAAAAATAAACAAATTACAAAAAAAGTAAAAAATTCAAATATGTTAAAGGTTATATTTAAGCTAATTAATTAAACATTTTATCATATATTTGTCCATTTTTTCTGTCGTGTTGGCGCCAGATATGTTTAATTGATTTAATGTTGTTTAATCACAAGTCAACAATATTTCTCCTATATTCATGACAGAGAACATGTTAACAAACAATAAGAAGAGCATGAAGATAACAAAGGATGTCATCAGAATCCGTAAATCGAAACAGGACAGATATAGCAATTGCCAAAAGGACAAGGACAATGACAAAATGACAAGCAATGATCTACAAAATGCTTCCCCACTAAAACCGAGAATGACCTCAGATACTCAAGAAGGGTAAGCAGTTCCTGCTCCACTAATGGTACCCGTAGTGCTATTCTAGTTACAAATCTGGCGATTAGTCATGAAAGAGGAAAGGACCGTGCATTGCTTACGATACGTGTAACATATCCGGGATACATTGCGACAAAGATATTCCGTAATGGTGAAGCAAGTCATCGTGGCAACCGTAAAACTTTCGAACTGATGATGAACCAATAGGTATCGTTGGTTCAGCAGTTTCCTAGACAGCAGCAACCAGTTGTCAGTGAATTCCTGACAGGAACCACAAGCTCTGGAATATCGGATCAATTGAGAGATAAATCATACGGTTGAAAGTGGGTATCTATGGATGAGATGTCCTGTTGCAAATAATAAAGCACGTGGATAAAAGAGGAACCTATGGACCGGATGTCCTGTTTACTAACAATAAATCACGTTGTTAAATTGAGTACATATTGATGGGATGTCATGGTTCCAAGCAATACATCACCAGGTTAAATGGAGTACCTATGGATGGAAACTCCTGTTTCCAAACAATGAATCAACTGGATAAAAGGGGACACCTAGGAATGGGAAGTCATGTGTACAAACAATAAATCACGTGATTACAAGGGCATGTTTACAAATAATTAATCAAATGGTCAAAGAGTTTTCATAAAGGGGCCAATACAAATTAGATGATACTAAAGGGGTAATAAGAAGCTGTAAATGTACGAAGGACAGACAATGCAAAGAAAAAAGACAAAGAGACAAACAATAATCTACAAAACACGAGACAGAAAACTAAAGATCGAAGAACACAACCCAACTAAAAACCGAGAGTGAACTCAGGTGCTCCGGAAAGGTAAGCTTTTCCCGCTCCACATGTTCCACCCGTTGTGTTACTCCTGTTATAACCCCGGGGATAGCCCATGAATGAGGAAATGATCGAATTTGATTACGAAAAGCGGAATATATCCTAGGTCATTTTTGACACAGTTAGCACGTATCAATATGTGCCTGGAATGCTGCTATGCATAAACGGAAAGCTCACAAAGTCAAAAACTGAAATCATCACCTTTTTCGTAATGTTTTAACGGTTCCTCACAGTCATTTGCACGGCGTATGTTAAGGCAGGAAGCAGATAGATTCGATCAACAAAATCAACAAGCTTAGTATTATTTTATGAAGGGGCCAGGTTGGCTCAATGAGCTAGGTCGTTGGATCTAACAATACGGCGTGGGTTCGCGCCCAGCTTTGTAAATTACAAAAAGGGTGCACTTGACTCGCAGTCGCAAATGATAAAGCTTACCAGGTACTAGCCCAGGGTAGGTGGTTCTCTTCAGGTACTCCGGCTTCCTCCACCACTAAACTTGGTGGCCATGATATAGCTGAAATATTGCTGAAAGTGGCGTTAAACACAAAAATATTCAAATTCAAAATATTATTTTGTGAAAGGATATTTGAAAGGAGTATATAATATTTCATACAATTCATGCAGTTTTGATGCAGTTTTATCCTTGAAATGCATTCATGTGTATGCTTACGGACATCCACTAACTCTTAGGGTTTCGAATTCCAATATTTAAACTGAAAATGTTTAATACATTTTTAAAAACAATAATAATAATCTTTATGTGTTATTAATGAACAAAAATTAATTGATTTGTTCTCGGAATGGACACTAAAAGTGCCCCAAATTCCAAGATTCTACGTGTTTAGAAGACATATTCAACACTTGATATAGTGAAACAAGACACATTTTAAAAATACCATTGGTCCAGCACATAACAGTTTCGCTCTTTGTATCCCTGTTCTTCGATCTGTAATTATGCACTTTTATTTGCCGTGGAAAAATCTCAGATTTCCGCACAATAACGTAAGTTTGGCTTATGCAAATGTTATCAAAGTTTGTGTTTTTGACCGTTTAACAGATACAGCTGTATGGCAAAGCGCCACATCCAACTATGCAATGGTGATAGCATTTATTGACACAGTCCACAGACAATACATAACAGAATACCAAGAAATTTGCATTTGTTTAAGTTGTTTCTTGTTTATGATATGCTTTGCAGTTTTTTGTCGTTGACTAAAAGCCTTGGGCTTAAGCGAGGTTAAATTGATCACACTATACTACTGTCAGTCAATGCTCGTTTTTAACTGACTATTAGCTAAGATAGTAGAATATGTTGGTAAGAGACTGTTAATCTTAGGACTCTTTATTTATATCCGATGTTATACTTTCCCGGGTACAGTTAAAGGTTCTGGCTCGCGTTGTCTCAATCACACCATCATGTCATAAGACACGCTTGAAGGTACCAAAAGGGTAATCATAATTTGTAAATTGACGCAGGACATACAACACAATAGTCAAAAGAACAAGGACAAAAGGAGAAACAACGATCTACAAACATTCTACACTAAACTAAATATCGAAAGCAATGAGCCCCAATAAAAACAGGAGGTGAACGCGAGTGCTCCGGAAGGGCAGGCGGTTCCTGCTCCACCCGTGGCACTTGTCGTGTTTCATTAGTATATAACTTCTACATATTGTTGAACGTATTCTCGTCCTGAATATGCACGAAATATTAACCGATGGTTGTTATGCAACAGCTTTGCTTTGTGTAACACTTTACTTCAACCTGAAATTATACCTCTTCATGCAACCAACAGTCATTTAATCGTTGTTCGTGTCGATGACGTCCTATTTTCCCTCAGGCTGGGATCGGACCGATAATTCAATAAATATCTAAAGAAATGAAATAATAATATATATATACTTTATACATGTGCAATTGACAAGTCACGAATAGACCGGGAAGTGCTTACGACAAATGGAACATGTCCGTCGTAATTTGCAACACAGATATTCCGTAACTGTTAACCAAGTCATCGTTCCGACCGAAAAACGTCCGAAGTGTTGACTTCAATTTAACCAATATACAGAAACCCTTGGTTCAGGGGCTTTTTCATTTGCAGAAACCCTTGATCAAGGAAATACTGACAGAAATAACAAGCTCTCGAATATCGGATCAACCGAGAGATAAATCATGTGGGTGAAAGAAGGCATCTATGGATGGAATACAAACAATGAATCACGTGACTAAAAAGTGGGTACCTATGCATGGGATGTCCTCTTTGCAAACAATAAATCACTTGGCTAAAAGTGGGAACCTATGAATGGGATGTCCTCTTTATAAACAATAAAACATCTGGTTAAAAAAGGGTAGTTATTGGTGGGATGTTCTGCTTACAAACAATTAATCACGTGGTTAAAAGAGGGTACCTATGGGTGGGATGCCCTGTTTACAAACGATGAATCGCGTGGATAAAAGTTACACCTATACACCTAATGGTGGGATGTCCTGTTAATAAACAAGGAATCATGTGGTTAAAAAAGGGTGCCTATGGGTGGGATGTCCTGTTTACAAACAATAAAGCACGTGGCTAAAAAGTAAACAGTCTTGTTTACAAACAATAGATCAAGCGATTAAAAGGAGACACCTATGGATAGGAAGTCCTGTTTACAAACAATAGTCACGTAGATGAAATCGGGTACCTGCAGATTGGATATCCTCTTTACAAATAATAAATCATATGGTTAATCGCCGATATGTACGGATGGAATGTCCTGATTGTCACAATTACAACGGAAGAAGATGGATAGGATCTTTTATACCACTACAATCCGCCATAAACGTCAAGTCCGAATACGCTGTACATAACTCATTGACAGCTGGTGCATCATGTATTTTACCAGCAGTGAGCTTAAAACTGTCCAAACACCAGACACACATTCACATCCCACCATGACGGTGACCTGTGATATGTCCTCCACAACTCCCTCTATGAGAGGTTGTACCTCACAGCAAAGAAATTAGGTTCTATTTATATACTCGTGTTCAATCAAGAGTTCAGTTATTATCAATATTATTCATTCGGTTGACCTGATAAATAAACAAATTCAAATAATAAAAAGCGAATCAACCAATCTATTTATTTCACGAGTTTCAAGTGTTCATCATTCTCTGTTCTATGTATAAAACATTTCTTCTTCTTGTTTATGTATTACGAGTTTTATTATGATGTTGGTTTTCATTTTATTGATAAAAATGTTCACGTCGTGTAACAAAGTGTTTTCAGACTCAATAGAGATATCTGACTGTTTCCCACAACAACAAATAAACAAACCAAAAGCACACAGCAGGCAATATTTGATTGATTGATTAATTGATTGATTACGTGATTGGTGTTTAACGCCAACTTTAGTAATATTTCAGCTAAGCGATATTTGAACACCACAAATAGCTAATAAATGTATCATAACTTCCTATCAGGACAGATGTAATTTCCACCTCACTGGAGTACTGTGAAAAGAACATATTCTCCTGCTATATATATCAAGTGATAGACCCTCGTTTGTAGACATTCTAAGGAGAAAAATACATGCATGTTCCAAATGCAAAATGGTTGATGGATCATTGAGTGAGTGATTGTTGTTTAACGCCAACTCAGCAATTTGTCAGCTATATCGTGGTGAGAACAAGTGAATTTTCAATGAAATGATGATGAGGTTCGCTTGCTACTAGACCAAAGTTGTTAACTGTATTTTAATAGTGCTAGCTCACTGAAACAACATATGAGGGAGACAGATTTACATTAGTTTAAAAGCTTGTTTCTGAATCCCATTGTACATTGTTTGAGTATATATATTTGAATACTTGTATGCTGAAATTTCATGAAATAAATATTGTTTAAACTAAACAACAGTCCTCAGGCAGACATATAGCTCCACTCGGACACATTATCCTGATTCAGAGCCCATGCACCAGGTAGATATCTAGTTCCACTCGGACACATTATCCTGATTCAGAGCCCATGTACCAGGTAGATATCTAGCTCTACTCGGACACATTATCCTGATTCAGAGCCCATGCACCCGTCTTTCCTCTTTTCTCCATAATGTTGCGTGCTTAGCAGAGAAGCAACACAAACAATTTTATAGTCTTTGATTTGACCCTATCGGGGCTCGAATCCACGATCTACCGCACTTTACACTGTGTTTTCTTCAAAGTAATAAAGCCATAAAATTTTGTAACAAAAACAAATGAAACAAATTATGTACAAAAAAGATGAAGTAATACATATGTAGTAAACCTTCAAGGGAGAAATTAATAAATGACAAATGATATACAATACAATATACAAGTATGTACGAACTGTAACGTGTAAAACAATACCAAGTTATATCCCTCACTGTTGAACCCGAGTTACTTCCCTTTGATCAATAAAATCTAAATCTGCTCAAGGTTATTTCCACTATCTAGAGTAAACAATTTTATTACGACAAATAAAGTCTCGTGTTTGTTTTGATTACATTTTAAGATCAATAATGTATTTACTATGAAGTTAGACAATACAATTAGAGTTACCTAAGTACAGCAGAAAACATGAAATATTTCAACATTACGCTTGATTGTTTCATGGTGCTTAACGCCACTTTCAACAGTATTTCAGTTATATGGTGGCGGACAGAAAACCTCAGGGCGAGGTGTGAAACATTATGTCATAAAGTTGGTCAGTGACTTGCGCTGGTCGGTATACTAGTATATATGTATAGATAAAGAATTAAATTAACGCCACTTTCACAGCAGTTAAATTTGGACAACAAACATTATATAATGTTCGATGGTTTCAATATGATTCCCGTTACACTGTTCGCAGAATTCGTAAAGAGAAATATCATACTTGAATAAATGTTTATTTGAACAACTTAGTCCAAGTCGAAGTCTTGTGTGTGTAATTGTTTCATGACTATGTCCAAGACCGTAAACGGGATTAGTCTTCTATCCGTCAGTTTGTTGGAGTATTTTTCCTAAACTAGGAACTAATTTGGCTGATAAAACGTCTTTGGGTAGATTATTCCAGTCTCTTATAGTGACTGGTAAAAACAATTGTCATATATGACAGTGTTAGCTATAATAAGAATCAAAGTAGCGTTAAACACCATAACGCCAACAGTTTCTTTAATGACTGATTATTCTGTCCTTACTGATCGGGAAATAAAACATTTAAAGGTTTGGACCCATAAAACTAGCTTACCCCCCCTTTCCTTTTCCCTCACTTTAGTTTTTATTGAAATGTTTGTAACAACCGAGGAAAGTGAGCGGCCATCGTGTATTTGTGTATAAGGGGTAACGATTTTCCCTCTTTTTACGATTTTTCTGTTTGAGTTTTTAACTTTCCCAACAGGGCGGTATTTTATTATTTTATCTCTATCTTTATCTTAACAATATCAACATATCTCACATGACTAGTAAACTCATTCACCTCCTGCTAGAAAAACAGATTTGAAGTATGAAGATTTGATGTGACATCTTTTGATATAATTACAGGTATGGAAATATGTTTGGCGCAGGGACCGTCTTCCTTCGCGTCAGTTGAAACTTTACGACAAAAGAGATGATTTCAATTTTCCCATTGTGAACTTTTCATTCATATGTAGCAACAGTCCAGAAGCACCTGCATTGGGAGTTTATATATCTGTCAGTTTATACGATACTCCAGAGCTGGTGGTTCCTATCAGGATTTCCGTGATATATGGTTGGTGCTAATAAGGAAGCTACTGAATCAAGGGTTCCTCTTAGTTAAGTTGAAGTCATCAATTCGAAAGTGTTACAGGCGCCAGCACGACTTGGTTGACCGCTATGGAATATCTGTGTTACAAATGACCACGGATATGTTCCACTTGTCGTAAACACTTTCCGATCCTTTCCTCGGTCGTGACTTATCACCAGGTTTGTAACTAGATTAACACGATGGTGTCACTAGTGGAGTAGGAACTGCTTACCCTTCGGGAACACCTGAGTTCACCCCCAGTTTTTAGTGGGGCTCGTGTTACTCGATCTTTAGTATTATGTGTATGTCTTGTAGATCGTTGTTTGTCCTTTTGTACATTTTCTTTTGTCCATTGTGTTGTCTGTTCGTCTATGATATGCGGATTACAATTAACCATTTGGTATCTTCAAGCTCTTCCTACGAATATCATTATACCAAGCTGTACGGTAAATCCAAAACAACTCGAAAAGGAATTATATGGATAACGGACTATAATATATCGCATCTCGTGCAACTCATTGGGGAGGGATTGTATTTCCTATATTAATGTATATAAAGAAGTGCCACTTGAATGGGTAGTTCTACAAATATCATTCTACCAAACTATGGTGAATCCTTAACAACTGGAAAGAGAAATAATATAGATGTAGTTCTATGGTATATCGCATCTCGTACAAATCACTGGGGAGGGAAATACCTCCTATATAAAGATATGTTCAGCAGCGCGACTGGAATGGGTAGGTCTACAAATATCATTCTACCAAACTGTACGGTAAATCCTTAACAATTGGAATGAGGAATAATGTAGGCGTGTTATATGAATGAGTTACTGTATCGTATATATATCTGTCTTTGAGGGTATCTGGTGGAACTGGAAGACTCGAAACTATGATATAACCTGTGACCGTCTGCACCGGATGCACCTTCCTATATGGACTACTGCAAGCTAAGGTTGCACTTTTTAAGGGATAGTATGTAATTGATCAGTAAATGATATGTTGTAATATAATATAAATGATTGATATGTTTAAACTTGGTGTATTATTGGGTCTAAACAATAGATAGCTTTCACTGGTTTAGTATGATTGGCTATGGAAATACAGGCTCATACTTACGCCAAAATTGTCTTTAATGAGTGGTCACTTAATCTGCTCCCTCTTTGTTAAGGTGTAATACATTTTTCTCTTAGGAATAACAAAGTTAAGGTCAGCTTCAGTTTATAGAAAATTTACTCTAGTTTATGTTGGTAAATAACATGTAGCTCTTCAATATAATATCCTTATCAGAGAAGATGTTAACCGAAATATGATCGTATGTAATTGTTTTTAATAAAATAGTCATTCACAAGATCAACAAGGAATTATATGGGGTCATCTTTCGTGTTTATATATATTATATACAGTTATTCTTTTGTTGAGAGTGTGGGGAGAACTATAACAAGAAAGAATGGAGAGAATTTTGATAATGTTTTTAATTCAAATCTTCACAGTTTGAAAAGACATTTTCCGAAACCCATGCTGTCCCATACGTAAGCCATATTCCATGAAAAGTACATACTTGAAATATAAGATCATACTTTTGACTTGGATGGTATCAAGGTACCTAAGTATTAATAACTTTGGCTTTGACTATCGCAAATTAACGTAGTACTAAGATATCAAAGTTAATCTGAAAGTCCCATACGTAAGACATTTTTTTTGTCCTATACATCAGATAGAAAATTTAAATTCCTTTATTGACATTCATTCTTTGATCATTACATCTCTAATACACTGATGACTACATAGACAAAGGTTTAACTCCTTATATACATCCAAAATGTCGTTTATAGAGATGCAAGAGTGTTTTGATTTTTCTTCCCAAGCTAAACAAAATATTCCAGTCAAGAATAAGCTAAATAAACAGTCACATTTGCAAAGAAAAGAGTAAAAAACTAAGAAAGATGAATACATTTTATTACTTTCTAAGGTAGATGTAAGTGAAATTCACAACAAATTAACTATTACAAACTTTTGTCCCATACGTAAGATGTTAGGGTTACACTATATGTTCCTATATGTGACAACAAAATCATGTTTTTCCTTGTAAGAATATGTCAAATGCTACAATTTAAATTCGGAATACTGTACAATGTGTTGACTTCTTAGTTAAATCAGCTTAGTCAATCTAAAATTTGTTGGGTTTTTTTTTTGCAAGAAACAAAAATTAGTATTTGTATTTGAATCTTTTGTGGAAAAAGAATAGCTGTCTGGTGATCCAATGCTGATTGTTTCATATAAAATTAGCTTACAAGGTCTAATTTACTATTTCTACCACCTTATTACTCTGAAACACTTGAAAGATTTAAATATGATGTTTCTACATTATTTACTTTTACTTCTAAATATAAGCTATACAATCTTACGTGTGGAACACAATTGTACAAGGTATTATTTTATGTTTGTAAGAATGATCAAATGCTACAATTTTAATTCTGAACACTATACAAAATGTAGACTTCATAATGTAATCAGCTTATTCAGTCAAAAATATGTGTACTTTTTGCAAGAAACTGGAGTTAACATATGTGTGTTGTATCTTTTAAGTGAAAACAATAAGACTTATTTGGTGATTCTTTCTGATCATTTTTATATCAAATTTATGTAGAAGGTTTAGTTTACAATTTTCATCACCTTATTTCTTTGAAACAATTGGAAGATATTAATATAGAATGTTATTGTTTCATTTGATTTTACTATACATGGTAAATTAAATATTATGTGTGGGACAAGAATATGGCAAACAGAACATTCTTAAAATAGTCTATTGAGAATTTTATATATCAGATATCTTAATAATTATTTTCATCGGTTAAAAGAATATTAAAATTTCATAATCACTATATTAAATGATGAATAACCTAGCTAGTGAGATTTTTTACAATTATTTTTGAAAAATGGGAAAATTGTAAAAAAGATATCTGACAAGAAAGCACTGGTTGTTCTATAGTGGTGCCAACAAACGAGCTCTGACTTCAAAATATTAAAAACAATTGATACAGTCTTTAGAGGAAACAAATATTAATAATCATAAGTGATTGTCCAATACGCCCAGATTTTTTGACAGCATTATCTTTAAATACATGTTTTCAATCAAAATGACGGAAACTATCTATGATCAGTTGGAATCTTGTAGATATGACGTTAGTGTTAAGCAATATTCAAAATATGGAATGATTAAAGGCGCTTCATTTGTCACCCTTAGTGGCCACTAAAAGTGGAACATATGCATATCAAGTGATAGACACATTAGGTCATTCCTATAGACTGTTGTTTTTAGACATACGGAGGAGAAAAATATATACATGTACCTGGGTCAAGTGAGTACATGATTAATTGTTTTGATAGCTAACTCAGCAACGTTTCAGCTATATCAGGGCGAGGACAAGTTAATTTTCAAGGAAATGATGATGAAATCCACTTTGTACTAGACCAAAGCTCTTAGCTGAATTTGTATTGTGCTAGCTCACTGAAGCAACAGTCTGCAGGTGGACATGTCGTCCCAATCGGACACATTATCCTCATTCCGAGCTAATCAGTCTTTGCCTTTTCTCCATAATGCTGCGTGTTAATCGGAGAAGCAACAAGAACCAAGTTTATAGTCTTTGATTTGTCCTGTTCGGGGCTCGAATCCACGATCTACCTCTCTTGAGGCGGGCACGCTAACCATTACCCCACCGATGCGGTTGATTGATGGATAAGATATTTTTACACTGGGTTTTGTGAAAAAAAAAAAAAAGTCATAGGCTTAGAATCAGAATTAGAAGTGCATATGTAATAAGCATTCCAGGGAGAAATTCATTAATGACAAACATATACAATACGATATACATGTATGTACGAACAAACATGTAAAACATTACCAAGATATACCCCTCACTGTTGAACTTTGGTTACTTCCCTTTTAATCATTAAAATCTAAATCTGCTCAACGTTATTTCTCCTATCTAGAGTAAACAATTTTATTACGACATATAAAGTCTCGTGTTTGTTTTGATTATATCTTAAGATCAATAATATATTCACTATGAAGTTAGATAATGTAGTTAGAGTTACCTAAGTTAAACTGAAAACATAAAAATGTTCATTCATTAAAT
Source organism: Bathymodiolus septemdierum (assembly GCA_963383655.1). Classification (NCBI taxonomy): domain Eukaryota; kingdom Metazoa; phylum Mollusca; class Bivalvia; order Mytilida; family Modiolidae; genus Bathymodiolus; species Bathymodiolus septemdierum. The sequence continues at coordinate 16,961,886 of OY726531.1, forward strand.
TAAATGTTTTTTTTAAGCAGCAACTTACCCTTGTTTGCTTGGTTGACGCCACTTTCAACAATGTTTCAATAATATCGTGGCGTTGAGAAAACCTCAGGGCGAGATGTACAATACCATAACCCTATCAGTTTCGTTAATGAGTGTAATTGATTTTACGATATCCTACTAATCGACAAATAAAACATATAAAGGTTTGGCCTCATAATGCTAGCTTAACCCCCCCTTTTTAGTTTTTATTGAAATGCTTGCAACAACCCAGGAAAGTCAGCGATTATGTATGTGTGTGCTAGGGGTAAAACATTTTCCTCTTGATACGATTTTTCTATTATATTTTTTAACTCTCCTAACACCGTGGTATTGTTTTGTTTTTCTATTAGATTTTTAAGCATACCAACAGGACGGTATTTTATTGTTGTTTTTATATTAGATTTCTAAGTATACCAACATGATGGTATTTTATTTTTGTTTTTCTATTAGATTGTTAAGCATACCAACAGGGCGGTATTTTATATTTGTTTTTTCTATTAGATTTATTGGTATCCCAACAGGGACATATTTTATTTTTGTTTTTCTATTAGATTTTTAAGCATACCAACAGGGCGGTATTTTATATTTGTTTTTTCTATTAGATTTATTGGTATCCCGACAGGGACATATTTAATTTTTGTTTTTCTATTAGATTTTTGGTATTCCAACAGGGTGGTATTTTATTTTTGTTTTTCTATTAGATTTTTAAGTATACCAACAGGGCGATATTTTATTTTTGTTTTTGTATTAGATTTTTAAGTATACCAACAGGGCGGTATTTTATATTTGTATTTTTTTATTCGATTTTTTAGTATCCCAACAGGGCGGTATTTTATTTTTGTTTTTCTATTAGATTGTTAAGTATACCAACAGGACGGTATTTTATTTTTGTTTTTCTATTGGATTTTTTAGTATACCAACAGGACGGTATTTTATTTTTGTTTTTCTATTGGATTTTTTAGTATACCAACAGGACGGTATTTTATTTTTGTTTTTCTATTAGATTTTTTAGCATCCCAACAGGGCGATATTTTATTTTTGTTTTTCTATTAGAGTTTTTAGCATCCCAACAGGGCGATATTTTATTTTTGTTTTTCTATTAGAGTTTTTAGTAATCCAACAGGGCGGTATTTTATTTTTGTTTTTCTATTAGAGTGTTTAGTGTTCCAACAGGGCGGTATTTTATTTTTGTTTTTTCTATTAGATCTTTAAGTATTCCAACAGGGCGATATTAAATTTTTCTATTAGATTGTTAGGTATACCAACAGGACGATATTTTATTTTTGTTTTTCTATTTGATTTTTAAGTATGCCAACAAGTCGGTATTTTATTTTTGTTTTTCTATTAGATTTTTAAGTATGCCAACAGGATGGTATTTTATTTTTGTTTTTCTATTAGAGTTTCTAGTATACCAACAGGGCTGTATTTTATTTTTGTTTTTCTATTAGATTTTTTAGTATTCCAACAGGGCGGTATTTTATTTTTGTTTTTCTATTAGATTTTTAAGTATACCAACAGGGCGGTATTTTATTTTTGTTTTTCTATTATATTTTTAAGTATCCCAACAGGGCGGTATTTTATTTTTGTTTTTTCTATTAGATCTTTAAGTATACCGACAGGGCGATATTTTATTTTTGTTTTTCTATTAGATTTTTAAGCATCCCAACAGGGCGGTATTTTATTTTTGTTTTTCTATTAAATTTTTAAGTATACCAACAGGGCGGTATTTTATTCTTGTTTTTCTATTAGATTTTTAAGTATCCCAACAGGGCGTTATTTGATTTTTGTTTTTCTATTAGATTTTTAAGTATACCAACAGGGCGGTATTTTATTTTAGTTTTTATATTAGATATTTAAGTATGTCAACAGGGCGGTATTTTATTTTAGTTTTTATATTAGATATTTAAGTATACCAACAGGGCGGTATTTTATTTTTGTTTTTCTATTAGATTTTTAAGCATACCGACAGTGCGGTATTTTATTTTTGTTTTTATATTAGATATTTAAGTATACCAACAGGGCGGTATCTTATTTTTGTTTTCGATTTTATTATCTCTATCTTTATCTTTACAATATCAACATATCTCACATGACTAGTAAACTAATTCACTTCCTGCTAGAAACAAGATTTGAAGTCTGATGATTTGCTGTGACATCTTTTGATATAATTACAGGTATGGAAATATGTTTTGCGCAGAGACCGTCTTCCTTCGCGTCAGTTGACTGTATGTCAAAAAGGGCACAGGAAACGTCTTCCATGGTGTCCGTTAACTGTGTATGTCAAAAAGGGGTGTGTACACAGACATCGACAGTATTTATCATTCGGTCACTGACAAATTTATTACAGGTCTACAAATATCATCTACCTAGCTTATATGGGGAGTCGTGACACTTGGAAAGAGGAATAATATGGATGTAGTCCTATGATATATCGTATATCGTGCAACTCACTGGCGAGGTGGGGGGGGGTTATTTCCTACATAAATATATACACATAAGTGCTACTAGAATATGTAAGTCTACAAATATTACTCTTCCAAGTTCTTAACAACTGGAAAGTGGAATAAAACGGACACAGGGCCTATACTATATCGTATCTCGTGCAAGTGACTGGAAAAAGGAGGACGGGCTACTTACTGTACAAAGATATATACAGAAGTGCCAATGGAATGAGTAGGTCTACAAATATCATTCTACCAAACTACGTATATCCTTAACAACTGGAAAGAGGAATATTATGGAAATATCGTATCTCGTGCAACTCACTAGGGAGGGTGTGTGTGTAGGGAGAGTGATACTTCCTATATAAAGATATATACAGAAGTGCCACTGGAATGATTACGTCTATAAATATCATTATACCAACTGTGCAAAAATCCTTAACAAATGGGAAGAGGAATAATATGGATACAGGGCTTATATTATATTCTCTAAGGAGGGTGTGGGAAAGGGGAATACTTACTATATAAAGATGTATGCAAAGGTGGTGTCACTGGAATTGGTACGTCTACAAATATGATTCTAACAACTGTACATTAAATCCTTAACAACTGGAAAGAGGATTAATATGGATGCATGGCTTATAATATATTGTATCTCGCGCAACTCACTGGGGAGGGTGTAGGGGTACTTCCTACATAAAGATAAATATGCAGTTCTAAGTGCCACTGGAATAGGTAGGTCTACACATATCTTTCTGCCAAATTGTATGGTAAACTATTAACTATGGAAAGAGAAATAAATATGGGCATATTGTATGCTTGCGTTACTGTATGGAATATATCTGGCTTTGTGGATATCTGGTGCAACTGTAAGATCCCTAACTATGATATAGCTTGCAACCCTTTGCACCTCAGGCACGGGGATCATTTCCTATGTACAATCGAAATGCCTTAAACTTATCAGTTTTCAAATATATGATTTGGTCGAAAATTTCCTACTTCAATATAGAACAGTGGTGTAATGGTTAGCGCGTGCTCGCCTCAGGTGTGGTAGATCGTAAGTTCGAGCCCCGATCGGTTCAATCCACAGACTAGAAAACTGGTGTTTGTTGCTTCTCTACTAAGCAAGCAACATTAAGGAGAAAGGGCAAAAACTGGTTGACTCGGAATCCGGATAATGTGTATGAGAAGGGCGACATATTTATCCGCGAACTGTTGTTTCAATGAACAAGCACCATAAAAATCCTACTAAGAGTGTTCGTCTAGTAAAAATCGGACTTCATCACCATTTCATGGCACCATTAACTTGTTCTCGCCATGATATAGCTGAATTTTTTTTGAGTTGCTGTTAAGCAACTATCACTCACTAACTCAATATTTCCAATGATGTTGGGGGAGTGTTGTTCTATATTCATATGTTATGTAAAGATTTCTAAAATATTCTAGTAACAGAAAGATACAACCAACAATCAATTCAGTTTCTATTCTTTAATATAAATAACAGAAATTACCTATTAATAATATACAATTTCAAATATCAAATTGCATGTAATAAATTATAACTGGCGTATCAATGAATAAATATAATTTTCCTTTCTGCTATATTACTTCGATCCTTTCCTATGAAAATTAATTCATGTTAAATCAAGATATCCTTTAGTTCCAATGCATACAGTTTCTAAATATTGTCTGTAGAAATTGTTAATAGTTCAATGTTCAAGTCACGTGACTTCACTAAGTAAATATATCCAAATATAATACTATAGATTCCAGTTGTTATATAAACCCTTAATTTCAGACTGGCTGCTCTCCAATTTGCTACCTTTTATATACTAGTTTTATGAAGTCTCTAGAATATTCCAAAGTAAACATGCTTACTTAAATTTAAATGTTTGTATAAACCATATGCAGAAATATCTAGAACATATTACAACTGAAGGTCAAAATTAAAAACTTGTAAACAACTTGACCTATTTTTGATAACCTATTTGCAATTATGATGTAATATTATCAACAACAAAACTATTCTGATGAACAAAATGATCAATCATATTTCTAATATATACATAGCACATGCAATACTTTAATGTTAAGGTGCACAATCTACAGTTAGTTATATCTGATAATGACAAAAGATCTTATGTTAACACAGTTCTCTATGGAGGACTTTTGGACAACCTTACTTATATATAAAATCATGTCAATAGCCATTTTTTAATTGTAAACTTGATTGAAAGTGTTTTATAACAAGCATCGTAATTGTTTAAGCTTCAGAATTAACTGGATTGGAAACACGTAACGAAACAATATTTTAAGATGGCAGCTCTTATACATGTACATTATTGCTTCCAATATTTTATATTCCATGTTTTGTTTTCAGATACGTTGACATGGCAACAACAACAACACACTATTGCAACATCTGTGATCATGACAATGAATGCAAATTGGCGGCCACCTGGTGTACAGAATGTGAGCAATTCCTGTGTACCGACTGTAACAGGCACCATGCAAGATGTTCATCAACGAAACAACATATCGTAATTTCCATGGAAAATTACAAAAAAATACCCGGTTCTATTATATCTATTGAGAACAGATGCAAGAAACATGGCAATAAGTACGAATTATACTGCTCGATTCATGACGTCCCTTGTTGCATTATGTGCATAAGAGATGATCATAGCCATTGCCAACCTATGCGTCCCATTCTTGAGGTAACAGAACATGCCAAGTCATCAACGGCCATTGCGCACATTGAAAGAGATCTCAAATACATCGATGCTGCATTTGAAAAAATGAAGTCAGATATCACAAATAATATTTCTGATATAGATAAACAAAAAAGAAAATGTTTGTCCGATATTTCAACCATGCGCAAATTACTTAATGACCACTTAGATACAATTGAAAAACAAACAGTTGAAGAGATGGTATCCAAAGAACAAAACTTACAAGTGAAATTAAAGAAAGTATTGGTTGCCATGGAAACCAAAAGAACTGACTTTGATAATATTTGGCAAGATGTGAATAAAGTGAAGAAATATGCTAGTGATCTCCAGACGTTCATAGGAGTGAACGAAATGACGAGTGTTGTGGATGGAGAAGTTAAGAAACAGAAAGGGGCATTCGATTATGACATTTTTGAACTGAAGCTTGACTTTTCATCAGAATTGGAATCTTTTGTGAAAGATGTTTCTAAATTTGCTGTTGTATCTGTTACGAAAAAGCATTGTAGTACCAGTCTTGTTAAAGAGGCTGAATTGCAAGCACATATTCCACAGGAAAGCAAGATGTGTGTTGCAACACAACTCCCAAAAAGACGACTGTCAATTTTCAAACTGAGGTTAATCGGTTAGTCCGTATAAAAGGTTGTGACATATTACCGGATGGCAAATGTGTATTCGCTGAACAAGAAGGCAAACGGTTGTTGATGTTTTCAAATAACGGAAAGTACGAAAAAGAGATTGTCCGGTTTTCAGGTATGCCCTATGATGTTTCATACACAGGAGAAAACATTGTAGCTGTTACAATTGTTGACAACGGTGAAGTCGTATTTGTAAACGTCATTACAAACACCATTATGAACACGGTAGATATTGGCCATGAATGTTGGGGAACAGATTTCAACATGAATCGTCTAGCCATTCGAATAATATCAAGTTCTACTCGAAGTCACATTGTATATTTAGATCACAAGGGTAAATTGATTGATCGAGTCAATATTCCTGGCATAAACTCCACAAACATATCATTACGTAATGATACCATTAAGTGTACGGACTGGATTACCAATACGATTTACTGTTATACCTTAACAGGACAACAAATTTGGACCTTCAAAGACAAACAAATCTTACAAGCACCAAGGGGAATTGCCTTAGATAAAAATAGGAACGTGTATGTGGCAGGTAGTGAAACAAACAACGTCGTTTTACTTTCACCTGATGGTAAAAACTGCAGACAAATATTAACCAAAAGTGATGGGTTGAATACACCGTGTTCATTACATATCAACATTGACCGTTACGAGCTCCTGGTATGCAATGAGAGGGGTCCAGCATTTGTTTTCTCGCTGCAATAAATGTAAGTTGTGCTACTGGACGTTACCAATGTTCACAGAGACCTAGTACAACTTATTGTAGTAATGGTGTAAAAGTAGTGTACATTGTAGTTAATATTTGACAGTGATGTTGATGAGAACTTACATTAATAAAACTAAGGTTATCCTCTTAAAGGACAAGCTAACTTTCGCCGACTTTCGCTATCCTGTTTAGGTCCTTTTGTTGTATTGCTCCCAAAACTTTGGAAAATATTTGGCTTTGCAATCTTTCAATTTTTTTGCGTACCTGATGATTTTCAAAACACTACACAGAAAACTAAAGATCGAGCAACATGAAACCCACTCAAAACGGTGGTGCACTCATGTGCTCCGGACGAGTAGGCAGTCCCTGCTCCATATTTGGCACCCGTCACGATATTCTTGCTACAAAAAAGGGTGTATTTAATGATAATGAACTAAATATGTGTGACGAGTGTCAAAAGAAAAACAAAGTATCTATGCTACTATTAAATTACAAATGTATGTATTTCTTTACAAAAATAAACAAATTACAAAAAAAGTAAAAATAGTGAAATATTTTGAAGGTTATATTTAAGCTAATTAATTAAACATTAAACACTAAACAATTTGTCCATTTTCTCTGCCATGTCGGTATCATATATGTTTTATTAATTACTTGTTTAATACCAAGTGAGTAACATTTCTGTAATATTCATGTTCGCAGGCAATAAAAAGAGTTTGAAGTTATCAAAAGGGGTAATCAGAATACGTAAGTCTAAGAAGGACAGACAAAACAACGGCCAAAATAAAACGAACAAACACCGATCTCCAAAGCAATGCACAAAATACTAAAGATCGAGAAACAGGAATCCCTCTAAGAATTGGGTTTGGACTCATAAGTCATGAATGAGGAAAGGACTTGGAAATATTTACGACAAGTGGAACATATCTGTGGTCATTTGTGACACATATATTTCGTATTGGTTAACCAAGAAGACTCATTGTTAGCAGCTACCCTCTGTCAAGGAAATCCTGAGAGAAACCACAGGTTCTGGATAATCGGATCAACTGAGAGATAAGTCATGCGTTGAAAGAGGGCATATATGGATGAGATGCCATGCTTACAAACAATAAATCACGTGGTTTAAAGGGGGTACCTATGGATGGGATTTCCTGTCTAATAACAGTGATTAACGTAAATAAAATGTTGACACATGTTTACAAACAATGAATCACGTGTTTAAAAGAGGGTACATATGGATGGGATATCACATTTGTAAAGAAGAGTTCGAAGATACCAAAGGGGTAATCAGACTACGTAAGGAACAGACAACACAATGACCAAGAGAAAAAGTACAAAAGGAGAAACAACGAACTACAAAATATATACATATAACTAAATATGGGGTAACACGAACCCACTGAAAACCGGAAGTGAATTCATGTGCTTCGGAAAGGAAATCAGTTCCTACTCCACTAGAGCCACCCATCAGGTTAATCTAGTTACAAGCCTAGTGCTATGTCCTGAATGAGTAAAGGAACGGGAAGTGCTTACAACAAGTGGATCACGTAGTTAAAAAGATGAAATATATGGATGGGATATCATGTTTGCAAACATTAAATTACTTGGTTAAAAAGGGGTGCCTATGGATGGGATATTCTGTTTAAGCATGAATGTGGTCAAAAGCGGGTACTTATGGATTGGATGTCCTGACTACAAACTAAAAATCAGGTAGTTAAAAGGGGAAATCAATAGATGGAATGTCGTATTTATAAACAATTGAACACGACTTTAAAAGGGGACACCTATGGGTGGAATGTCGTGCTTACAAATAACAAATCACGTTGCAAAAAGCGGATACGCATGGATGGGATGTCCTGATTGTCACAAGTAAAACGGCCGAATATGGATATGATCCTTTATGCCACCACAACTCGCCATAAACGTCCAGTCCGTATGCACTGTGCTTAGCTCATTGGCAGCTGCTTATGTTGTATCTTACCAGCTTAGAACTGTCCAAACATCAGACACACATTTCCATACAATCATGACGGCGAATTGTGTGGCTATGCGTCACGTACAACCAGTGGAATCCCTCTACGAGAGGTTGTACTTCACAGCAAAGAAATTAGGTCAAATTTATATATACGAGTTCAAAAAAATGAGGTCCTATTTATATACACGTGTTCAAAGAAATTAGGTCATATTTATATACATTTGTTCAAAGAAATTAGGTCCTATTTATTTAATGATTGATCGCAAATTTTGTTCGTTTCATGAAGAAATAATCTCAATCAGGTTGAACACACCATGTAACCCGCGTAGCGGGTTACGCAAGGGAGTGTAGAACCTGATTGAGGTTAATTCGAATGAACCGAACAAATAATTTCGATCAATCCTAATAAATTAATTCAAACCTTTTTTGCTATGATATAGCTGCAGAACCGTAGCCCTTATGGTCCTTGGCCAGTTTTCTGATATTTGTGGACCATGGGGCTACGGATTTCACTCTATTAAAAATCTGCAAATTGTGATCTTGATTTTGTCGCACCTTTCAACAGTAATGTTCACAACAAAACGCTTTGTGAGAGCGGAGTCGTGTGGATAATTAGTTTCGCTACATATTTATCGATCGCTTTTCATATTTATTTAATAATAATTATACACTACTAGGTAATTATGATAACAAATGTCTCGATATTAACTGATCCCGCCTACTTCATTCCGCCATCTTGTCATTGTGGTATTCCCGCTTTGAGGTCACATGAATTTGGATAGCTAACTCTAACAGCAAAACACGTGTTCGAATTGCTTACATTTTTTCGGAGGTTTTCCACGGCGCTTTTCTTATCTGAAATAAAATATTTATTCAACCTAGAATGACATATTTTACATATATTAACCAGAAATGTTATTTTCTTCTATGATTATTCCAATTGAGGTGAACTCTCATTCAGCATTTTCACGTTTCTCATGTATTAACCGAACACGTGTTTTGTTGTTAGAGTTATCTCTCAAATGTCACGTGACCTCAAAGCGAGAATACCACAACGACAAGATGGCTAAATAAAGTAGCCCTATGGTCCCCAAATATTAGAAAACTGGCCAACGACCATAAGGGCTACGGTTCCGCAGCTAGCTATGCTATTGAAAAATATATTTATTTTTTCAAAATAAGGAAAATAATCGAAAATAAATTTAAATAACCCCAAAGGTGCCTCATTTAAAGAAAATCGCCTGATGACAACGGCACGCGACTCCTTGAGAACGACGTCTGTTTTCAGATTCAGTATATATGAAAATAACCTCAACTTTTTAAGCCAATCAAAACACGTATAAAATGACATGTGACTCTAAGATTAATTTATATACACGTGTTCCAAGAAATTAGGCCCTATTTATATATATACATGTTAAGAAAAAAAGGTCCTATTTATATACACGTGTTTAAGGAAATTAGGTCCTATTTATATACACGTGTTCAAAAAAATTAGATCATATTTATGTACACGTGCTCAAAGAAGTTAAATCCTATTTATATACACGTGTTCAAAGAATCATGTCCTTTCTATATACAGTGTTCAAAGAAATTAGGTTCTATTTATATACACGTCTTTAACAAAATTAGGTCGTATTTATATACACGTGTTCAAGGAAATTGGGTCCTAATTATACACACGTGTTTAAGGAAATTAGGTCCTCTTTACATACACGTGTTCAAAGAAAGTAGGTCCTATTTATATACACGTGTTTAAAGAAATTAGGTCTTATTTATATACACGTGTTCAATGAAATTAGGTCCTATTTAAATACATTTGTTCAAAGAAATTAGGTCCTATTTATATAAACGTGTTCAAAGAAAGGAGGTCCTGTTTACATACACGTGTTCAAAGAAATTAGATCCTATTTATATGCATGTGTTCAAATAAATTAGGTCCTATTTATATACACGTTTTCAATGAAATTAGGTCCTACTTATATACACATGTTCAAAGAAATTAGATCCTATTTACATACATGTGTTCAAAGAAATTAGGTCCTATTTATATACTCTTGTTTAAAGAATTTAGGTCTTATTTGTATACACGTGATCAAAGTAATAAGAGCATATATATATACACGTGTTCAAAGAAATTAGATCCTATCTACATTCACGTGTTCAAAGAAATTAGATCCTATTTATATACACATGTTCAAAGAAATTAGATCCTATATATATACACGCGTTCAAGGAATTTAGGTTCTATCTATATACACGTGTTCAAAGAAATTAGATCTTATTTATATACACGTGTTCAAGCCAATGAGGTCCAATTTATCTACACGTGTTCACAGAAATTAGGCCCTATCTATATACATGTGTTCAAGGAAATTAGGTCCTATTTGCATACACGTGTTCAAAGAAATAAGGTCCTATCTATGTACAAGTGTTCAAAGAAATTCGGTTCTATTTATATACACGTGTTCAAAGAAAGTAGGTCCTATTTATATACACGTGTTCAAAGAAATTAGATCCTATTTATAAACATCTGTTCAAAGAAATTAGGTCCTATTTCTATACACGTGTCCGAAGAAATTAGATCCTATTTCAATACACGTGTTCACAGAAATCAGGTTCTATTTCTATACACGTGTTCAATCAACAGTTCAGTTATTATGAACATTATTCAATCTGGTTGATCTGATAAATAATGAAATTTAAATAATAAAAACACGAATCAACTAATCTATCTAGTTCAAGAATTTTAAGTGTTCACCATCCTCTGTTCTATGTATAAAGCATTTCCTCTTCTTATTTATGTGTTACGAGTTTTATCATAACGTTCGTATCCATATCAGTATTTAAAAAAATCAAAATGCTCAAGAGAGTTATCAGACATTGTCCCACTTTCATCTGACGTTGAACAGAGACCAGGGTTTATCTCAGTACCGGTACCGGGCATTAACAACACAACAGCTATGATCATCAATATAAAAACGCTGTAGTGTTGTACAATGCGCGTTTTTTGTGTGTGCTTCCTAATGTACGGTGATGTATTGTGTAAAATAAATAAAATAATACAGCAGAAAATACTTGCCCTTCCGGACCATCTGAGTTCACCTCCGGTTTTTAGTCGGGTTCGTGTAACTCAATCCTTATTTGTATGCTTATTACTTTGTAGATCGTTGTTTGTCCTGTTTCATTTGGCCATTGTGTTGTCTGTCCTTCGATTTACGGATTCTGTTTACCCCTTTGGGATCTTCAAATCTTGAACACCACGAATAACTAACAAAGGTTTGGGAGCTATAGGGGCTAAAATTGGCCCCACCTCAGTTTTGCACCTTAAAACCTCTCCCTCTTTATCGTAATAAGCAGTGCCGGATTTAGGACATATGAGGACCTGCGCTAGTTAAGCTATGAGACCCCTTACGTGGGCCCTGAAGAAGGTAGACACGGTATGCCTACACAGGCAGTCAGGTATACATGCTCTGGAAAATTAGGAATAGTTAAAATATTACGTCATATTAGGTCAGACATGTACGCTATGTCTTCAACAAGCTAGAAGCTATTATATAATACCCAAAGCCCCAACCCGCCCAACACTCTTACACAGGTAACATAATGAAACTGTCAAACTTGATAAAAAGAGAACAGACAGAGCAGTCATTACAGTCAACATCATGTAATTAAATCTAAGCATCATTTAACGCAGTGGTTCTCAACTTTTTTTCCCCATGGACCTCTTTTCCTCTTAATTGTTTTGATAGACCGCCATAACCATTTGATGAAAAAGCTTATTTTATTTTTTTACTAATAAATAATTTTAGGAATTATATTATAGAAATAGTAAATGTATAAGCTTTATTTGAAGTAATGCTAATTTGATGAACACAAACCTGTATTTAACAACTAAATTCTATGGATCATTTATGTACACTAGTAAAACATACAGTAAAAATAACATGAATTTAAGAAAAGAAAAACATTAACCATACGCCATATTGCTGGCAACATAATGACTAGTATTGAGACTGAGAATACATCAAACAAAATACCAAGACAGTATCGTTATCAGTAACCTTGCCTGTAACCTTGAGCGAGGGTGAGAGCTTGCTTGCAAGGACATATTATTTGACCCTTAATATCAGCAAGGACGAATAGCTCTAATATGAATAACAAAAACTTAAGATAACGCCATCATAAATAAACTGCTATTCAGAAAAAAAGGTATATCGTGTGATTAATATCAATGGTGGTGTTGCAAATATATTTACCAGAGTTGTGCACAAATAGATAATAATCAACAGGCATATGAAGAACAGATTCAGGTGCCAAGATGTAACAGTATCTTAAAGGTCGGTTCACACGAGTGTCAAAAGCTAAGGCCACTTCATCTTGATCGATGTACGGGTGAGCACACATACCACACTCCCAAGGCAACTCATCTTAGTGTATGTATGTTGTCTTCTGTTTGGGCAAGATCTTGCCTTTGGATAGGTGTTTCCACCACTCACCAAATATTTCCTCATCCATTATTTTTATTTACAGTTTATTTTAATATTATTATCACCATTTTTACTTTTATACTTCCAAAGGTTGCATACATCAGATAACGACCAAATTGCTTATTTAGGTTTCACATATGTATTAAAAAAGGAATAACTACCCCTTTTCATTTTTTGTTATTTTGTTTCAAGTTGGAAAAATATCTTGATATTAAATTTCGGGATTTGCTGCAAAGGTAACGTCAGTTTTTCTTCTCATTAGATTGAAGTTTCTCTACCAATGTAAGGCCTTGACGAATAACGTTCTTAAAGTCAATTGCTATCAATAGCTATTTTATGCTACTACATTCTTCTGTAAGTGTCCAAATTGAACAGAACGCCGTCAAATTTAAAATTGCACCACATAAGCAAAACTTCATCGTAAAACATTGTTCGGCAGGAAGACGAGGCCGCCTAATGACATATACCCTCCCCCTCCCCCTCCACGAAACTGTTGTACAGTGAAAAACACCTATTGTCCTCCTATAAATATCCTACAGACTGTCATTTGTAGGCATACGGAGGAAATCATACTTACATGTACCAAATACAAAATGACTAATGGATAAAGTGAATGAGTGATTGTTGTTTAGCGTCAACTCAGCAATTTGTCAGCTATATCATGGTGAGAACAGTTGCTTTTAAATGAACTGATGATGAGATCTGTTTTTTTGTTAGACAGGGATGCTTAGCCAGATTAGCTCACTGAAACAACAATCCGCAGGTAGACATGTCGCCCCCACTCGGGCACATTATTCAGATTCCGAGCCCATGCGCCAGTCTTTGCTCTTTTCTCCATAATGTTGCGTGCTTATCGGAAAAGCAACAAATACCAATTTTATAATCATTGGTTTGACCTGATCGGGGCTCGAACCAACGTTCTACCGCACGCTAACCATGACACCACAGATGCGGTGGTTGATGGATCATTCTATTTTACACTACGTTTTGTGAAAAAAAGCAAATAAAGCCATAGGTTTGTGAAACACAAATGAAAACAATTATGTACAAAAAAGATGAAGTAGTACATAGGTAATAAACCTTCACGGGAGAAATTCATTAAAGACAAAAATATACAAAACAATATACATGTATGGACGAACTAACTTGAAAACAACAATACCAAGCTATATACCTCACTGTTGAACTTGAGTTACTTCCCTTTAATCATTAAAATCTAAATCTGCTCAAGGTCATTACCACTATCTAGAGTAAACAATTTTACTACGACATATAAAGTCTCGTGTTTGCTTTGATTACAGCTTAAGATCAATAATGCATTTAATATGGAGTTAGACAATTCCTTTATAGAGTTACCCAAATTAAACTGAAAACATGGAATATTTATTCATTAAAGTATCAACATTACGCCTGTTTGTGCCATAAATGGTGTCTAACGCCACTTTCAACACTATTTCAGTTATATCGTGCGGTCAGAAAACCTCAGGGCGGGGTGTACAACTTTATGTGATAAAGTTTGTCAGTGACTTGTGGCAGGTTGGTAGACTAGTATATATATAGATGAAGCATTAAATTAACGCCACAGCTGTTAAATTTGGACAACAAACATTAGTATGTATATAATGTTCGGTGGCTTCAGTGTGATTCCTGGTACAGTGTTCGCAGAATTTGTTAAGAGGAAGATTATACTTGAATACATGTTCATTTAAACTACTTAGTCCAAGTCATGACCATGTCCAAGAGAGTAAACGGGATTAGTCTTCTGTCCGTCAGTTTGTTGGAACATTTTTTGAAACTAGGAACTCATTTGGCTGATACAATGTCTTTGGGTAGACTATGCCAGTCTCTTATAGTGACTGGGGAACAATTGTAATATGTGACAGTTTTAGCTCTGATATGAATCAAAGTGGTGTTAAAAGGTTGAGACCCATAGGACCAGCTTACCCTTACTTCCCCTCCCCCCTGCCACACACACTTTTTTCTTTATTGCAATGCCTGTCCCAAGCCAGGAGATCTACTAGAGATTTGTGTGTTCGGAAAAAAACGATTTGTATTCTTTTTACGATTTTTCTAGTGTGGTATTGTTTTTTTCAATTAGAGTTTTAAGTATCCCAACAGTGCGGTATTTTATTTTTGTTTTTCTATTAGAATTTTAAGCATACCAACAGGGGGGTATTTTATTTTTGTTTTTCTATTAGATTTTTAAGCATCCCAACAGGGCGGCATTTCATTTTTGTTTTTCTATTAGAGTTTTAAGTATACCAACAGGGCGGTATTTTATTTTTGTTTTTCTATTAGATTTGTAAGTATCCCAACAGGGCGGTATTTTATTTTTGTTTTTCTATTAGATATTTAAGTATCCCAACAGGGCGGTATTTTATTTTTGTTTTTCTATTAGATTTGTAAGTATCCCAACAGGGCGGTATTTTATTTTTGTTTTTCTGTTAGATTTGTAAGTATCCCAACAGGGCGGTATTTTATTTTTGTTTTTCATTTTATTATCCTGATAAATCTCACATGACTAGTAATCTGATTCACTTCCTGATAGCAGAATGTTTTGAAGTATGAAGATTTGCTGTGACATCTTGTGTTAAAATTACAGGTAGGGAATATGTTGTTTTCACAGGAAGCGTCTTCCTTGGTGTCCGTTGACTGTGTATGTCATAAAGGGACACAGGAAGCGTCCGCATTGGTGTAAGTTGACTGTGTATGTCAAAAAGGGATACAGGAAGCGCTTTCCTTTGTGTAAGTTGATTGTGTGTGTCAAAAAGGGGTGTGTGCACAGACATCGACGTATTTATCATTCGGTCACTGACAAATTTGTCACAGGTCTACAGAATCATTCTACCTAACTTATATGGGAAGTCATGTTAGTTGGGAAGATAAACACTATGGATGTAGTCCTATGATATATCGTATCTCGTGCAACTAACTGGGAAAGGGGAGTAATTCATATATAATTATATACACAGAAGTGTCACTTGAATGGGTAGGTCAACAAATATAATTCTACCTAATTTATATGGGAAGTCATGACAGATGGAAAATGGAATAATATGGATGTAGTCCTATGATATATCGTTTCTCGTGGAACTCATTGGCCAATTTGGGGAGAGGGTACTTCCTACATAAAGGTATATACAGAAGTGCCACTGGAATGTGTACGTCTACAAATATCTTTCTACCAACTGTACATTAAGTCATTAACAACTGAAAAGAGGAATACTATGTATGCATGGCTTATAATAAATAATATCTCATGCAACTGACTGGGGAGGGGGGGTAAAAGGTAAATATATAGTTCTAAGTGCCACTGGATTGGGTAAGTCTACAATTACCATTCTATCAAACTGTGCAGAAAGCCCTTGACAACTTACGAAGAGGGGTTATTTCTTATATAACAAACATATATATACAGTTATAAGTGCCACTGGAATAGGTAGGTATACAAATATCTTTCTGCCAAATTGTACGGTAAATTATTTACTATGGAAAGAGAAATAAATAGTTGGGCATATTATATAAATGAGCTACAGTATGGTATATATCTGGCTTTGTGGGTATCTGGTGCAACTGTAAGATCCTAACTATGATATAGCTTGCAACCTTTTGCACCTCAGGCACGGGAATCACTTCCTATATACAATCGTGTTTACTAATTTATCAGCTTTCAAATATATGATTTGGTCGAAAATTTTCCACTTCAATGTAGAACAGCATCAGTGATGTAATGGTTAGCGCGTGCTCGCCTCGAGTGTGATAGATCGTGAGTTTGAGCCCCGATCGAGTCAAACCACAGACCAGAAAACAGTAAGAGGAAAGGACAACAACTGTTTTTTTGGAATCCGAATAATGTGTATGAGACATTGTGACATGTGACATGTCAAATATCAAATTAATAAATTATAACTGTCATATCAATGAATACATATTATTTTCCTTTCTGGTATATTAGTTCGATCCTTATCTATAAACATGAGTTCATGTTGAATTAAAATAGCCTTTTGTTCCAGTCAATAAAGTGTCTAAACAATGTCTGTTGAAATTGTTAATAGTTCAATGTTCAAGTCACGTGAATTCACTAAGTAAATATATCCAAATATAATACTATACACTCCAGTTGTTATATAAACCCTCAATTTCAGACTGCCTCCTCTCCAATTTGCAGCCCTTTATATACTATTTTTTATGAGGTCTCTAAAATATTCCAAAGTAAACATGCTTACTAAAATTTAAATGTTAGCGTAAACAATATGCAGAAATATCTAGAACATATTAAAACTGGTCAAAATTAAAAACTTGAAAACAACTTGACTTATATTTAATAACCTATTTGCAATTATGATGTAATATTATCAACAACAAAAATATTCTGATGAACAAAATGATCTATCATATTTCTAATATATAAATAGCACATGTAATAGTTGAATGCTAAGGTGCAAAATCTACAGTTAGTTATATCTGATAATGGCCAAAGATCTTATGTTAACACAGTTCTCTATGGAGGGATTTTGATCAACCTTACTTATATACACAATCATGTCAAAGGCCATTTTTTAGTTGTAAACTTGATTGAAAGTGTTTTATAACAAGCATTGAAACTGTTTAAGCTTCAGAATTAACTGGATTGGAAACACGTAACAAAACAGTATTCTAAGATGACAGCTCTTATACATGTACATTAATACTTCCAATATTCTATATTCCATGTTTTGTTTTCAGATACGTTGACATGGCAACAGCAACAACACACTATTGCAACATCTGTGATCATGACAACGAATCTAAATTGGCGGCCACCTGGTGTCCAGAATGTGAACAATTCCTGTGTACCGACTGCAACAGGCACCATGCAAGATGTTCATCAACGAAACACCATATCGTAATTTCCATGGAAAATTACCAAAAATTACCCAGTTCTATTCTATCTATAAAGAACAGATGCAACAAACATGGCAATAAGTACGAATTATACTGCTCGATTCATGACGTCCCTTGTTGCGTTATGTGCATAAGAGATGACCATCGCCATTGCCAACCTATGCGTTCCATTCTTGAGGTAACAGAAAATGCCAATGCATCGACGGCCATTGCGCAAATTGAAAGAGATCTCAAATACATCGATGCTGCCTTTGAAAAAATAAAGTCAGATATCACAAATAATATTTCTGATATAGATAAGCAAAAAAGAAATTTTGTGTCCGATATTTCAGACATGCGCAAATTCCTTAACGGTCACTTAGATAAAATTGAAAAACAAACAGTTGAAGAGATGGTATCAAAAGAACAACACTTACAAGTGAAATTAAAGAAAGTATTGGTTGCTATGGAAACCAAAAGAACTGACTTTGATAATATTCGTCAAGATGCGAAGAAAGTGAAGAAATATACTAGTGACCTGCTGACTTTCATAGGAGTGAACGAAATGAGGAGTGTTGTGGATGGAGAAGTTAAGAAACAGAAAGGGGCATTCAATTATAATCTTTTTGAACTGAAGCTTGACATTTCATCAGAATTGGAATCTTTAGTGAAAGATGTTTCTAACTTTGGTGTTGTATCTGTTACAACAAAGCATTGTAGTACCAGTCTTGTGAAAACAGTTAAATTGCAAGGGCAGATTCCACAGGAAAGCAAGCTGTGTCTCACACCACAACTCACAAGAAAGACAACTGTCAATTTTCAAACTAAGAATAAGGGGCGTGTCTGTTTAACAGGTTGTGACATATTACCGGATGGCAAACTTGTATTCGTTGACGAAACAGGCAAACGGTTGTTGATGTTTTCTAAGAACGGGAAATGCGAAAAAGACATTGTACGCTTTTCAGGTATCCCATCTGATGTTTCATACACAGGAGAAAACATTGTAGCTGTGACAATTTACGACAAACGTGAAGTCGTATTAGTAAACGTCATTACAAACACCATTATAAACACGGTAGATATTGGTCATAAATGTTGGGGAACCGATTTCAACATGAATCGCCTAGCCATTCGAGCAATACAAAATACATCAAGTTACATTGTATATTTAGATCCTAAAGGTAAATTGATTGATCGGGTCAATATTCCCGGCAAGAACTCCGCACGCATATCATTGCGTGATGATACCATTAAGTGTACGGACTGGAGAACCAATACGATTTACTGTTATACATTAACAGGACAGCAGATTTGGACCTTCAAAGAGGAAAACGTCCTACGAGTACCAAGGGGAATTGCCTTAGATAAAAATAAAAATGTCTATGTTGCTGGTAGGGAGTCAGAGAACGTTGTTGTACTTTCACCTGATGGTAAAAACTGCAGACAAATCTTAGCCAAAAGTGATGGGTTGAATGAGCCGATTTCATTATGTATCAACATTGACCGTAACGAGCTCCTGGTATGCAATATGAATGGTCCAGCATTTCTTTTCTCTCTGAATTAAATGTAAGCTGTGGTACTGGATGTTATCAATGTTCAGAGAGAACTAGTACAACTTATTGTAGTATTGGTGTAAAAGTATTGTACACTGTAGTGAATATTTGACAGTGATGTCGATGAGAACTTATATTACTAAAACTAAGGTTCTCCTCCCCAGGAAAAGGTAACCTTTGCCGATTTTGGCTATCCTGTTTAGGTTCTTTTGTTTTATTTCTCACAAAACTTTAACGATTATTTGGCTTTCCAATCTTTAATTTGTGTGCCTTCGTGATGAAGTTTATTCCAGAAACAAACCATGCCACTAAATATGATATCTACGTTTTTTAAGAAAAGGTTGAAGATACCAAAGAAGTAATGAGAATCCGTACATTGAAGGACAGACAACACAATGACCAAAGAAAAAAGGCAAACAACGATCTTTAAAACATTACACAGAAAACTAGAGATCGAGTAACATGAACCCCATTCAAAACTGGTGTTCAAAACCTGTGGTGAACTCAGTCGCTCCAGAAGAGGAAGCAGTTCTTGCTCCACGTGTGATACCCGTCGTGTTACTCTTTTTATTAAACTAGTAGTGTATGTAATGATAATGAGCTAAATTTGTGTCACGAGTGTCAAAAGAAAGAAATATCTATGCAACCATTAAATAGCAAATATATGAACTTCTTTACAAAAAATGCAAATTACTAAAAAGTAGAAATAGTAAAATATTTTGAAGGTTATATTTAAACTAATTAATTAAACATTTGATAAGAAATGTGTCCATTTTCTCTACCATGTCGGTACCAGATATGCTTAATTGACTAAATGTTGTTTAATCTCAATTGAGCAATATTTTTCCTATATTCATGATGGAGAAAATATTAACATAAACAAACAATAAGAAGAGTTTGAAGATATCAAAGGGGATAATCTGAATCCGTAAATCGACAGACAATACAGTGGCCAAAAGAAAAGGAAAAAGACAAATAATGATTTACAAAACACTACACAGAAACCTGAATATCGAAAAACATGAACCCCACTAAGAATCGGGATGAACACAGATATTCCACTAGTGGCACCTATAGTATTTCTCTAGATACAGATCCGGTGATAAGTCACGAATGGACCGGGAAGTGCTTACGACAAATGGAATATATCCGTCATAATTTGTAACACAGATATTTCGTAACGGTTAACCAACTCATCGTTCCGACCGAAAAAGTTCGAAGTGTTGACTTTATTTTAACCAATATATAGAAACCCTTGGCTCAGGGGCTTATTTTGTTAGCAGAAACCCTTGGTCAAGGAACTACTGACAGAAATAACAAGCTCTCGAATATCGGACCAACCGAGAGATAAAGCATGTGGTTGAAAGAGGGCATTTATGGATGGAATACAAACAATGAATCACGTGGCTAAAAAGTGACACCAATGGATGGGATGTCCTCTTTGTAACGTGGCTAAAAGTGGGTATCTATGAATGGGATGTCCTCTTTGCAAACAATAAATCACTTGGCTAAAAGTGGGTACATATGAATGGGATGTCCTCTTTATAAACAATAAAACATCTGGTTAAAAAAGGGTACCTATTGGTGGGATGTTCTGTTTACAAACAATTAATCACGCGGTTAAAAGAGGGTACCTATGAGTGGGATGTCCTGTTTACAAACGATGAATGACGTGGTTAAAAGTTACACCTATACACCTAATGGTGGGATGTCCTGTTTATAAACAATGAATCATGTGGTTTAAAAAGGGTGCCTATGGGTGGGATGTCCTGCTTACAAACAATAAATCACGTGGCTAAAACGTTAACAGTTTTGTTTACAAACGATAGATCACGGGATTAAAAGGGGACACCTATGGATAGGAAGTCCTGTTTGCAAACAATAAGTCACGTAGATGAAATCTGGTACCTGCAGATTAGATATCCTCTTTACAAATAATAAATCATATGGTTAATCGCGGATATGTACGGATGGGATGTCCTGATTGTCACACGTACAACGGAAGAAGATGGATGGGATCTTTTATACCACTACAATCCATCATATACGTCATGTCCGAATACGCTGTTCATAACTCAAATCTTAACCAAAAGTGATGGGTTGGATGAACCGCATTCATTACGTATCAACATTGACCGTAACGAGCTCCTGGTATGTAATAAGAGAGGTCCAGCATTTCTGTTCTCTCTGCAATATATGTAAGCTGTTATATTGGACGTTATCAGGACTGACAACGAACTAGTATTGCAGTATTGGTGCAACAGTAGTATACACTACATAGTCCAGTCAATCTATAGAAACAAAATAGACAAACCTCAAACAAATTGTAAAAGAATTAAACTCTGGATTTTCTTGTGTAAAATGTTTACTCAAAGCCACATCAAAAGTCTATAATAATATAGAAAGGGGAGAAATTGTTTTGTGAAGCTTTTATGCACCCCTCTCACTACTTCAACATACATATTTTGAAAGATGACAATTAACTCTTCTTGTGTACTAGTATATGTAATGTTAAATATACCGGAGGAGTAACATTATTGAAACCGACGCATTCTGACCATACGTTGTACGGTGTAGTCGATGGTCATGGGTGTCACTAGTGGAGCAGAAACTGCTTACCCTTCCTGAGCAACTGAGCTTACCCTCGGTTTTAAGTGGGGTTCGTGTTACTCGATCTTTAGTTTTATATGTATGTTTTATAGATCGCTGTTTGTCCTTTTATACTTTTTCTTTTGGTCATTGTGTTGTCTGTTCTTCTTCGATATATGGATTCTGATTACCCCTTTGGTATCTTCAAACTCTTCGTAAGTAACCGTGACTGGACACATAGATAGAATGACGCACCAGTTCAAGAAGACAAGAAAAACTCATCGTGTCAAATATGCTTGTAAAACATTTCCATGATGGTGTTCTTAATGTTTATATTTGAAATTTAATTTCTTTTTTTATTTTAAAGTGTTATTTTTTTTTGTGCCATTATAAATCTAAATATTTCTAGCATAGAATATGAGAGGTGTTATATCATCCGCTTTATGTCTGCCAAATTTGCTGCATGTCACTAATAGTGACATTACGATTATATGTACCGGGAAGAAGATGTATCACACAAACTTTAGCAAAGCTCATTGTCTTATATGTATAGTATAGATACAAGATATCATAGCGTAACAAAATTCTGATAGATTAAATTATTTCTTTAGTTACACCCATATCAAAGGTTGGATCTATATAATGTACAAATCTTCTTTACAATTTTTTGCAAAATACATATTAGATACAAACTGCGATAGGATTGTAGGTATTGAGCTTCAAAACCAAAACTATAGGTACGCTTTTAGGTCGGTAATTACGGCATTGTTATTGTAACTGGAGATCTTAATGATGACTATATAAAAATACCAACTTGATAATTAGAAACATCGTCAAATCTAAGGACCTTCAAAATGTTGTAAATAGACAATTTAGTTTAAGCATATTTTATTTATTAATATTTTAAAATTTTTGAAAGTGTTGTGCAGTGAAACCTATCTACAACGAACCGCCTTAGAAACAACTTATCTATCTATTCTGATGCATGTGTTCGGTTAATACAGGTTAAATTAACAAAACATTGTAAACAGACAATTTAGGATAGACATATTTAATTAATTAATATTTTTGAATTTTCCCAAATTTTGAACAGTGAAACCTATCTAAACCGAGCCACCTTGGGACCAACATATCTATTCGGATACAGGTATTCGGTTTATACAGGTTAAATTAACAAAGATTTTCTATATTGGTGCTTTAATTAAGGCTCGGTCTATACAGAATTCCGGTTTATTAAGGTTCGGTTTATACAGAATTCCCGTTTTTTCATGGTTTGGTTTAAACAGGATTCACTCTGTATATTAGTCCATACCAATGGAATATATATTTAGATAAATTATTTAATCTGCTTTTATTCTTATTTCTAATAACATACCTTTCACTGGCACTTTATTTTATTTCACTATGTACGTCCACTGTTTTATTTCTTCCCTTAATTCGGTTGCTGTCTACAATTTTAGCGCATCTTGAATGTTAGATGTCCTAGTTTATGACCTTTGAAAACTAAATACATTGATATCGTTCTAGTATATTTATGTATAGAAATTGTCTATTTATATATTTTTGTTGTGAAGTTTGGGAGATCAATGTTATTGTATACTACTTCTTTATCTGTATTCTGATAGCAAGCTTTGAATAGAGAAACGCGTCACTAAGACGAATCAATATGGAGATTCTTAGTGCTAGTCATCTCTCTGTTAGGCAATGCCTCAAAAAGATTTGAAAAATAAAAGGAGAAAATTATATCACGCCAATTTTGCCTAACCCATAAAGACAACCACAGGCAGTTTTAAGAACAAACCATTACATCTATGTATATTCACATACATACCAAAAATGAGAGGTGGACAAGAGTACATGCGGAGGTGTATTGTATGTACATGTGTCGTCATTCAAAATAGGACTAACCGTCTTGGTGGTGTTGTGATTAGCATGTTTCTCCCTATTGTGGTAGGTCGTGGTTTGAGCATGGTCAGGCCAAACAATGACTATGAACATGGTATTAGTTCCCTTTCCGCTCAACGCGCAGCTTAGAGGCGCAAGAGCATGGTTTGGACTGAACGAACTATCTACCCGTGGACGGTTGTGTCTGTGAGCTAGCACTATAAAGATACAAGTAAACCTGCTGGTCTAATACATAGCGGATATAATCATTAATAACTTCAATGAATGTAGCTTCTTCTCGCCATGACATAGCTGAGCTGAACAAACTTCTTATTAAACATCAATCTCATACTCACTCGTAAACACGTGGTCCTAAAAGGATTTGAAATCGTGACAATAGTCGAGCAACATCTTATTAACTTAACTGATCAATGGTACTATATGAATGTTATTACTAAGTCATCAATTATATAAACCGATAAGGTAACAGGTATTTATGATGGTAAAATGTGCTAAAAACAGTAATACAATTTAGATTTTTAATTATTAATTACTTAATAATAAAAAAGGGGAGGGTTGTAAAAGTCAAACGGTTTATATACTAATCTTATTAACATCTACCAGTGATTCAAACCACATACGCTTTGGGTATAGAGTTATCCATCTTCTTATTCTGCTTCCAAATACAGGAATAAACTCTAAGGTTCGAATGTGAAACAACCATATCAATATCCATGGTCTGTCATCTAATATTAAATCTAACCAATGCGTCCCCCTTTTGTTTTAAATATCATGTATATTTGTTTACGTGTTTGATTTGTTGTCATTAGTATATGTGTATTATTACTTGTAGGGAAATGACAAGTCCAAAAGATGTGATATTTTTTGTTTGTTCAATCCCACTAGCTGTTTTATTTACAATGAAAATAATATTAAATCTAACCAATGTTCCCCACTTTTGTTTTAAATATTATATTATATTTGTGCATGTACTTGATTTGTTGTCATTATTATATGTGTATTACTACTTGTAGGGAAATGATAAGTCCAAAAGATGTGATATTTTTTGTTTGTTCAATCCCACTAGCTGTTTAATTTACAATGAAAATAATATTAAATCTAACCAATGTTCCCCACTTTTGTTTTAAATATTATATTATATTTGTGCATGTACTTGATTTGTTGTCATTATTATATGTGTATTACTACTTGTAGGGAAATGATAAGTCCAAAAGATGTGATATTTTTTGTTTGTTCAATCCCACTAGCTGTTTTATTTACAATGGAAATAATATTAAATCTAACCAATGTTCCCCACTTTTGTTTTAAATATTATATTATATTTGTGCATGTACTTGATTTGTTGTCATTAGTATATGTGTATTACTTGTAGGGAGATGACAAGTCCATAAGTTGTAATATTTGTTGTTCAATCCCACTAGCTGTTTTATTTGCAATAAAATAATATTAAATCTAACCAATGTCCCCCTTTTTCTATCTTACTGTTAACATATTTATTTTCAATAACATTTCTTTATTATTCCATTTCTATATACCCTTTATTTAACTTGCTCGTGACAGTATCCATCCAATCTTATGGTAACAACAGTTTACATATTCCTACCCTTTATACTCTAATATGTAAACATGTACAGCAAGTTTGAAAAATGGAGGTAATTCAATGTCACAAACGCATGTGAACAAGCAAACAAAATATGTTATCAAAAGGAACTAAATAGCAAGGTGGAAAAGAAAGAGGGAGGGGTAGTTCTATATGCTTCAAGCGCATGTGATTCACACAAGCCAAATACATTTATATATGAGAGTGAAGAATTAACATGTTTTTATTATGGCAACAGAAGCATCAATTTTTACAAATTCTACATTTAAACGTTGACATTTAAAACATTTTTTTGCTTCGTTTTATTTATAGCTCAATATCATCATATATAAATGTGTTACTGTATGGTATATATCTGTCTTTGGGTGTATTTGGTGGTACTACAAAATCCCAAACTATGATATGACCCTTAACCTTCTGTATCTAAGTCACGAGTATCACTTCCTACAATAAATGTACTAATTATAGGTACCTGATCAAATCGCCCCCTACAAAATAACGCCCGTCAATATAGCCCTAATAGTTAACAAACTTGTCCCCACTTCATATCCGCCCCATACAAAATCGCCCCAACATTTTTTGTTGTAAATAATAATAGTTATTATTATTACTACTATTATTATTGGTTTTGAAAACGACATTCTGATGAGTAATAATTGAGATACTATATATATTATAGACAATAAAAATTCCAGTGCATGTAATCGGACTCGTTATTGTTTGATTATGTCAGTTAAGTGAAGGTATTTATTTGTGTGTCCTTGCAATCATTAATTTCTTCTTTTAATCAAAAGAAGAGCTTGAAGATACCATAGGGGTAATCAGAATCTGTATATCGAAGAAGAACAGACAACTCAATAGCCAAAAGAAAAATAGTACAAAAGGACAATCAAAGATCTACAAAACACACATATAAAACTAAAGATCAAGTAACACGAACCCCACTAAAAACCGGGGTGAACTCAGATGCTTCACTAGTGACACCCGTCAAGGATTTCTTTGTAAAATATTGATTAATTATATATAGAGTCGACACATGTAAGTCGTTGTTAACATGTGTTTGTATGAATATGGACTCGAACAAGTTAAAATAAAGAAAAGGGTTCAATAATAAAGAAATAAAGAAATTTCAATGAAAATAAATATGTAAACAGAAAACTAAAAAAAAAAGAGGGCGGGGGGTAATTCCGTGAGTGAGTGAGTGATTGTTGTTTAACGCCAATTCAGCAATTTTTTTTCAGCTATTTCAAGGCGAGTACACGTTAATTATCAATGAGATGAGATGATGATGAGGCCTGCTTTGCTCTAGATCAACACGCTGGGTTGAATTTGCATAGTGCTAGTACACTGAAACAACAGTCCGCGGGAATACATATCGCTTCACTCGGACACATTATTCTGATTCCGATTCAACTAGTCTTTCCTCTTCCTCCTTAATGCTGCCTACTTAGGGTAGAAGCAAATATTCTTTGGTTTGACCCGAGTGGGGCTCGAACCCACGATCTGCCACACTCGAGGCTCTAACCATTACGTCGCCGATGCAATTCAGAAAAATATACCCGCCCGGCTTCGTAGATTACAAATAGGATGCATTCGACTCGCACCCGCAAGTGATAAAGTCTACCAGTTGCCTGCACATGTTCGATGGTTCTCTCCGGGTACTCCGGATTCTTCCACCACTAAAACTGATCGCCATTATATAGCTGAAATATTGCTGCAAGTGGCGTTAAACACAATAAATCATTAAATCAAATCAATCTGAAAAATATATGTACGAATACTTCGAATATATGACTGGGTATGCGGTTCTCATATTGAGGGCATGTATAACTCCAGCTTCACCAACCTTAAGCAATTGTACCTAAGGCTAACGTATGTAAACCCCCCTCCCCCCCCCCCCCCCACACACACACGAAACACCACCTTTACTAAGCGATCCAGCGTCACCACGTTAGCCAATTTTACCTTAGGTTAAATTATGTACCCCCCTCCCCCACTTCCACCCTCACCCCAAAACAATGAAGCTCACACAACACCTCGAGATCGACGACTAGCTATTCTTCCTGCTTTATAAGCTCAGTGCAAGCATATTTTATATTCGCGGAAATGTACGTATATTCTATATATAAACGTCCTCATATAAATACAGTTAGTTATATCTAGTAATGGCCAAAAATCCTATGCTAACATAGTTCTGTATGGAGTATTTGTTTTTGCTAGATTTCCATGTATTGTAATCATGGAAACAGCCATTAATTTAATTGTAGACTTGATTGAAAGTGCTTAATAACAAGAATTGTAACTGTTTAAGCTTCAGAATAAAATGCAATGGCAACATCGAAGAAAACAATATTTCAAGATGGCTGCTCTTATGCATGTACACTATTACTTGCAATAGTTTATGTTCGTTGTTTTCTTATCAGAAACATTGACATGGCAACAGCAACAACACAATGTTGCAACATCTGCGATCATGACAACGAATCTAAATTGGCGGCCACCTGGTGCCCAGAATGTGAGGATTTCCTGTGTACCGACTGTAACAGGCACCATTCTAGATCTTCAGCAACCAAACAACACATTGTAATTTCCATAGAAAATTACCAGAAATTACCCAGTTTCATTCTATCTATAAAGAACAGATGCACCAAACATGACAATAAGTACGAATTTTACTGCTCGACTCATGGCGACCCTTGCTGCGTTATGTGCACAAGAGATGATCATCGCCACTGCCAAGAATTACGTCCCATTTTTGAGGTAGCAGAAAATGCCAAGTTATCGCCAGCCATTGTGCACATAGAAAGAGATCTCAAATACATCGATGCTGCATTTGAAAAAATGAAGTCAGATATTACAAATAATATTTCTGATATTGATAAACAAAAAAGAAAATTGTTGTCCGATATTTCAAACATGCGTAAAGCACTTAACGACCATTTAGATAAAATTGAAAAACAAACAGTTGAAGAGATGGTGTCAGCAGAACAACATTTACAAGTGGAATTAAAAAGAGTATTGGTTGCCATTGAAACCAAAAGAACTGACTTTGAATATATTCGGCAAGATGTAGATAAAGTAAAGAAATATGCTAGTGATCTCCAGACGTTCATAGGAGTAAAACAAATGACGAGTGTTGTGGATGGAGAAGCTAAGAAACAGAAAGGAGCAATCAATTATGACCTTTTTGAACTGAAACTGGACTTTTCTTCAGCATTGAAATCTTTTGTAAAAGATGTTCCTAAATTTGGTGTTGTATCTGTTACAAAAAAAGCATTGTAGTACCAGTCTTGTACAAAAAGCTGAACTGCAAGCACAGATTCTACAGGAAAGGAAGCTGGGTGTTACTCCACAACTCACAAGAAAGACGACAGCCAATTTTCAAACAGAGGTTAATGGACCAGTCCGTATAAAAGGTTGTGACATATTACCGGATGGCAAATGTGTATTCGCTGAACAAGAAGGCAAACGGTTGTTGATGTTTTCTAATAACGGAAATTACGAAAAAGACATTGTCCGGTTTTCAGGTACACCGTATGAGGTTTCATACATAGGAGAAAACATTGTAGCTGTTACAATTTGGGACAAACGAGAAGTCGTATTTGTAAACCTCATTACTAACATCATTATAAACACGATAGATATTGGCCATGAATGTTGGGGAACCGATTTCAAGAAGAATCGTCTAGCCATTCGAGCTATTCCAAAATATACGTATAGTCACATTGTATATTTAGATTCTAAAGGTAAATGGATTGATCGGAGAAATATTCCCTGAAGCAATTCCGCATGCATATCATTGCGTGATGATACCAGCAAGTGTACGGACTGGAGTACCAATACGATTTACTGTTATACATTAACAGGACAACAGATATGGACCTTCAAAGACCAAAACGTCTTACGAGAGCCAAGGGGAATTGCATTAGATAAAAATAGAAACGTTTATGTGGCTGGTAAGGGAACAAACAACGTTGTAGTACTTTCACCTGATGGTAAATACTGCAAAAAAATCTTAACCAAAAGTAATGGAATGGATGAACCGTATTCATTATGTATCAACATTGACCGTAGCGAGCTCCTGGTATGTAACTATAGAGGTCCAGCATTTGTTTTCTCTCTAGAGTAAATGTAAGCAGTGCTACTGGACTTTACGTTATCAATGTTGACAGAGAACTAGTACAACTCATTGTAGTATTGGTGTAAAAGTAGCGTACATTGTAGTGAATATTTGAGAGTGATGTCGATGAGAACTTATATTATTAATAAAACTAAGGTTCTCCTCCCCTGGAAAAGGTAACCTTAGCCGATTTTGACTATCCTGTTCAGATCCTTTTGTTTTATTGCTCCCAAAACTTTGAAAATTGTTTGGCTTTGGAATCTATCAATTTTTGTGCATACCTGATGAAGTTTATTCCAGAAACACGCAGTGCGCATTAAATTTGAAATAAACGTTTTTAATATTTAAATATATATATATATATATATAACTTATAAAGAACTTGTGTATAATCAGAACTTTATGTAGGGCTTACGTATAGTTAGAACTTATATAGAGCGTGTGTATATGATAATATATGAGTAAAAGGCAATATAGTTTATAGGTTTTGAATAATATGTCCGAGTGGAGCGACGTATCTACATGTGGACTGTTATTTCGGTTTAATAGCATCATAAGATTAACTAAGCGAGTTGGCAGGTCTAGTTAAAATCAGACATCATCATCATCGTCTCACAAAAAAAGCAAGAAGAGTTTGAAGACACCAATGTGGTAAGTAACACGATCCCAACTAAAAACTGAAGGTGAACTCAGGTGCTCCGGAAAGGTAGGCAGTTCCTTGCTCTTCCAATGATATAGCTTGAATTAACAAATCTCGGTTGGCTCGCTTCCCTACAACAAAGTATTTGTATCTGCGTAGATAATTCTATTTTATTAAGCACAGTTGAACTAATTCTTTTAATCTGCCTTTTAATTTTGAGTGGGGAATAGTAGTGTAGACCGTAGTGAAATCACAAAAACAAAATATGAACCAAAATTTATGGTGACGAACTTGAAAAACGCATAAGTAATAATAGTATAAGAAATATTTGTGTCTAAATAAAATATATATTACTTTAACTAAATGTAATTTGAAACATGACAGTACGACTGTCTGGTAGACAGTCAAATACAAATGCTATTCAAAAACACACAGTCAATACAAATGTTTTCAGAGCTTCAATTCTTTGGTTTAGGTATATGGTGTTTAACGCCACTTACAACAATTGTATTGGTTGAGGTACCCGGAGTACCCGGAGAAAACCACTGACCAACCGTAAGTCATTGACAAACTTTATCACATAATGTTGTATCGGATCCACCTCGCCTGAGGGTGGTTTAGAACTGACAACGTTAGTGGTGATAGAGACTGATTACATAGGTAATTGTAAATCTCGTTATGTGATCAGGAACACGACGGCCCCTTCGCTATATTTTGAGCCGCGTGAAATTTTAAGTATTAACTTAACTCATAATTATTTAGAAGAAATGAAACAAACAATATATAATATGCATTGATTCTGTGCAATCAGTCTCCATTCATTGAGCCTGCTTTTTAAACTTCTTACAGGTGTTATAATAGATTTGTGCACTTCAATTGCATTGTAAACAAACCTAGCAACCTTGACGGTTTTGTTTTGTGATATATGTTCTCATTGAAATAACTTGACAATTTAAGCACAGTTGTAATAGATAAATTGATTGATCTTTTAGTCGTATTGATCTGATATCTGACTTTCTAATTTTATCCCAGTATTAAAGGGTGACAAAAACGTACTTATCTTTGATATTTTTTAGAATCTAGGCAGCTGTATTGCTCCAGTGGTCTCTATTGCCATATGTAAAACACATCTCTGGTTTGTATTTTTCAGCAAATATCCTCCACTGAGCCGTCGTTACTGTACGAAGTTGTCCTTGTACGCCTTTTCGTCTTCTCAGACTTGTTTTTTTTCTTTCACCTTTTGATAATGCACGATTCACTAGTTTCTCGTCTTCCTAGTCATCAGCGATGGGATTTCGTTGATACTCTTATATACAAATAAATAAGAGGTCAACAAAAGTACATGAGGAGGTGTTTTGAATGTACATGTGTCATCTTTCAAAATAGGACCAGCCGTATTGGTGGTGTAATGGTTTGGGTGCACGACTCTTGTGTGGTAGACCGTGACTTCGAACCTCGGTCGGGTCAAACCAAATAATATAAAATTGGTATTTGGTGTTTCTCCTCTACACACGTAGCTTTAAGGAGTAAGAGCAAAGAGTGGTAGGTTCCGAGTCAAGTTAATGTGTCCGAAATGAGCAACATTTCAACCAGCAGATGGCGGTGTCTCTGTCTTAGCACTAATCAGATCTAAGCAAAAATTTAACATCAACATCATCTCATTGAAATGCATCTTATTCTCGCCAGGATATTGATGAAAAAATGCTAATTTGGTATTGGACACTCACTCACTCACTCACTCACTCACTCACTCACTCACTCACTCACTCACTCACTCACTCACTCACTCACTCACTCACTCACTCACTCACTCACTCACTCACTCACTCACTCACTCACTCACTCACTCACTCACTCACTCACTCACTCACTCACTCACTCACTCACTCACTCACTCACTCACTCACTCACTCACTCACTCACTCACTCACTCACTCACTCACTCACTCACTCACTCACTCACTCACTCACAAATATGGGAGCAGAAATGATTAAAAAAGTAGGGTAATTCCTAGCCACGAGTGACTGATTCAAACAAACCAAATATGATTTAAGACGAAACAATGAAAAATAAGCTTAGTATTGCAATAGATATCTTCTTCAGTGCGCACAGCCTGTTTCTGGAATAACCTCCACCAGGTACGTCCAAAGTCAAAATACTTGAACGTCAAATAATCTTAAAATCTTTGGGTGCCGGAAAACCAAAGGATCTAAAAAAGTTAACAAAAATCAGTTACTGTCACATATATCTGAGGGAGGAACACCTTATCTATAACAATAATGATATGATTTAGGAGTAACACCTTAGTTATAACAATAATTACATGACTTAGGAGTAACACCTTAGATATAACAATAATGACATGATTTAGGAGTAACACCTTAGTTATAACAATAATGACATGATTTAGGAGTAGCACCTTAGGTATAACAATAATTACATGACTTAAGAGTAACACCTTAGTTGTAACAATAATGACATGATTTAGGAGTAACACCTTATCTATAACAAAAATGGCATCATTTAGGAGTAACACCTTAGCTATAACAATAATGACATGATTTAAGAGGAACACCTTAGTCATAACAATAATGACATGATTTAGGAGTAACACCTTAGTTATAACAATAATGACATGATTTAGGAGTAACACCTTAGTCATAACAATAATGACATGATTTAGGAGGAACACCTTAGTTATAACAATAATGACATGATTTATGAGTAACACCTTAGGTATAACAATAATGACATGACTTAAGAATAACACCTTAGCAATAACAATAATGACATGATTTAGGAGTAACACCTTAGCTATAAGAATAATGACATGATTTAGGAGTAACACCTTAGTCATAACAATAATGACATGATTTAGGAGGAACACCTTAGTTGTAACAATAATGACATGATTTAGGAGTAACACCTTAGCAATAAGAATAATGACATGATTTAGGAGTAACACCTTAGTCATAACAATAATGACATGATTTAGGAGGAACACCTTAGTTATAACAATAATGACATGATTTAAGAGTAACACCTTAGCAATAACAATAATGACATGATTTAGGAGTAACATCTTAGTTATAACAATAATGACATGATTTAATTACAGTCACATATATATGAGGTAGGAACGCCTTAGCTCTAGGAATAATGACATGATTTAGGTACAGTCACATACATATGAGGGAGTAACACTTTATTAATAACGTCATGACTTAGTAGTAACACCTTAGTTATAACAATAATGACATGATTTAATTACAGTCACATATATATGAGGGAGGAACGCCTTAGCAATAGGAATAATGACATGATTTAGGTACAGTCACATACATATGAGGGAGTAACACCTTATTAATAACAATAATGTCATGATTTAGTAGAACACCTTAGTTATAACAATAATGACATGATTTAGGAGTAACACCTTAGTTGTAACAATAATGACATGATTTAGGATTAACACCTTAGTTATAACAATAATGACATGATTTAGGAGTAACACCTTAGTTATAGCAATAATGACATGATTTAGGAGTAACACCTTAGCAATAACAATTATGACATGATTTAATTACAGTCACATATATATGAGGGAGGAACACCTTAGCTATAGGAATAATGACATGATTTAGGTACAGTCACATACATATGAGGGAGTAACACCTTATTAATAACAATAATGTCATGATTTAGTAGTAACACCTTAGTTATAGCAATAATGACATGATTTAGTAGTAACACCTTAGTTATAGCAATAATGACATGATTTAGTAGTAACACCTTAGTTATAGCAATAATGACATGATTTAGGAGTAACACCTTAGTTTTAGCAATAATGACATGATTTAGGAACTGTAAATTTCGATAAACAATATATCTTATATACGATTTCAATGCCGAAGTACAGACTACTGGGCGTATCATACTCCCGGAGTTTAATACCTACCCCGCCAGCAGAGAAATCGTCAGCATTGACTTTAATTCAACATTTAGACATTCATATTTCAACAATTGTTTTATTTGCATTATGTATAGGACAATGTCAATGTGGAGAGGACCTTTGTACGTTGACATAACTTGAGTCCGATCCAAATATTATATAGTTAACAATAAAATAAGTTGAATGTAATCTACATACCATCTTCATAATTACCACACGTAACCTGTAAACTAAAGTTTTGAAGTATGAAGATTTGATGTGACATGTTTTGATACAATTACAGATATGGAAATATTTTTTTTTAAACAGGGATCGTCTTCCTTTGTGTCAGTTAGAGCTTATTGACTGTCAAAGAAATGTTGTGTTCACAGACATAGAAAACAGTATTTATCATTCGGTTACAGTTTTGTTACAGGTAAGTCTATATCTATCATTCTACCAAATTGCATATGAAATTATAACGCTTAACAACATTTAGATAGAGGTCAAAGTCTACATTCTACCAAATTGTATATGAAAGTACAATACTTAGGCACATTGAGATAGAGGTCAAAGTCTACATTCTACCAAATTGTATATGAAAGTCTAACGCTTCTCAATATTTAAATAGAATTCAAAAGTGTCTGGTATGAATGAACAATTCAATACACATTCGAGCGAATGCAACAGAAAATCAACTTTAAATGATGTCAAATTAAAATGGTTGACACAACGACTAAGCCATTATATGATTTCTATCTTGATAATTTTAAAGTCATCAACACATAGCTAGATAGGAATAACAATGGTGAATTACGAT
Source organism: Bathymodiolus septemdierum (assembly GCA_963383655.1). NCBI lineage: Eukaryota > Metazoa > Mollusca > Bivalvia > Mytilida > Modiolidae > Bathymodiolus > Bathymodiolus septemdierum. Next base: position 16,996,926 of record OY726531.1, read on the forward strand.
GGAAAGACATCTACATGATATAAGATTAACTGTGAAGCAGAGGTTGAAGAAAAAAATGGGGCAATCAGTATCGGTATATCAAAGAAGAACAGATAATACATTGGCATAAAGAAAAAATACAAAAGGACAAACAACGATCTACAAAACATACATATAAAGCTAAAGATCGTGTAACACGAACCTCACTAAAAACTGGGGGTGAAATCGGGTGCTCCGGAAGGGTGATCAGTTCCCGCTCCACTAGTGGCTCACGTCTAGCTACAAAACCGTTGATGTCATCAAAGTGGAAACGACCGGAAAGTGTTTATGGAAATTGGAACATATACATGGTCATTTTTGACAAAGATATTCCATCAGGGTCAACCAAGTCATTGTGACAGATCGACGGGATCGATCTCCGTGGAGAACCCCTGCCGATTTAAATATCACAAAGTCTTATTAATTAACTCCTGACTTAAGATGGAAATAGTTGATAAGCAAACTTTGACAAGTTTTAAATCTGGTGAACAATGGATGACCCTTATCAGGTTCAACACAACTTTAAAGTTTCGATTCGTTTACAAGACAATACAAAAGCAATAAAACAGATAAATAGCGACGTATTTGTTGGCGTGTCTCCAAGGAAAACAACGACTAAATGTTATACAATAAGTCAACACAATCTGGAATTCTACAATTTCTTGAGTTGAAAGATAGCAATTAACTCTTCCCGTGTACTAGTATATGCAAAGTTAAATATACCTGAGGAGTATGGTAACATTATTGAAACCGACGCATTCTGACTATACGTTGTACGGTGTAGACGATGATCATGGGTGTCACTAGTGGAGCAGAAACTGCTTACCCTTCCTGAGCACCTGAGCCTACCCCTAGTTTTAAGTGGGGTTCGTGTTATTCGATCTTTAGTTCTATATGTATGTTTTGTAGATCGCTGTTTGTCCTTTTGTACTTTTTCTTTTGGTCATTGTGTTGTCTGTTCTTCTTCGATATATGGATTCTGCTTACCCCTTTGGTATCTGCAAACTCTTCGTAAGTAACGTGACTGGACACTTAGATGGTATAACTCACTCACCAGTTCAAGAAGACAAGAAAAACTCATCGCATCAAATATGCTTGTAAAACATTTCCATGATGGTGTTCTTAATGTTTATATTTGATTGTTTTTTTTAAAGTGTAATTTTTTTGTGCCATTATGAATCTAAATATTTCTAACGTAGAATATGAGAGGTGTTATTGCATCCGCTTTATGTCTGCCAAATTTGCTGCGTGTCACTAATTGTGACATTACGATTACATGAACCGGGAAGAAGATGTAACACACAAACTTTAGCAAAGCTCATTGTCTTATATGTATAGTATAGATACAAGATATCATAGTGTAACAAACTTCTGATAGATTAAATTATTTCTTTTGTTATACCCATGCCAAAGGTTGGATCTATATCATGTGCAAATCTTCGTTACAATTTTTAGTAAAAGAAATAGTAGATACAAACTGAGATAGGATTGTAGGTATTGAGCTTCAAAGCCAAAACTATAGGTAAACTTTTAAGTCGGCATTGTTATTTTAACTGGAGATCTTAATGGTGATCATATAAAATTACCAACTTGATAATTAGAAACATCGTCAAATCAAAGTACCTTCAAAATGTTGTAAATAGACAATTTAGCTTAAACATATTTTATTAATTAATATTCTAAAATTTTTCAAATTGTTGTACAATGAAACCTATCAAAAGAGAATCACCTTAGGACCAGTTGATATATAAACAGAACCACCTTAGGACCAATTGATCTATAAACAGAACAACAATAGGATCAACTGATATATAAACAGAATCACCTTAAGACCAACTGATCTATAAACAGAACCACATTAGGAGCAAATGATCTATAAACAGAACCAACTTATGACCAACTGATCTATAAACAGAACCACCTTAGAACCAACTGATTTTTAAACAGAACCACCTTAGGATCAACTGATCTATAAACAGAACCACCGTAGGAGCAACTGATCTATAAACAGAACTGCCTTAGGACCAACTGATCTATAACCAGAACCACATTAGGACCAACTGATCTATGAACAGAATCACCTTAGGACCAACTGATATATAAACAGAACCACCTTAGGACCAACTGGTCTATAAACAGAACCACCTTAGGACCAACTGATCTATAAACAGAACCACCTTATGACCAACTGCTCAATAAACAGAACCCCATTAGGAGCAACTGATCTATAAACAGAACCACCTGAGGACCAACTGATCTATAAACAGAACCACCTTAGGATCAACTGATATATAAACAGAACCACCTTAGGACCAACTGATCTATAAACAGAACCACCTTAGGAGCAACTGATCTATAAACAGAACCACCATAGGATCAACTGATCTATAAACAGAACCACATTAGGACCAACTGATCTATAAACAGAACCACCTTATGACCAACTGCTCAATAAACAGAACCCCATTAGGAGCAACTGATCTATAAACAGAACCACCTGAGGACCAACTGATCTATAAACAGAACCACCTTAGGACCAACTGATCTATAAACAGAACCACCTTAGGACCAACTGATCTATAAACAGAACCACCTTAGGAGCAACTGATCTATAAACAGAACCACCTTAGGACCAACTGATCTATAAACAGAACCACAGTATGACCAACTGCTCTATAAACAGAACAACCCTAGGATCAACTGATCTATAAACAGAACCACCTTAGGACCAACTGATCTATTAACAGAATCACGTTATGACCAACTGCTCTATAAACAGAATAACCCTAGGACCAACTTATCTATAAACAGAACCACCTTATGACCAACTGCTCTATAAACAGAACAACCCTAGGACCAACTTATCTATAAACAGAACCACCTTAGGACCTACTTATCAATAAACAGAACCACCTTATGACCAACTGATCTATAAACAGAATCACCTTATGATCAACTGCTTTATAAACAGAAAAACCCTATGATCAACTGATCTATAAACAGAACCACCTTAGGACCAACTGATCTATGAACAGAATCATCTTATGACCAACTGCTCTATAAACAGAACAACAATAGGATCAACTGATATATAAACAGAATCACCTTAAGACCAACTGATCTATAAACAGAACCACATTAGGAGCAAATGATCTATAAACAGAACCACCTTAGAACCAACTGATTTTTAAACAGAACCACCTTAGGATCAACTGATCTATAAACAGAATCACCTTATGACCAACTGATCTATAAACAGAACCACCTGAGGACCAACTGATCTATAAACAGAACCGCCTTAGGACCAACTGATATATAAACAGAATCATCTTATGACCAACTGATCTATAAACAGAATCACCTTATGACCAACTGCTCTATAAACAGAATCACCTTATGACCAACTGCTCTATAAACAGAATCACCTTATGACCAACTGCTCTATAAACAGAATCACCTTATGACCAACTGATCTATAAACAGAATGGCCTTATGACCAACTGCTCTATAAACAGAACCTTCTTCGGACCAACTGCTCCATAAACAGAACCACCTTAGGACCAATTGATCTATAAACAGAACCATTCTAGTATCAACTGATCTATAAATAGAACCACCTTAGGACCAATTGATCTATAAACAGAACCATTCTAGTATCAACTGCTCCATAAACAGAACCACCTTAGGACCAATTGATCTATAAACAGAACCACCTTAGGACCAATTGATCTATAAACAGAACCACCTTAGGACCAATTGATCTATAAACAGAACCACCTTAGGACCAATTGATCTATAAACAGAACCACCTTAGGAGCAATTGATCTATAAACAGAACCACCTTAGGACCAACTGATCAATAAAGAGAACCACCTTAGGACCAACTGATCTATAAACAGAGCCACCTTAGGACCAACTGATCTATAAACAGAACCACCTTAGGACCAACTGATCTATATACAGAACCACCTTAGGACCAACTGATCTATAAACAGAACCACCTTAGGACCAACTGATCTATAAACAGAACCACCTTAGGACCAACTGATCTATAAACAGAACCACCTTAGGACCAACTGATCTATAAACAGAACCACCTTAGGACCAACTGATCAATAAACAGAACCACCTTAGGACCAACTGATCTATAAACAGAACCACCTTAGGACCAACTTAGCTATAAACCTAACCACCTTAGGACCAACTTAGCTATAAACAGAACCACCTTAGGACCAACTGATCTATAAACAGAACCACATTAGGATCAACTGATATATAAACAGAACCACCTTAGGACCAACTGATCTATAAACAGAACCGCCTTAGGACCAACTGATCTATAAACAGAACCACCTTAGGACCAACTGATCTATAAACAGAACCACTTTAGGACCAACTGATCAATAAACAGAACCACCTTAGGAGCAACTGATCTATAAACAGAGCCACCTTAGGACCAACTGATCTATAAACAGAACCACCTTAGGACCAACTGATCTATAAACAGAGCCACCTTAGGACCAACTGATCTATAAACAGAACCACCTTAGGACCAACTGATCTATTAACAGAACCACCTTAGGAGCAACTGATCAATAAACAGAACCACCTTAGGAGCAACTGATCTATAAACAGAACCACCTTAGGACCAACTGATCTATAAACAGAACCACCTTAGGACCAACTGATCTATAAACAGAACCACCTTAGGACCAACTGATCTATAAACAGAACCACCTTAGGACCAACTGATCTATAAACAGAACCACCTTAGGAGCAACTGATATATAAACCGAACCACATTAGGATCAACTTAGCTATAAACAGAACCACCTTAGGACCAACTGCTCCATAAACAGAACCACCTTAGGAGCAACTGATCTATAAACAGAACCACCTTAGGACCAACTGATCTATAAACAGAACCACCTTAGGACCAACTGATCTATAAACAGAACCACCTTAGGACCAACTGATCTATAAACAGAACCACCTTAGGACCAACTGATCTATAAACAGAACCACCTTAGGAGCAACTGATATATAAACCGAACCACATTAGGATCAACTTAGCTATAAACAGAACCACCTTAGGACCAACTGCTCCATAAACAGAACCACCTTAGGACCAACTGATCTATAAACAGAACCACATTAGGATCAACTGATATATAAACAGAACCACCTTAGGACCAACTGATCTATAAACAGAACCGCCTTAGGACCAACTGATCTATAAACAGAACCACCTTAGGACCAACTGAACAATAAACAGAACCACCTTAGGAGCAACTGATCTATAAACAGAACCACCTTAGGACCAACTGATCTATAAACAGAACCACCTTATGACCAACTGATCTATAAACAGAACCACCTTATGACCAACTGATCTATAAACAAAGCCACCTTAGAACCAACTGATCTATAAACAGAACCACCTTAGGACCAACTGATCTATAAACAGAACCACCTTAGGACCAACTGATCTATAAACAGAACCACCTTATGACCAACTGATCTATAAACAGAACCACCTTAGGACCAACTGATCTATAAAGAGAACCACCTTAGGACCAACTGATCTATAAACAGAACCACCTTAGGACCAACTGATCAATAAACAGAACCACCTTAGGAGCAACTGATCTATAAACAGAACCACCTTATGACCAACTGATCTATAAACAGAGCCACCTTAGGACCAACTGATATATAAACAGAACCACCTTAGGACCAACTGATCTATAAACAGAACCACATTAGGACCAACTGATCTATAAACAGAACCACCTTAGGAGCAACTGATATATAAACAGAACCACCTTAGGACCAACTGATCTATAAACAGAGCCACCTTAGGACCAACTGATCTATAAACAGAGCCACCTTAGGACCAACTGATCTACAAACAGAACCGCCTTAGGACCAACTGATCTATAAACAGAACCACCTTAGGACCAACTGATCTATAAACAGAGCCACATTAGGACCAATTGATCTATAAACAGAACCACCTTAGGACCAACTGATCTATAAACAGACCAACCTTATGACCAGCTGAAGTATAAACAGAACCACATTAGGACCAACTTATCTATTCTGATACAGGTGTTCAGTTTAAGCACGTTAAATTAACAAAGATCTATTCTGTTACATGCAAAAAGTGGTGTGTACACAGATAGAAAAACACAGTATTTATCATTCGGACACTGACACATTTGTCACAGATCTACAATTATCAAACTATATGGGAAATATTAACACTTAGAAAGAGAAATACAATAGAAAAGAGATATATAAATGAGTTACTATATGGTATATATCTGTCTTTTGGTGTATCTGGTGGAACTACAAGATCCCAAACTATGATACAACCTTTAACCTTATGTATCTTAGTTACGAGTATCACTTTCTACAATAAATGTACTAAGATGTAAGTTTCTGTGAACATATAAAATTGCATTAATATGGCCATGAGCAAGTTAAAATAAGGAAAAAGAGTTGAAATAATAAAGAAATAAAGACATTTTATTGAAAATAAATATGTAAACAAAAAGTAAAAGAATGGGGGAGGATAATTTCGTGCCACGAATGCCTGTGGTTGACACATTTAAGTTGCTGTTAACATAAGATTGTATGAATATGGACATGGGGAAGCTTAAATAAGGAAAAATAAATGAAATAATAAAGAAATAAAGAAATGTTATTGAAAATAAATATGTAAAGCAAAAAGAAAAAAAGGGGGGTGGTAATTCCGTGCAACGAGTGCCTGTGATTGGGTCGTAAATAATGTTGATAAATCAGGAGGTCATATTCCGACAAGTTCATACACCTATTTTTATTGCCAAGACACATCCTTTTATCTTTATGTTATAAATGATAATAAAGTGCAAAATTACTGAGTTGGCGTTAAACAACAATCACTCACTCACAGAATACATCAAATTGGTTGGAGGGGATAATTTAGTGATAAGGTGCAACATTGATCTATGTATAATTCTTTTAATTCAATTTAATGAATAGGTCACCAAGAACTGAATAATATATCAATGAATATAGTTTCGTACTATATAGTATTGGGTATGGTTCTTATATTGAGGGCGTTTTTAAACTTCAGCGGCACCACCGTATCCAATCTTACACACAATAACCCCCATCCAAAGATCGACGTTTAGCTATTGTTCCTGATTCATAAGCTCCGTGCTCATATATATTGTTTTCGCGGACAATGTACGTATGTTCTATACACAAAGAAAAAGGTTAGGCACCCCCTTTTTTTTCTTAAATGACATATTATGCGACAAGTAATCACGAGATTACTGACCAGATAATCTCAAGAAAGCTACGGTGACCTGTTAGGACATTACATTGGCTGTAAGAAACTACAACAAAAATCAAGAAAAATGTTAATTTAATGAATATTTAATCACAATATCACAAGGCCAGTTTCTGCAGTAAACATGTCCATTTTAAGCATTGACCTTCACAGTTCAAAAAGCACGATAAGATTGTTATTTCACTTTTAAAACGTCACTTATGAAACACTTGACGACATCTATTGTTCAAAGTTCAGTACCGGGTGTAACCCGCACGTGCTTGGATGACGGCCTCAACCCTGGGACTCATCTCTCCAGTTAGACGTCGGATGTCCTGTTGTGATAGCTTGTGCCATTCCCGATGCAATGCTGCTTCCAACTGACGAATGTTTTGCAGAGGAGGTACACGAGCTTGACTACGACGGCCTAGCATGTCCCAAATATGCGCTATGGGATTCAAATCCGGGCTCATGGCTGGCCAATGAACAGAAGTCACGGATTTGCTTTGGAGATAGGCGGTTACTGCTCTTGAACGATGAGGCCTGGTGTTGTCATCCATATACACAGGCCTTGTCGCTAGTTGGTGGTTGTCGAAATGGGGGACAACAACTGGTTGCAAGACGTCTCTGATGTACTGATCACCAGTTAGGTTGCCTTGTATGGTGACTAAGTCCAGCTGGAAGTCATGAGAGGTACACCCCCAAACAATTACTGAGCCTCCACCGTAAGGTACAATTGGCTGGATGTTCATTGGGGTATAGACTGTATTTTTGTGTCTCCAAACCCTCATCCGGCAGTCGGTTACATGCAGCAGAAACCTGCTCTCGTCTGACCAATGGATATTGCGCCATGTCCTTAAATTCCAACCACGTCGTGCTAAGCACCATGCCTAACGTGTTCGCCGATGTCGGTTTGCCAACAGTGGACGTTTAATGATTCTCCTTGACTTACGTCCCGCTGATTTCAGACAGTTTCTAACTGTTCTTGTTGACACACGTATATTGGGCAGTCAGTGTTGTTTGAGTACGGGACTGGTTGCAAATAACATCTGTCTAACCAAAGGCTGTAATGCCCTATCCTCACGATTAGATGTTACCCGCGGTCTGCTGGATCTTGGCAAGTCTTTCTCATTGTTGGTTTGTGTGTGTTTTCTCACCAGTCGGCTGACTACAGTATAAATGTTTTATAACACCGACTTAAATACTTAAATTCGAAGAGTGAACATACTGAATTTTGTGTAATGCGTGAGAGACATGGTTCACGTGCATGACTAGTCGATATTAGACATAACGGTCACACCTGTTAGAGCACAACTTTTTAATGGAACATTGTTCTTGCTATGATCAATATAGATATTAGAATCTAAACTTAGTGTAACTTATTATGTTTTAATATATCAGAGGGTGCTTAGCTGTGTTTTCATGAAAGCGGTCATTCTTTTAATTGTAAACTTGATTTAAAGTAATATACATAAGCATTGAAACTGTTTAAGTTTGAGAATCAAATGGGTTGGCAACGCCGAATGAAACAGTATTTCAAGATAGCTGTTCTTATACATATACATTATTACTTCCAATAGTTTATGTTCGATGTTTTCTTTTCAGAAACGTTGACATGGCAACAGCAACAACACAATGTTGCAGCATCTGTGATCATGACAATGAATCTAAATTGGCGGCCACCTGGTGTCCGGAATGTGAGGATCTCCTGTGTACCGACTGCGACAGGCACCATGCCAGATCTTCATCAAGCAAAAAACACATCGTAATTTCCATGGAAAATTACCAGAAACTACCCAGTTCTATTATATCTATAAAGAACAGATGCACCAAACATGACAATAAGTACGAATTCTACTGCTCGATTCATGGCGACCCTTGCTGCGTTATGTGCACAAGAGATGAGCATCGCCATTGCCAAGAATTACGTCCCATTCTTGAGGTAACAGAAAATGCCAAGTCATCGACGGCCATTGTGCATATAGAAAGAGATCTCAAAGACATCGATGCTGCATTTGGAAAAATAAAGTCAGATATCACAAATAATATTTCTGATATTGACAAACAAAAAAGAAAATTTTCGTCTGATATTTCAGACATGCGCAAATTACTTAACGACCATTTAGATAAAATTGAAAAACAAACAGTTGAAGAGATGGTGTCAGAAGAACAACATTTACAAGTGGAATTAAAGAAAGTATTGGTTGCCATGGAAACCAAAAGAACTGACTTTGATAATATTCGACAAGATGTTGATAAGGTAAAGAAATATGCCACTGACCTGCAGACTTTCATAGGAGTGAACGAAATTACCAGTGTTGTGGACGGAGAGGTTAAAAAACAGAAAGGGGCATTTAATTATGACCTTTTTGAACTGAAACTTGACTTTTTATCAGAATTGGAATCTTTTGTGAAAGATGTTTCTAAATTTGGTGTTGTGTCTGTTACAACAAGGCATTGTAGTACCAGTCTTGTAAAAGAAGCTGAATTGCAAGCGCAAATTCCAGAGGAAATCAAACTGGGTGTTACACCAAAACTCACAAGAAAGGCGAATGTCGACTTTCAACCTAAGGTTAAGGGGCGTGTCTGTATACACGGTTCTGACATATTACCGGATGGCAAACTTGTATTCGCTGAAACAGAAGGCAAACGGTTGTTGATGTTTTCTAATAACGGATTTTACGAAAAAGACCTTGTCCGGTTTTCAGGTAGGCCGTTTGAGGTTTCATACACAGGAGAAAACATCGTAGCTGTTACAATTTGGGACAACCATGAAGTCGTATTTGTAAACGTCATTACAAACACCATTACAAACTCGATAGATATTGGCTATCTATGTTATGGAACCGATTTCAACATGAATCGTCTAGCTATTCGAGTAATGCAGCCACCTACATCAAGTCACATTGTATATTTAGATCCTAAAGGTAAATTGATTGATCGAGTCAATATTCCTGGTGGGAACTCCACAAACATATCATTACGTGATGATACCATTAACTGTACGGACAGTGTTACCAATACGATTTACTGTTATACATTAACAGGACAACAGATATGGACCTTCAAAGACCAAAACGTCTTACGAGAACCAAGGGGAATAGCCTTAGATAGAAATAGTAACGTCTATGTGGCTGGTTATGAAACAAACAACGTTGTTGTACTTTCACCTGAAGGTAAAAACTGCAGACAAATCTTAACCAAAAGTGATGGATTGGATAAACCATATTCATTACGTATCAACATTGACCGTAGTGAGCTACTGGTATGCAATGAGAATGGTTTAGCATTTCTTTTCTCTCTACATTAAGTGTAAGCTGTTATACTGGACGTTATCAATGTTCACATAAAACTAGTACAACTTATTGTAGTATAGGTGTAAAAGTATTGTACTTTGTAGTGAATATTTGACAGTGATGTCGTTGAGAAGTTATTAATAAAACTAACGTTCTCATCGCTCAGGAAAAGTTAACCTTAGACGATTTCGGTTATCCTGTTTATGCCCTTTGGGTTTATTTCTCCCAAAACATTTAAATAACAATTATTTGGGGTTGCAATCTTTTGATTTTTTGGGTACATGATGAAGTTTATTCCAGAAACGCGCCGTGCGCACTAAAATTTATAACTACATTTTTATCATTTATAAATATAGTACTTGTGTATAATGAGAGTTTATATAGAATATGTGTATGACAACTTATATAGAACTTGTGCATAATGAGAACAATATGTTGGTCTTATTCCTAACTGCATATTTATTTAAAAAAAATCTTTTTTATATCTGAGGTGAAGGTAATTTTATGAACCTTGAATGAGAGGGTGAGATTTTTGGAAATTCTAAAACAAAATGGGAAAGTATCCTGGACGTCTCTTACCACCATCTGTTCTTAAGTAATATTTCAGCATGATATAGCAACACCTTTGCAACTAAATGAATTGGCCAGTCTAGTTGAAATTAGACATCATCATCGTATCACTAAAATAAAGCAAGAAGAGTTTGAAGATATCAAAAGGGTAATCAGAATCCATTAATCGAAGGACAACCTCTGCAAAGGTCAAAAGAATAATGTTAAAAGAACAGACAATGATCTACAAAACACTACACAGAAAACTTAAAACCGAGAAATATTAACCCAACTACAAATCGAGGATGAACTCCAGACGGGTAGGCAGTTCCGGCTCCATATGTACCATCCGTTGTGCTACTCTTGCTACAAACCCGGTGATATGTCATGTATGGGGAAAGAACCTATTTGTGATAACGACAAACGTAACATATCCGTGGGCATTTGTCACACATATATTTCCGCATGCAGGTGCTCCTGGAATGCTTTTACATACAAACGGAAAATTCACAACGAGAAAATTGATATCATCACTGTTGTCGTAATGTTTAGTTCTTAGCAGAGCATCACTGTCGATCTCGAGGTGTAGGTTAAGCTATGAAGCAGACCTAGCTGTATCTGTGGTATCCATTATTTCAAGCTCAATGGGATAGATGCAATCGCCAAATTACCAAGCTTAGTATTATGTAATTAAAGGACATTATTTATATCGTTGAACGTGAAATTAAAAGATCGTTAGCTTCTTTTCGTTTTTATTGAGAAGCCCATGCATGATATCTGCTTGCTATGAATAAAGGAACAAATAGGCGGAAAGAGGTGCACAGTTAGTGCCCATATGTATGCTGATTCTCTGTGGGAACACATGCACACCAATCATGGCAAATCTGTTGTCAAGCAATAACTCACACATTTGGATGATATCAGTTTCTGACAACTTTTCGCTAGAATCAGAGTAGTTTTTCACGAAGTAGTCTTTGTTTCACCCTACAACATGGTATTTGTATCTGCGTAGAACATTCTATTTCATGAAACACAGTTGAACTAATTCTTTAAATCTGTCTTTTAAATTTTGATTGGCGAATAGTTGTGGAGATTTGAGTTGATTTTATTGTGTTTAATTCCACTTTCAGTAATATTTCAACTATATCACGGCGACCAGTTTTAGTGGTGGAAGATACCGGAGTACCCGGAGAGAATCACCGATCATAGACAAACAACTAACAACTGTGAAAATTGATCACTTGCGGCTGAGAGTCAAGTACACCCTTTTTGTAATTTGCAAAGCCGGGCACGAACCCACGCCGTATTGGTGATAGGCTTGTATGAGTTGCTAGGTAATCCTACTACCCAACTCATTGTGCCACCTGGGTCCTCAGTTGTGCAGACCGTAGAGAAATCACATTGAAAAAAATATGGGCCAAAACTACGATGAACTTGAAAAAATACCTAGGAAATAATGATAATATAAGAAATAATTTTGACTAAAAACTAATTAAATATAATATGAAAGATGACAGTACGACTGTCTGGTAGAAAGTGAAATAAAGGTTATATCCAAAAAACCCACCGTTAATACACATGTTTCTCGCTATGCTTTGGTTTGGTTTACGTTTATGGTGTTTAACGCCACCTTCAACAATTTTATTGGTAGAGGAAGCTGGAGTACCCGAAGAAAACCACCGACGTACCGAAAGTCACACACTAACTTTATCACATAATGTTGTATGGAATACACCTCGACTGAGCGGGGTTCGAACTCACAACGATAGTGGTGATAGGCACTGATTACATAGGTAGTTTCGTCACAAAAAAATACACGATCAAAAACTGTATTGACTGTCATTGTACTGATTATTGAACCTTTTGAATTCAATAACCTACAATCTTTGCATAAAACGCAGCCATGCACACAAATCTAGTACTTTGACGTACTGTGTCACCAAACATTGCGTACATCGAGATAAGCTGACCTACAATACTGGCCAAAAATATAACTCGAAGCAAAATTTTCCTTTTATCGACTTGGCACAGGGCGTAAGCTAAGCATTTTTCAAGTTTCTGAATCCTCTCTTCTTTGACAAAATAAGACCATATTCAGTATCCCATGTATAACCTAGTCAATCTCAATTCTGACAAGGCGACTAGGGATATTTGTCATGAGCAATTAAAAAACCCAATTGGTCATTCACCTCTCTACTGCTTTTAACAGCTGTATGAAAATAATTTTCTACCGCTAGACTATCGTCTAAAAACATAATGATTGATTTGCCTTTAGACCTGAAATCTTTAATAAACTCTCTCAAAACATTTGAAAAATATAACCAGTGGTAGAAATACCAATAAGTGTGAAAAAAACGAAATATCCTATTTTTCCTTCAAAAACCATGCAAAACCTAAATATTGTTGATGTTCTTCGAAAATCTCAATATGATGGAACGCATATTTTAAGTCATAGCTGAAAATAAAATCAACTACATCAAGCATTTCGCTAGCAACTTTGTCATCTTAATGTTTAAATCTATATGTATGTAGATGGGGATTAATGTGTCTACATTCAAGTACTAATCGAGGTTTGCTCGATTTATTAAACTCTACCGTAAGCAGATTAACGATTAATGGTTTTGTAGATACTTCCTTGCTACAGCCTTTGTTCAGTAGATTTTCAATTTCAAAAGCAACATCTTTGTTCTTAAGTGATGATTTATTGCTATAAATGTAAATTTCTTTCAGTCCTGTTTTAGACTGTATTTTGTAACCATTCTCAACAATATATTATATGCATTGATTATGTGTAATCAATCTCCATTCATTTAACCTGTTCTTTAAACTCCCTATAGGTGATTTGTGTACTTAAATTGTATTGTTTGCAAACTGATGAACCTTAACGGTTTTGTTTTGTGATATATGTTCTCCTAAAAATAACATGACAATTCAAACACAATAGTAATGGATAAATTAATTTATATTCTAGTCGTATTTATCTGACTTTGATCTAAATTTACCCCAGCATTACAGGATGACAAACATGTACTTATCATTGATTTTTTTAGATTATGGACAGCTATCGTTCCAGTGGCTTCTCTTTCACATGTAAAGCGCATCCTTGGTTTGTATTTTCCAACGTTATCCTCCGCAGAGCGGTCTTTGCTGTATGGAGTTTTCCTTGGACGCAATTACGCCTTCTGATACCTTTTTTTTTTCTTTCAGCTTTCGACAATGCACGATTCACTAGTTTCTCGTCTTCCGAGTCATCAGCTATGTGATTGATTTCGTACTCTTGGACGACTTTCCAGCATTAATCTGTCGAGTCGTCCTGTTTAATCATCTTTTGACGCTCCTGTACAATACCGATACCTCAGATATGTCCATTCCGAGTACAATATATTTGTATCTACGTTGGTCATTTGTTTTATGAACAACAATTGGACAAACTGCGTTAGTCTGTCCTTCAGCATAGAGTGAGGAATAGTTGGGTAGAGGGTAGAGAAGTCAAATGTGTTAATGCTATTGCAGGAGGAGAGGTATCTTTTGACGCTCCTATGACTTCGCGTACTGTATTGGTGCTATACCGTGTAACGTCAAAAACGTCGCAGTTTTCCCCAGATGTTACGTCAAAAACACTAAAATTACGTCAAGTATCGTTTGGACATTTTGCTAAGAAACCGCAAATAAGCTGCATATATGAGATTTTTCTGTGAAATTCAACCATTTTTGGCATAGAAAAATAAGACGACCTTAAAATGGTTACGTAACGGTATGGGACAATTTCATTAGAATTCGCAAAACCGTTAAATTTTGAACAGAATCATCTTGATTTTCCCGATTTTTCGATTTGTCAGTTCTATATTACATGCACATTGTGAATATTTACTTTTGTTCTGTTATGATATATAGAAATTATATTCTATGAGTAGTTTACCATTACTCTACAACAAAATGTTCCGATAAATTACAGCGTCTACATTTCAAACCTCATCTGGAAGGTGGCCATCTTGAATGGGAAACAAGCGTAACGTCATAATCCCACACGTATAAGTAATTGGCGGACTTTTCCGTCGTTACTTTCGAAACAAGAGAACATTTTGTGCAATTCTTTTTTTGTTAGGCAATTTTACTCAGTTTATGTGCAACAAATTAGTTACGCGTCTACAGCGATTTTTAAAAAAATTTCCTTAATATTATGTCAAAATTCGTTTTAGTTATTGGATTTTTAACTATTTAAGCATAAAATTGTTAATGCTTGCAAAATTTGAAGCTTTTGATATATAATAGATCTAACTTCAATAAAAATTAAAAGTCTCAGATATTTTAAAATTAATTAGCCCAGTATCCCCAATACCGTGCGCGACGTCTGTACAAGACCGATGCCTTCAGATATGTTCTTCCTTGCTGCGAAGACCTTCTGTGTGTTCATGTCTGGATTCTCTAGAATAGAACGAGCCTCATTCACCTTAGACATAGCTTAAGCATTGTGTGTGTACTGATTTGTGTTTCCTTTGCGTTGAAAATGACAATAGCGGGTGACACTTTCCTGTATTTTAGACATCTGAGCATCCAACATATCTTTCTGCAATTGTTGAGTATTTTATTAAAATGTATTCAGCCTGGAATCGATTAAAATGGCCAATAAATCCCATTTAGTATTCGAAACGGCTGTTTCAACTTCATGCATTTCGTATTGGTGAATTTAACACGCTATCCATCTTGACAGAACGACTGTCTGGTAGAAAGAGAAATAGGGGTGATATTCAAAAATCACGTGACAATTTAATCAAATTCACCGTTACAAATGTTTCCCGTTATGCTTTTTACAGCGGGAAAATTTAAATATGTAGATCTATCGTGCCATCATCTGTTTGTTACGGGGTGCCTCAAATACTTGACGTGTCGATATTTCAAAATAAAAGCAGAAACTTGAGGCATGACAATTTTGTATCACACACAAAGACAACAACAGACAGTTTTAAGGACAAACCCTCATATATATATATATATATATATATATATATATATATATATATATATATATATATACATATATATATATATATATTCGCATATATGCAAATAAATAAGAGGTCAACAAGAGTACATGAGGAGGTGTCTTGAATGTATATTTGTCATCTTTCAAAATAGGACCAGCCGTATTGATGGTGTAATGGTTAGGGTGCTCCGCTCTTGTGTGGTAGATCATGGATTCGAGTCCGATAAAAATTGCTGCTTCAATTCCCCGCTACACACTTAGATTTTAGGAGAAAGAGCAAAGAGTGGTAGATCAAGATAATGTGACCGAATGGGGCAACATTTCAACCCACGGACGGCTGTGTCTGTGTGTTAGCACTAAACTGATCCAAGTTTAAAAAGATGACTTCAACATCATCTCATTGAAATGCATCTTGTTCTCGAGTTGATATTGCTGAAAAAAATGTTAATTTGGCATTCAACAACAATCATTCACTCAATCACTCACTCACTCACTCAACCCTTATTGTTTTTTTAAGATTGTACGGATATATGGACATAAATACGGTACATAGATTAAGGGAAAAAACAAGATGAACATTTTTTTTGTTATCGAAAACTTAAAGGTTTAAAAGGGGGGGATAATTCCGTGCCACGAGTGGCTGTGATTCAAACAAACAAACTATGATTTAAGAGGAAACAATGGAAAGTAACTTTTTATTATTGCAATAACAACATAGATATCTTATTTAGTGCTCACAACATCTTTCTAGAATACCCTTCATCAGGTACATTCAGTCAAAATACTTGAAAGTCAAATAATCTTAAAATCTTTGAATGCGAGAAAACCAAAGGATCTACAAAGGACAGGCGGTTGCGATCACATATACCTGATAGTGTAACACCTGAGTTATAACAATAATGACATGATTTAGGAACTGTAAATTCCGATGAAAATATAACTAATAAACAATGTCAATGCCGAGCATACCCCCGAGGACTAATACTCCACAAGCAGAGGTATCATAAGCATTGACATTTAAACGTTCACATTTAAAACAATTGTTTATATTTTGTTTATTCTTATGACAATATCAATCTTGAGAGGACCTTTGTTAGTTGGCATAACTTGATTCTCACGTCACCAGTAAGCTAATTCACTAAGAAAGTTTTGAAGTATAAAGATTGTTCTGATATCTTTATATAAAATCACAGGTATGGAACTATGTTTTGAAACAGGGATCGTCTTCCTTTGTGTCAATTAGAGCTTATTGACTGTCAAAGAAATGTTGTGTTCACAGACATAGAAAACAGTATTTATCATTCGGTTACAGTTTTGTTACAGGTAAGTCTATAACTATCATTCTGCCAAATTGTATATGAAATTCTAACACTTCGCACCATTTATGAATGAACAATTCAATATACATTCGAGTGAATGCAACAGACATTCGACTCAAAATAATGTCAAATTTAAATGGCGGACACAGCAGACTAAACCATTAGAAGATTTCAATCTTGATAATATCAAATGTATTAACACATAACTAGATAGGCAAAACAATGATAAATTACGATAGAAAAACATTTACATGATCCAAGATTAACTGCTAAATCTTAGTACACATCGACGGCTTCAACCCCCGTTGAGAGCCCCTGACAATTTCAATGTGATTTAGTCTCATTCTTATAGAATAAATGTATATCGCTTTAGTGCCTTTTTATTGGATAACAACACTGTCACATGTTTGTTCTTGATTCGTTCATAACTCGATGCTCTCACAAACTTTACATCAACGTTCTTAGGACATTAGTCAGTTTGTGAGTGCATCGACACCGTTTACTCCTGAAAAGAAGCGTTTAAGACTATTATAGAACATAGCTTGTTAACTTTAAAATGCAATATAAAGGTTTAGATGTAAAGTAGAAATCACACACTTACACGGAGGTCTTCAATACCTCAAATATTACATTAAAATAGAGAAAAACTCCACTTTTTACATATCCCCAAAACAGACAAAGCCAATAAAGAAAAATGGTTTAATGTTGAGGCGGCAATGAATGGCTGATTATCTTTTAATACATGTAATAATATCTTGTTTCTTGTATTTTAAATTGCTTTTATGAAGACACAATATCGTTTTTAATATATATTATTCTGTGTATTTATCATGTATTGTGTATGTATTGAAATTAATTTGTATATAAAAACTTTTCTATTAAAAAAAAACAATTACAAAAAAAATAACCCCTGACATAAGATGGAAATAGTTGATATACACACTTTGATAAGTTCTAAATCTGACGGAACAATGCATGACCCGCATAGGTAACAATACAACTTTAAAGTTTCGGTTCGCATACAAGACAATACCAAAGAAATAAAACCGGTAAGTAGCGAGGTATTTGTTGGCGTGTCTCCAAGCAAAAGATCGGCTAGATTTTATTTATCAAGGATAAACAATTATACGTCGACGCGATCTGAAATTCTACTATTTCTTGAGTTGAAGGTGTCAAACCACTAATTCACCAATTAAAGCTTAGAACATATACGAAAGTAGTCACTTTTAAAGAGAAAAGTTCCTTTCACTTTGTAGTACTGTGAAAACTACTCAATGGAATCGAATAATTAAAATTGATAATTGAAGTAAAATATCTAGAATTGATTTTGAGCCTAGATTTGATGGATTTAGTTGTATTTCAATACCTCTATGACGGATTTGATGCATGACATATAAATACTGAATTTCTGGGGGATGACCGAGCTATTTTTAGAGTAGGTGTTTTCCGTAGCCTACCATTTCACTGCAAGATTTTAACATGCCCTGGAATTTTGACAGAACGTAGAGGAATCATGTACGTTTCAGAAAATATATGGTCTTGGAAAGGTTAAGCTTAAGATAAAATTGCCAGATAGGTTCAATAAAACACAGATTTAGTAGAAAACCTAAAATAAATTAATTAGTGGTACCGTATTACACCTGAAAGATGACAATTAACTCTTCTGATATATATGCAAAGATTAATGTATCAGAAGAGTTTGGGAGTATTATTGAAACCGACGTTTTCTGACTATACACTGTACGGTGTAGAAGATGGTTATGGGTGTCACTAGTGGAACAGGAACTGTTTAACCCTCCGGAGCACATGAGTTCATCCCTGGTTTTTAGTGGGGTTCGTGTTACACGATCTTTAGTTTCATATGTATGATTTGTAGATCCTTGTTTGTTCTTTTGTACTTTTCCTTTTCCCCATTCTAATATCTGTTCTTCTTCGATATACGGATTCTGATTACCCATTTGGCATCGTCAAGCTCTTCCATTGTAACCGTGAATGGGCACTTAGTTGGAATGAAGCACAAGTTCAAGAAGACAAGAAAAATTCATCGCGTCATGTAAACTTTCAAAACATTTCCATAATGGTATTTTTAATGTTTATGTTAAAAATTTTAAATTTCTGAAAATAAAGATAACAATTTAAAGTGTTAATTTCTGTGTGATAATGAGTCTGAATATATCTAATATAGAATATGAGAGGTGTTATATCATCCAGTTTATTTCTGTCAAATTTGCTGCGTGTCACTAATTGTGACATTGCTATTATATGTGAACACAAACTTAAACAAAGCTCATTGTATTATATGAATAGTATAGCTACAAGATATCACTGCATAGCAAAATCTGACAGATGAAATGATATCTTTAACTGTACACATGACAAAGGTTGTATCTATATGATATACAAATCTGCTTTACAATGTTTAGTAAAAGAAATGGTAGATGCAAAATCAGATAGGATTGTAGGTAGTGAGCCGAAAAACCAAAATTTTAGGTCAATATTTAGGTCGGTTTTCGTATTACATTAATTACGGCAATGTTATTGTTACTGGAGATCTTAATGGTGATTACATAAAGATAATAACTTAATAGTTAAAAACACCGTCAAATCAAAAGAGCTTCAACATTTTGTAAACAGACAATTTAGCTTAAACATATTTTTTTATTTTTATTTTTCTATTTTTCCAAATGTTGTACAATGAAACCTATCTAAAGATGTTCAGTTTATACAGGTTAAATTAACAAAGATTGTTTTATATTGGTGCTTTAATTAAGATTCGGTTGATACAGGAATCGGGTTTATTAAGGTTCGGTTTATACAGGACCAACCTCTCTATTCTGATAGAGGACCAACCTCTCTATTCTGATACAGAACCAACCTCTCTATTCTGATACAGGACCAACACCCTATTCTGATACAGGACCAACATCTATATTATGAAAATGGACCAACCTCTCTGTTCTGATACAGGACCAACCTCTCTATTCTGATACAGGACCAACCTATCTATTCTGATACAAGACCAACCTCTCTTTTCTGATACAGGACCAACATCTCTATTCTGATACAAGACCAATTTCTCTATTCTGGTACAGGACCAACCTCTCTATTCTGATACAGGTAGTCAGTTTATACAGGTTAAATTGACAAAGATTGTCTATGTAGGTGCTTTAATTAAGGTTCAGTCTATACAGGATTCTGGTTTATTCAGGATTCAGTTTAGACAGATTTCACTCTGTTTATTAGTCCATCCATATGGAATATATTTATATATATATTATACTTTGAGTTAATATATTCCATACTTGTCTTTGTTAACGAGCCGGTCCATACAACAGTATATATATAGACCGATCCCGGTCCACATAATAAACTCGTTTTTGATTTTAGATATCCAATAACAAAATGTTTTTGCTGTTAATTAAATGTTCAAGTTTGATTTATGTTGATGATCAGCATTTCTGCCTACAATACAAACACCAGAATGTATGGAAACACGACAGATCCATAATACACCCACATGGATTTGATAAATTGAAAATCTATGGAATAAATTACCATATGTCTTTGTCAAGGAAAACAGAGCAAATGAAAAAACAAACTTGTTCACTGTTGTTCTTCATCTTTAAGTCAGTGTGACATATAAGAGGTGTGACAATTCACAGCATATAAACTTGTATGTTTGGTTGAACTACATGAAATGGTCACGGGTGCTCTAGAGAAGAACGCTAAATATGACTACATTAGTGATCTTCTCTAAATAAAAGTATTATTGGTAGTGCATAGGTCTGCATTGATCAGGCAGAAGACAAATACATGTATTTCAACTACAACATGGATACGTTTTGGATATCAAATCCAACTAACAGTTATTTGTCTTTTAGAAGTGTGCATATATTTGTGGTAAATGTACAAAGTACTTTGAAGTTGGTTTTATTGAGTATAATATAACAAATAGCTCATGGCACGTTGGCCCAAAAGGAAGTTAATGGACCAGTCTGTCACCCACTAAATAGTATATGGACCTCAGTTTCGTTTCGGTCCATATACAATTTTGTGGGTGACAGACTGGTTCATAAACTGCCATACGACTGTTAGTAGCATGAACTATTTGTTAAATAATTTTTTAAATCTACTTTTATTCTTTTTGGAAGAGATTAACATACCTTCCACTGGCACTTTATTTTATTTCACTTTATACGTCCACTGTTGTATTACCTCCCTTAATTTGGTTGCGGTCTACAATTTTAGCGTGTCTTGAATATTAGATGTCCTAGCTTATGACCTTTATAAACTATATACATTTATATCGTTCTAGTATATTTATCAATAGAAATTGTCTAATTATATCTTTTTGTTTTGAGGTTTGGGAAACTGGTGTCACTGTGTAAAATTTCTTTATCTGAATTAAGAAATAATTCAGGGAAGCCATAGATTGTATCCAGTTTACACGCGGGAAACATTATTTTTGGAAAGGTTTTACCCCGAGTGAGAGAGAGGATAAAATGCAACGAAAATGATGTAAGCGGTCATCTTTTTTACTTGTAGATCTGATTGACAGTATTATAAATAAATATCTCTTGATTCAATTAGAAATCAACTGATATCTTGAAATGTATCCCACCGAGGATGCCAAGTTAAAACAAATAACGATTGTCACTGTTCAAGTTTCAGAATCAAAGAGATTGGCAACACCAAACGAAACAATATTTCAAGATCACTGCTCTTATACATGTACATTATTACTTGTAATATTTTATGTTCGATGTTTTCTTTTCAGAAACGTTGCCATGGCAACAGCAGCGACACAATATTGCAACATTTGTGATCATGACAACGAATCTAAATTGGTGGTCACCTGGTGTCCGGAATGTGAGGATTTCCTATGTACCGACTGTATCATGCACCATGCCAGATCTTCATCAAGCAAACAACACATCGTAATTTCCATGGTAAATTACCAGAAATTACCCAGTTCTATTATATCTATTAAGAACAGATGCACCAAACATGGCAAACAGTACGAATTGTACTGCTCGATTCATGGTGACTATTGCTGCGTTATATGCATAAGAAATTATCACCGCTATTGCCAAGAATTACGTCCCATTCTTGAGGTAACAGAAAATGCCAAGTCATCGACGCCCATTGTGTACATATAAAGAGATCTCAAATATATCGATGCTGCATTTGAAAATAATAAAGTCAGATATCACAAATAATATTTCTGAAATTGATAAGCAAATAAGAAAATGTTTGTCCGATATTTCAGATATGCGCAAATCACTTAGATAAAATTGAAAAACAAACGTTGAAGAGATGGTGTCAGAAGAACAAAATTTACAAGTACAATTAAAGAAAGTATTGTTTGCCATGGAAACCAAAAGAACTTACTTCGATAATATCCGGCAAGATGTGAACAAAGTAAAGACATACGCTAATGACCTCCAAATTTTTATAGGAGTGAACGAAATGACGAGTGTTGTTGATGGAGAAGTTAAGAAACAGAAAGGAGCATTCAATTATGACCTTTTTGAACTGACGCTGGACTTTCCATCAGAATTGGAATCTTTTGTGAAAGATGTTTCTAAATTTGGTGTTGTATCTGTTACAAAAAAGCATTGTAGTACCAGTCTTGTCAAAGAAGTTGAATTACAAGCGCAGATTCTACAGGAAAGGAAACCGAGTGTTACACCACAACTCACAAGAAAGACGACTGTCGCTTTTCAAACTAAAGATAAGGAGCATGTCCGTATAACAGGTTGTGACATATTACCGGATGGCAAACTTGTAATCGCTGTACAAAAAGGCAAACGGTTGTTGATGTTTTCTAATAACGGAAATTACGAAAAAAAGTTGTCCGGTTTTCAGGTATCCCGTTTGAGGTTTCATACACAGGAGAAAATATTGTAGCTGTTACAATTTACAACAAACAAGAAGTCGTATTTGTAAACGTTATTACTAACACCATTATATACACGATATATATTGGCCATGCATGTTATGGAACTGATTTCAACATAAATCGTCTAGCTATTCGAGTAATACAACCACAATCACGTCACATTGTATATTTAGATCCCAAAGGTAAATTGATTGATCGGGTCAATATTCTTGGTGAGTACTCCACAAACATATCATTGCGTGATGATACCATTAAGTGTACGGACTGGAAAACCAATATTATTTACTGTTATACGTTAACAAGACAACATGTTTGGGCCTTCAAAGACGAAAACGTCATACGAGAACCAATGGGAATTGCCTTACACACAATCAATCACGTGGTTGAAAAAGAGGGCACCTATGGTTGGAATGTCCTCTTTGTAAACAATATGTCACGTGGTTACAATGGTGTACCTATGGATGGGATGTGCTGTTTACAAACAATGAATTGACTGGTAAGGGGCCAATGAAAGCTTGAAGATGCTAAAGGATGGAATCAGAAGCCGTAAGTCAATCGTAAAAGGAAACCTCTGCAAAGGTCAAAAGAATAATGTCAAAAGAACAAACAATGATCTACAAAACACTACACAGAAAAACATAAAACCGAGAAATATAAACCCAACTACAAACTGAGGATGAACTCCGGACGGGTAGGCAGTTCCTGCTCCATATATACCACCCGTTGTGTTACTCTTGTTACAAACCCGGTGATAAGTCATGTATGGGGAATGGACCGGAACGTACTTACGACAAATGAACATATCCGTGGTAATTTGTAATATAGATTTTTCGTAACGGCTAACCAAGTCGTCGTTCCGACCAAAAGACTTTCGAAGTGATTACTTTAACTTAACCAATAGGGACCCTTGCTTCCGTAGCTTCTTTGTTAGCAGCAATCTTCTGTCAAGGAAATCCTGACAGGAATCACCAGCTGTCGAATATCGGATCAACCGAGAGATAAATCACATGGTTGAAAAAGAGGGTACCTATGGTTGGAATGTCCTCTTTGTAAACAATTAATCACGTGGTTAAAATGAATCGACGGGTAAAGAGGTTACTGAAAGGGGCCAATGGAAGTTTGAAGATATTAAAGGGTGGAATCAGAAGTCAATCGAAAAAAGAATAATGTCAAAAGAACAAACAATGATCTACAAAACACTACACAGAAAACTTAAGACCGAGAAATATAAACCCAACTACAAACCGAGGATGAACTCCGAACGGGTAGGCAGTTCCTGCTCCATATGTACCACCCGTTGTGTTACTCTTGCTACAAACCCGTTGATAAGTCATGAATGTGGAAAGAACCTATTTGTGATAACGACAAACGGAACATATCCGTGGTCATTTGTCACATATATTTCCGCATGCAGGTGCTCCTGGAATGCTTTTACATACAAACGGAAGATTCACAACGAGAAATCATCACTTTGGTCGTAATGTTTCGTTCTTAGCAGAACCTTACTGTCGATCTCGAGGTGTAGGTTAAGTTATGAAGCAGACCTAGCTGTATCTGTGGTATCCATTATTTCAAGCACAATGGGATAGATGCGTTCATCAAAATTACCAAGCTTAGTATTACGTAATTAAAGGACATCATCTATATCGCGGAACGTGAAATCAAAAAATTAGTCTAGCTTCTTTTCGTTTTTATTGAGAAACCCATGCATGAAATCTACTTGCTATGAATAAAGGAACAAATAGGCGAAAAGAGGTACACAGTTCGTGCACATAGGTATGCTGACTCTCTGTGGGAAGACATGCACACCAATCATAGCAAATTTGTTGTCAATCACTAACTCGAACATTTGGATGATATCAGTTTCTGACAAGTGTTTGCTAGAATCAGAGTAGTTTTTCACGAAGTAGTCTTTTTCACCATACAATATGGTATTTGCATCTGCGTAGATCATTCTATTTCATGAAACACAGTTGAACTTATTCTTTTAATCTGCCTCTTAATTTTGATTGGCGAATAGTTGTGTAGATTTGAGTTGTTTTTATTGTGTTTAACTCCACTTTCAGCAATATTTCAACTATATCAAGCCGACCAGTTTTAGTGGTGGAAGAAGCCGGAACACCCGGAGAGAACCAACGAGCGGAGACAAACAACTAGAAACTGGTAAACTGTATCACTTGCAGCTGAGAGTCAAGTACACCCTTTTTGTAATTTGCAAACCCGAGCGCGAACCAATGCCGTATTCGTGATAGGCTTGCATGAGTTGTTAGGTAATCATACTACCTAACTCATTGGGCAACCCGGGTCCTCAGTTGTGAAGACCGTAGAGAAATCACAAACAAAATATGAACTTGAAAAAATACATAGGAAATAATGATAATATTAGAAATAATTTTGACTAAGAACAAAATATATATTACATTAATTAAATATAAAGTGAAACATGACAGTACGACTGTCTGATAGAAAGTGAAATAAAGGTGATATTCAAAAAACGAAGCGTTAATAGAAATGTTGCTCGCTATGCTTTGGCTTGACTTAGGTTGATGGTGTTTAGCGCGACTTTCAACAATTCTATTGGTGGAGGAAGCCGGAGTACCCGGAGAAAACCACCGACCTTTCGAACGTCACTCACAAACTTTATCACATATATTATATAGAATACACCTCGGGGTTCGAACTCACAATGTTAGTGGTGATAGGTACTGATTACATAGGTAGTTTCGTCACAAAAAATACACGATCAAAAACTGCATTGACTGTCATTGTACTGATTGTTGAACCTTTTGAGTTCAATAACCTACAATTCTTGTCCCAAAATGGCAATTCATTCAAAGCATCTTGTGTTGATACTACACGTCCTGGCCAACTAGCTTTCCATCAAGCGCAATCATACACACAGCTAGTACTTTGACGTACTGTGTCACCAAACACTGCGTACATAGGGATAAGATGACCTACAGTACTGGCCAAAAATCTAACTCGAAACAAAACTTTTCCTTTAATGACTTCGCACAGGGCGTAAGCTAAGCATTTTTCACGCTTCTGAATCCTATCTTCTTTGACAAAAATAAGATCATATTCAGTATCCCATGCATAGCGCAGCCAATCTCAATTCTGACAAGGCGACTAGGGATATTTGTCATGAACAATTAAGAAACCCAAATTTTACAATTGGTCATTCACCTCTCTACTGCCTTTAACAGCTGTATCATGATCATTTTCTCCCGCTAGACTATTGTCTAAAAGCATAACGATTCTTTTGCCTTTAGACCTGAAATCTTTAACAACCTCTCTCAAATCCTTTGAAAACTAGAACCTGCTGTATAAATACCAAACGGGAGTACTGGGAATACGAAATATCCTTCAAAAACCCATGCAAAATCTTAATGTTGTTGATGTTCTTCGAAAATCAATATATGATGGTACGCAGATTTTAAGTCAGGGCTGAAAATAAAATCACCTACATCAAACATTTCTCTAGCAACTTTACCATCTCCATATTTAAATCTAAATTTATGTAAATGAGGGTTAATGTGTCTACAATCAAGTACTAATAAACGTTTACTCGATTTGCTATACGCTACCGTAAGCGGATTAACTATTAATGGTTATGTAGATGCTTACTTGATACATCCTTTGTTCAGTAAATTAGTAATTTGAGAAGCAAAAGCTCGGGATAAAATGTAGCGGAAATAATGTAAGCGGTGATTTGTTTAATTAAAGATCTATTGACAGTATTATAAATAAGCATCTCTTGATCCAATTAGAAATCAACTGATATGTCTTAATGGATCCCATCGCGGATGCCAAATGTATTATAAATAAGCACTTTAGCTGTTTAAGTCCATTATCACGAGCCCCACTACAAACCGGGGATGAACACGGGGGCTCCGGAAGGTTAAGCAGTTCCTGTTCCACTAGTGACACCCGTTGTGTTAATCTAGATACAAACCCGGTGATAAGTCATGAATGAGGAAGTGCTTACGACAAGTGGAACATATCCGTGGTCATTTGTGACACCGATATTCCATAGCGGTCAATCAAGTCATGGCTTCAACTTAACCACAGGGAATCCTTTCTTCAATAGTTGCCTTGTTTGCAGTAACCATATATCAAGGACATCCTGATAGGAACCACAAGCTCTGGAATATCGTATCAATGGTGACGTATTGTGTAAAATGAAAAAGATAACACAACAGATAATATTTGAACACCATGAAGAGCTAATAAAAGGAGGAGGTCCGCTATGTACTAGACCAAAATGCTTAGCTGGATTGCAATAGTGCTACTTTATTGAAACAACACTCGGACACATTATCCTGATATCGACCCAACCAGTCTTTGCTCTTTCTCCATAATGATGCTTGCTAAGCGGAGAAGCAACAAAACAATTATATAGTCTTTGGCTTGATCCGACCGGGGCTCGAATCCCCAATATACCGTATTCTAGGCGAGCACGCTTACCATTACAACATCGATGCGGCTGGTTGATGGATCAATTTTCTTTACACTGTGCTTTGTAAGCAAAATAATAAAGTCATAGGTTTGTGAAAGAAAAACCAGATGAAAATAATTATGCACAGAAAAGAAGAAGTAGTACATATGTAGTAAACCTTTACGTGAGAAATTCATTAATGACAAACAAATATAAAATACAAGTTACATGTACGAACTAACATATAACACAATACAAAGTTACATGTACGAACTAACATATAACACAATACAAAGTTATATCTCTCACTGTTGAACTCGAGTTACTTCCCTTTAATCAATAAAATATAAATCTGCTTAAGGTTATTACCACTATCTAGAGTAAACAATTTTATTACGACATATAAAGTCTCGTGTTTGTTTTTATTACATCTTAAGATCAATAATGAAGTTAGACTATGTAGTTAGTTACCCAAGCTAAACTGAAAATATGAACATTTTCATTCATTAAATAAAAAATGTTGGTTTGTTTTAAGTATCCACATTACACTTGTTTGCTTCGTGGTGGCTAACGCCACTTTCAACAATATTTCAGTTATATCGTGACGGTCAGAAAAGCCCAGGGCGAGTTGTAAAACATTATGTGATAAAGTTTGTCAGTGACTTGCGGCAGGTCAGTAGACTAGTATATAATATTTAGTATTAACCTAGTATCACAAGTAACTTTGAGAACCAATGGGACAGATATATTGTATGGTTGTCACCTGCTTTGAAGCTTATATAATATACTTTATTTCCTGTGACTGTATAATGAATTCTTCATTATCCTATACAATATATTAAAAATTGCTGAGTTAGATTTCTGTCAGATTATAATATTAAGTGTATTTGTACCATCTATACACGCTTAGACACATGTCTTTTGTCTATCTCTAGATTTTCCTTACGAGACAAGGTAACACATCGACTATTGAAGCTATGTTTTAATATAGCGGATGTGGTCGAGTGATCTAGGGCGCTGGACATTAGGCTAAGCGATTGGTGCTGCAGTGTATGAATGGTGTGAGTTCAAATCCCGTCGAGGGAAGAACAAAAATTTGACAGCTCAAGGATCTAATTCTAACCCTGTTTGGTTTAATTTTCAGACGTATATATAGATATACAGTTAAACCTGTACTGAGAGATCATATTTCGGACAAAGGTAAAGTTGCCTTATAAGACACGTGACATCTTAAAAGAGGTTCAATTCATATGAAATTTTCTATAACTGGAGAGGAAAAGATTACCTTTAAAGACAGGTGACTGCTTAAAAGAGGTGACCACATGGGGAGGTATGACTGTATATATACATTGAAGAAATTCCACGCCTCCAAGACAAAAACTTTAAACCTGTCAGTCAAAATAGAAAAAAATAACCATATAATCTCTTCAAATATAGACGATCTTTTGGTCCCAGACTTGTTTTGTTACAACTGTTGTGATTGCTTTATTACCAAAATTCAAAGGTGCGAAAAAGTAGAATTCATTGGTAGTCATAGGAGAGCTACAATGGATGAAAATGTATGTGAAAACAATGACGAACGTATATATTCTGATTTCGATACAATCGAAAATATTGTTGAGAAAAGTATGGTGGTTGCATTTTAGTTGACAATCTGAATTAGGAGTACTACCTTCAAAACCTGACAACATGTCCAGAACAGATATTTTCTGATAGTTGGGGTGACTCATTTGATAGTGGTTCAACAATTGTAAGAGGATTGTATTACGAAAGGGTACAAAGCAAGCCATCTTTATTTAAACTGATTCCCCGGAAAACTACCGTGTGTTATTCCGCCACGATCTGTTTCGTTGATACTGAATAAGAAGGAGATAAAATTACTATTCCGGAAGAGTTACATCTTGACATTCTTCAGTCTTTGGATACATGTATTTAATAATTAAACGAAATGTTATCATAAAAGCTACACCTTGATTATTGTTAATGGGTATACAGTATTAAGAATAGCTGTCTGTAGGTTCCTTCGTTTGTTTGTTCCTTTGATCTTGTCAATAAAAACCGAAAGACCAAAATAATAGATAGCAACAGGAACACACACACACACAAATAGAGACAGACAGGCACATTGATAAATACATATTGAGCTGAATAAAACGCCTTTAAGCGACGTTGCTTTTGATACCCGAATTTTCATGCTAAGACATCGAAAATTGACTTTACCGTGTCAGACGCATTCTCATGCGTAGCGTCTCTTATGCCTATAAATGGGTCAGATAAGGTAAAAATCGGAATTCAAATTTAACTTAGATAATAAAACATAATGTCTACAAATAGAAACAGGACAGGTTAAGGTATAGCCTTTAGAAATTAACACCTCATCGCCCTGTCTGTGTTGATTAAATTTACTATGAACAATCTTGAGCTACAAACAATGATCATGAACAGTGACTTCATTGTATTTTTAAGAATCTAACTCATTTACACCGAGAAATCCGGAAATGTTTAATATTATGATAAACCTGAAAATCTTCAAACCATCCGAATTTTTAAATTGAGAACACAATTCAACATTCATATGACTTTTCACAGGATCTTTCTTGTTAACTGGTTTGCTGTTCAACCGTTGTAGAACACTGTCTTTCTATTAAATGAGTCATATGACTTTTAACAGGATCTTTCTTGTTAACTGGTTTGCTGTTCAACCGTTGTAGAACACTGTCTTTCTATTAAATGAGTCATATGACTTTTAACAGGATCTTTCTTGTTAACTGGTTTGCTGTTCAACCGTTGTAGAACACTGTCTTTCTATTAAATGAGTCATGTGACTTTTAACAGGATCTTTCTTGTTAACTGGTTTGCTGTTCAACCGTTGTAGAACACTGTCTTTCTATTAAATGAGTCATGTGACTTTTAACAGGATCTTTCTTGTTAACTGGCTTGCTGTTCAACCGTTGCAGAACACTGTCTTTCTATTAAATGAGTAATATACAAAGCAAAATGTAAGGGGTATGTGGGTTAATTCTTGTTTTAGCCATGTTCTTTAATAAAATCACTCCATCTGCTAAAGCTTATTTCACAACGAAACATGTCAAACGGGTTCATATACGTTGTAGATGCACATTTTATTGATAAAATTGAAGAAAACAAATATCCTGCACCCAAGTGCCTGTGTTTTTTCCCCGTGGCCATGAGCTGTGATTGAAATGGGGTATATTTTTTTTATTCTCGTGACCCTTCATTTATATCTCTTATTGATTCACCGTTATTTGTGAAATTCTCAAAAATGGCAAATTTTAATTTCCGTGAATCGTGATTTGGATTTTTTTTATTTTCTGAGATTCGTGACCAGAGCCTCCCCGCCCCCTTCCCCTCCCCCTTTTTTTTTTTTTTCTTTTTATAATTAGAAAATCAAAAGAAATATATTTCAATAAAAAATTCTCAATTCTTTAATTATTTACTCTATGCAAAATCGAAATATACTTGAAATAAAATTTTAATAAAAAAATATCTTTCTACGAAACTCGACATAGCAAATCAGCTACAAAATTCATTCAAAATAAAAGATAATAACGTGTACGGATCATCGTATTATTGAAATTTTAGGACTTCGTCCTTCACACAGGTTGCCTGTCTCATATTATACAAAGCAAAATGTAAGGGGTCTGTGGGTTAATTCTTGTTTTAACCATGTTCTTTAATAAAATCACTCCATCTGTTGAAGCTATGGAAGTAAGACTTGTTAGTGTTCGTTTTTAGAGTCCAATAAAAATCTGGTCCTCTCTCCGGATAAACTGTGTAAGTGATGTTCAGAAGTAACACAAATAAAGGTAATAACAAAATTACCGAACTCCGAACAATCTTACAAAGGGAAAGTCAAAACTCATAATTATATAAACAGACAAAATCAGTCAACAACCGGAAAACTGTGAAAACCGTAATGACCCTGACTTGGTACAGGCATTTCTAAAGAAATGGTGGGTTGAATCAGATTTTAAGGCGCCAAACCTCCCGCTCTCATTACGGTTCAAAGGTTCCGGCTGTCACTGTAACAGTATTTAAATACAGGAACAAAATAGGTAAAATAGTAGCCAAAGCAGTACCATATTCGGTGACGTAAATGTCAAAAATACTTTTACGTCACACATTGACAAAAAAAATTCTTGACATTTTTGACTTCTTTATCTTTATACATTTTCACTATATGAAAATGCATCGCTTATAATTTTTTCTGCAGAGACGGAATATATTTCGACAAGATATTGGTATCGGAACTGGAGGTCCTATAAAATAGAATGACTAAATCAAAATACAATTGAAAAAGCGACCATTTTAAATTTCAATAGATTATCGGCAAATACAGTGAATTTATGTAGTAGTATTGTATGTTGTGTTCTTGCTACCTACCTTAATAATGGCTTGAACATTCTTATCTGAATTGATTTTGACTTGTTTATTTTCTAATTCATTTTAAAAAGTGTAAATCACTCTTCTAACCCGTTCGAATTCTCTCCAAGTAGAACTCTAAAGACTTTCAGATTCGGTCCAATTACGGAATGTTTCCATGCTCTGTTAATGAGAATCTACATCGGAGTTAACCAAACCTCCAAAGCCTACATCTGAGGCGTCACAAAACTTAACACGATCAAAAACTTGATTGACTGTCATTGTACTGACCCACAATACTAGTCAACAAGCTAACTCGAAACATGTTTTGTTTCTTCTTCGACTTGGCTCAAATATTAAATCTAACCAATATTATTTTTTTTTCAATTCCTCTACCTGTTTTATTTGCAATAATAATTATTTTAAATCTAACCAATGTTCCCACATTTGTTTTAAATATTATATTTTATTTGTGCATGTACTTGATTTGTTGTCATTATTATATGTGTATTACTTGTAGGGAGATGACAAGTCCAAAAGTTGTAATATTTTTTGTTCAATCCCACTAGCTGTTTTATTTGCAATAAAAATAATATTAAATATAAGCTATGTCCCCCTTTTTCTATATTGCTGCTAACATATTTATTTTCAATAAAATTTCTTTATTATTCCATTTCTATTTTCCCTTTATTTAACTTGTTCGTGACAATATCCATCCAATCTTATGGTAACAGCAGTTTACATATTCCTACCCTTTATACTCTAATATGTAAACATGTACAGCAAGCTTGAAAAATGAAGGTAATTCAATGTCACAAACGCATGTGAACAAATGAACCAAATATGATATCAAAAGGAACTAAGTAGCAAGTTTGAAAATAAAGAGGGAGGGGGTAGTTCCATATGCTTCAAGCGCATGTGATTCACACAAACCAAATACATGTATATATGAGAGTGAACAATCAACATGTTTTTATTATTGCAACAGAAGCATCGATTTTCGCAAATTCTACATTTAAACATTGACATTTAAAACATTTATTTGTTTCGTTTTATTTATAGCTCAAGATCATCATATCCCAGGTGACCAGGAAGTCTTCCTGATAGACGAAAGTTTTGAAGTATGAAGATTTGCTGTGACATCTTCTGATTAAATTACAGGTAGGGCAATATGTCTTTACACGGGAATCGTCTTCTTTGGCGTCAATTTGAGCTTGTCAGAAAGTGGTATGTACACAGACATAGAAAACAGTATTAATCATTCGATCATTGACAACATTGTCAAAGGTCTAAAAATATCAAACTGTATGTGAAATATTAACACTGGAAAAGAGAAATAATATGAAGAAGAGATATACAAATGAGATACTGCATGGTATATACCTGTGTTTGGGTGTATCTGGTACAACTACAAGATCCCAAACTATGATATGACAATTAATCTTCTGTATCGAAGGCACGAGTATCATTTCCTACAATAAATGTACTAATTATAGGTACCTGATCAAATCGCCACCTACAACATAATGCCCGTCAATATAGCCCAAATAGTTAACAAACTTGCCCCCACTTCATATCCGCCCCATACAAAATCGCCCCAACATTTTTTGTTGTAAATAATAATAGTTATTATTATTACTACTATTATTATTGGTTTTGAAAACGACATTCTGATGAGTAATAATTGAGATAATATATATATTATAGACATTAAAATTACAGTGCATGTAATCGGACTCGTTATTGTTTGATTATGTCAGTAAAGTGAAAATATTTATTTGTGTGTCCTGCAATAATTAATTTCTTCTTTTAATCAAAAGAAGAGCTTGAAGATACCATATGGGTAATCAGAATCCGTATATCGAAGAAGAACAGACAACACAATGGCCAAAAGAAAAATAGTACAAAAGGACAAACAAAGATCTACAAAACACACATATAAAACCAAAGATCAAGGAACACGAACCCCACTAAAAACCGGGGGTGAACTCAGGAGCCCCGGAAGGGTAAGCAGTTCCTGCTCCACTAGTGACATCCGTCAAGGATTTCTCTGTAAAGTATAGATTAATTATATATAGAGTCGACACATGTAAGTTGATGTTAACATGTGTTTGTATGAATATGGACTCGAACAAGTTAAAATAAAGAAAAGGGTTAAATAATAAAGAAATAAGGAAATTTCATTGAACATATATGTGCAAACAGAAAGTACAAAAATCGGGGGGGGGGGGGGGGGGGGGGTTAATTCGGTGATTGAGAGAGTGATTCTTGTTTAACGCCAATTCAGCAATTTGTTCAGCTATATCAAGGCGAGTACAAGTTAACTATCAATGAGATGAGATGATCGTGAGGTCTGCTTTGATCTAGACCAACACGCTGGGTTGAATTTGCTTAGTGCTGGCACACTGAAACAACAGTCCGTGGGTGTACATGTCGCTTCATTCGGACACATTATTCTTATTCCGAACAGCCAGTCTTTGCTCTTTCACCGTAATGCTGCCTGCTAGCGGAGAAGCACATAGTCTTTTGTTTTATCCGAGCGGGTCTCGAACCCACGGTCTACCACACCCGAGACTCTAACCATTACGCCACCGATGCGGTTCTGAAAAATATACGCGTCCGGCTTTGTAAATTACAAAAAGAATGCACTCGACTCACAGACGCAACTGATAAACACTACCAGTTGCCTGCGCATGGCCGATGGTTCACTCCGGGTATTCCGGTTTCTTCCACCACTAAAACTGGTCGCCATGATATAGCTGAAATATTGCTGAAAGTGGCGTTAAACGCAATAAATCAATAAATCAAATCAATCTGATAAATATATGAACAAGCACTTCGAAGATATGACTGGGTATGCGGTTTTCATAGTGAGAGAATGTATTAAAATGGGGGTGTTTTTAAACTCCAGCGTCACCACCTTAGGCATTTGTACCTAATGTTAATATATGTAAACCCCCATCCCCACACACGCACGAAACACCCCCTTTCCTAAGCGATCCAGCGTCACCGCCGTAGCCAATTTTACCTTAGGTTTAATTATGTACCCCCATTCCCACCCCACCCCCAAAAAAAACAAGCAAGCTCACACAACACCTCGAGATCAACGACTAGCTATTCTTCCTGCTATATAAGCTCAGTGGAAATATATTGTATATTCGTGGACAATGTACGTATATTCTATATATAAACGTCCTGATATAAGAACAGTTAGTTATATCTAGTAATGACTAAGCACCCTATGTTAACACAGTTCTCTAATTTTTATTAATTGTAGACAAGATTGAAAGTGTTTAATAACAATAATGCTAAATGCTTAAGCTTCAGAATCAAATGCATTGGTAATATCGAACAAAACAATATTTCAAGATGGCTGCTCTTATGCATGTACATTATTACTTGCAATAGCTTATGCTTGATGTTTTCTTTTCAGAAACGTTGGCATGGCAACAGCAGCAACACAATATTGCAGCATCTGTGATCATGACAACGAATCTAAATTGGCGGCCACCTGGTGCCCGGAATGCGAAGATTTTCTGTGTACCGACTGTATCAGGCACCATGCCAGATCTTCATCAACCAAACAACACATCGTGATTTCCATGGAAAATTACCAGAAATTACCCAGTTCTATTGTATCCATAAAGAACAGATGCAACAAACATGGCAATAAGTACGAATTCTACTGCTCAATTCATGACGTTCCTTGTTGCGTTATGTGCATAAGAGATGATCATCGCCATTGCCAAGAATTACGTCCCATTCTTGAGGTTACAGAAAATGCCAAGTCATCGACGGCCATTGTGCACATAGAAAAAGATCTCGAAGACATCGACGCCGCATTTGAAAAAATGAAGTCAGATATTACAAATAATATTACTGAAATTGATCAACAAAAAAGAAAATTTTTGTCCGATATTTCAGACATGCGCAAATCATTTAGCGACCATTTAGATAAAATTGAAAAACAAACGTTGAAGAGATGGTGTCAGTAGAACAAAATTTACAAGTGCAATTAAAGAATGTATTGGTTTCCATGGAAACCAAAAGAAGTGATTTTGATGATATCCGGCAACATGTGAATAAAGTAAAGAAATATGCTAGTGACCTCCAAACTTTCATAGGAGTGAACGAAATGACCAGTGTTGTGGATGGAGAAGTTAAGAAACAGAAAGGGGCATTCAATTATGACCTTTATGAACTGAAACTTGACTTTCCATCAGAATTGGAATCTTTTGTGAAAGATGTTTCTAAATTTGGTGTTGTATATGTTATAGAAAAACATTGTAGTACCAGCCTTGTCAAACAAGTTGAATTACAAGCGCAGATTCCACAGGAAAACAAGCTAGGTGTTATACCACAACTCACAAGGAAGACAACTTGCAATTTTCAAACTGGGGTCAAGTGGCCAGTCTGTATAAGAGGCTGTGCCATATTACCAGATGGGAAACTTGTATTTGCTGAAAGAGAAGGCAAACGGTTGTTCATGTTTTCTAATAACGGAAATTACGAAAAAGACATTGTCCGGTTTTCAGGTCGCCCGTATGATGTTTCATACACAGGGGACAATATTGTAGCTGTTGCAATTTGGGACAAACATGAAGTCGTATTTGTAAACGTCATTACAAACACCATTATGAACACGGTAGATATTGGCCGTGAATGTTGGGGAACCAATTTCAACTTGAATCGTCTAGCCATTCGAATAATGCAACCACCTACATCAAGTCACATTGTATATTTAGATCCTAAAGGTAAATTGATTGCTCGGGTCAGTATTCCTGGTGAGAACTCAGCACACATATCATTGGGTGATGATACCATTAAGTGTACGGATTGGAAAGCCAATACGATTTACTGCTATACATTAACAGGACAAGAGATTTGGACCTTTAAAGACGAAAGCGTCTTACGAGAACCAATGGGAATTGCCTTAGATAAAAATAGGAACGTTTATGTGGCTGGTGAGGAGACAAACAACGTTGTTGTACTTTCACCTGATGGTAAAAACTGCAGAGAAATCTTAACCAACAGTAATGGGTTGATTAGACCGTTTTCATTACGCATCAACATTGACCGTAACGAACTCCTGGTATGCAATGAGAGGGGTAAAGCATTTCTTTTCTCTCTGCACTAAATGTAAGTTGAGATACTGGACGCTATCAATGTTCACAGAGAACTAGTACAACTTATTGTAGTATTGGTGTAAAAGTATTGTACATTGTAGTGACTATTTGACAGTGATATTGATGAGAACTTATATTATTAATAAAACTAAGGTTCTCCTCCCCAGAAAAAGGTAACCTTAGCCGACTTTGGCTATCCTGTTTAGGTCCTTTTGCTTTATTGCCCCCAACACTTTAACACTTATTTGGCTTTGCAATCTTTCAATTGATGTCCATCCTGGTTACAATGTAAATGTGAGTAAAGATTAGCAACCAGAATGCAGAATTCTAAGTCTGTTTTACGTAGGCTAAATAAACTAAAGATAGCTGAAAATACCAAAGTCTATGGCTAAGGCTCTGAGGCCTTTCAGAGATTCACAGGCCCCTTCTTGGTTCTCCGGTCCCCAGGCCGATATTCCGGCTGAACCCCCCTCTCGTAGCTCTGCATAATGTTTATGTATTGTGTAAAAGCAACACAGGAGGCAATATTTGAACACCATGAATAGCTAATACATTTATCAAATTAAGTTCTTATCAGGACAGACATAATTTCTCCCTGACAATACTGTAAAAAGAATCTATTCTGCTCCTATGCATATCAAGTGATAGACACATTAGGTTATACACAATACAAAGTTATATCTCTCACTGTTGAACTCGAGTTACTTCCCTTTAATCATTCAAATCTAAATCTGCTCAAGGATATTACCACTATCTAGAGTAAACCATTTTATTACGACATATAAAGTCTCGTGTTTGTTTTGATGACATCTTAAGATCAATGATGTATATACTATGAAGTTAGACTATGTAGTTAGAGTTACCCAAGCTAAACTGAAAACATGAAAATTTTCATTCATTAAATAAAATGTTTTTTTTTGCTTGTTTTAAGTATCAACATTACGCTTATTTGTTTCATGGTGGCTAACACCACTTTCAACAATATTTCAGTTATATCGTGGCGGTCAGAAAACCTCAGGGCGAAGTGTACAACATTAAGTGATACCGTTTGTCAGTGACTTGCGGCAGGTCAGTAAACTAGTATATAATATTTAGTATTAACCTAGTATCCCAAGTAACTTTGAAATCCAGTGGGACAGATATATTGTATGGTTGTCACCTGCTTAGATGTTTGTATAATATACTAGTACTTTATTTCCTGTGACTGTATAATGAATTCTTCATTATCCTTTACGATATATCAAAAATTGCTGAGTCAGATTGCTGTCAAATTATAATATTATGTATATATGTACCATCTACACACGCTTAGACACATGTCTTATGTCTATCTCTATAATTTCCTTACGAGACAAGGTAACACTTCGACTATTGAAGCTACATTTGCATGGAGCAGATGTGGTCGAGTGGTCTAGGGAGCTTGACATAAGGCTAAGTGATTGGTGCTGAAGTATATCAATGGTGATGCAGTGTATCAATGGTGTGAGCTCAAATGCCGTCGAGGAAGAACACAAATTTGACAGCTCAATTATCTAATTCTAACACTGTTTGGTTTAATTTTCAGATGCATATATATATATATATATATATATATATACAGTTAAATCTGTACTGAGAGATCATATTTAGGACAAAGGTAAAGTTGCCTTATAAGACACGTGACATCTTAAATGAGGTTCAATTCATATGAAATTTTCAATAGCTGGAGAGGAAAAGATTACCTTTAAAGACAGGTGACTGCCTAAAAGAGGTGACCACATGGGAAGGTTTGACTGTACATATACATTGAAGAAATTCCACGCCACCAAAACAAACACTTTAAACCTGTCAGTCAAAATAGAAAAAAATAACCAAATAATCTCTTCAAATATAGACGATTTTTTGGTCCCAGACTTGTCTTGTTACAACTGTGGTGATTGCTTTATTACCAAAATTCAAAGGTACGAAAAAGTAGAATTCATTGG
This sequence comes from Bathymodiolus septemdierum, assembly GCA_963383655.1. Taxonomy (NCBI): domain Eukaryota; kingdom Metazoa; phylum Mollusca; class Bivalvia; order Mytilida; family Modiolidae; genus Bathymodiolus; species Bathymodiolus septemdierum. The sequence continues at coordinate 17,036,223 of OY726531.1, forward strand.
TAGCCATAGGAGAGTTACAATGGATGAAAATGTATGTGAAAACAATGACGAACGAATATATTCTTATTCCGATACAATCGAAAATATTGTTGAGAAAAGTATGGTGGTTGCATTTTAGTTGACAATCTGAATTAGGAGTACCACCTTCAAAACCTGACAACATGTCCAGAACAGATATTTTCTGATAGTTGGGGTGACTCATCTGATAGTGGTTCAACAACTGTAAGAGGATTGTATTACGACAGGGTACAAAGCAAACCATCTTTATTTAAACTGATTCCCCGGAAAACTACCGCGCATTATTCCGCCACGATCTGTTTCTTTGATACTGAATAAGAAGGAGATACAATTACTGTTCCGGGAGAGCTACATCTTGATATTCTTCTGTCTTTAGATACTTGTATTTAATAATTAAACGAAATGTTATCATAAAAACTACACCTTGATTGTTGTTAATACCCTCTGGCGAAGCGATGGGTATACAGTATTAGGAATAGCTGTCTGTAGGTTCCTTCGTTTGTTTGTTCCTTTGATCTTGTCAATAAAAACCGAAAAAACTAAATAATATATTGCAACAGGGACACACACACACACAAATAGAGACAGACAGGCACATTGATAAATACATATTGAGCTGAATAAAACGCATTTAAGCGACGTTGCTTTTGATACCCGAATTTTCATGCTAAAAGGTCGAAAATTGACGTTACCGTATCAGACGCATTCTCATGTCCCTTATGCCTATAAATGAATCAGATAATGTTAAATTCGGAATTCAAATTTACCTTAGATAATAAAACATAATGTCTACAAATAGACACAGGACAGGCTAAGGTACTGCCTTTAGAAATTAACACCTCATTGCCTTGTCTGTGTTGATTAAGTTTACTATGTTACTATGAACAATCTTGAGCTTCAAAAATGATCATGAACAGTGACTTCATTGTATTTTTAAGAATCTAACTCATTTACACGGAGAAATCCGAAATGTTTAATATTATGATAAACCTGAAAATCATCAAACCATCCGAATTTTTAAATTAAGAACACAATTCAACAATCATATGACTTTTAACAGGATCTTTCTTGTTAACTGGTTTGCTGTTCAACCGTTGTAGAACACCGTCTTTCTATTAAATGAGTCATATGACTATTAAGAGGATCTTTCTTGTTAACTGGTTTGCTGTTCAACCGTTGTAGAACACTGTCTTTCTATTAAATGAGTCATGTGACTTTTAACAGGATCTTGATTGTTAACTGGTTTGCTGTTCCACCATTGTAGAACACTGTCTTTCTGTTAAATGAGTCATATGACTTTTAACAGGATCTTTCTTGTTAACTGGTTTGCTGTTCAACCGTTGTAGAATACTGTCTTTCTATTAAATGAGTCATATGACTTTTAACAGGATCTTTCTTGTTAACTTGTTTGCTGTTCCACCATTGTAGAACACTGTCTTTCTGTTAAATGAGTCATATGACTTTTAACAGGATCTTTCTTGTTAACTGGTTTGCTGTTCCACCATTGTAGAACACTGTCTTTCTATTAAATGAGTCATATGACTTTTAACAGGATCTTTCTTGTTAACTTGTTTGCTGTTCAACCGTTGTAGAACACTGTCTTTCCATTAAATGAGTCATGTGACTTTTAACAGGATCTTTCTTGTTAACTGGTTTGCTGTTCAACCGTTGTAGAACACTCTCTTTCTATTAAATGCGTCATGTGACTATTAACAGGATCTTGATTGTTAACTGGTTTGCTGTTCAACCGTTGTAGAACACTGTCTTTCCATTAAATGAGTCATGTGACTTTTAACAGGATCTTTCTTGTTAACTGGTTTGCTGTTCAACCGTTGTAGAACACTCTCTTTCTATTAAATGCGTCATGTGACTATTAACAGGATCTTGATTGTTAACTGGTTTGCTGTTCAACCGTTGTAGAACACCGTCTTTCTATTAAATGAGTCATGTGACTATTAACAGGATCTTTCTTGTTAACTGGTTTGCTGTTCAACCTTTGTAGAACACTGTCTTTCCATTAAATGAGTCATGTGACTTTTAACAGGATCTTTCTTGTTAACTGGTTTGCTGTTCAACCATTGTAGAACACTGTCTTTGTATTAAATGAGTCATGTGACTTTTAACAGGATCTTGATTGTTAACTGGTTTGCTGTTCAACCGTTGTAGAACACTGTCTTTCTATTAAATGAGTCATATGACTTTTAACAGGATCTTTCTTGTTAACTGGTTTGCTGTTCAACCGTTGTAGAACACTCTCTTTCTATTAAATGAGTCATGTGACTATTAACAGGATCTTTCTTGTTAACTGGTTTGCTGTTCAACCTTTGTAGAACACTGTCTTTCCATTAAATGAGTCATGTGACTTTTAACAGGATCTTTCTTGTTAACTGGTTTGCTGTTCAACCATTGTAGAACACTGTCTTTGTATTAAATGAGTCATGTGACTTTTAACAGGATCTTGATTGTTAACTGGTTTGCTGTTCAACCGTTGTAGAACACTGTCTTTCTATTAAATGAGTCATATGACTTTTAACAGGATCTTTCTTGTTAACTGGTTTGCTGTTCAACCATTGTAGTATACTGTCTTTCTATTAAATGAGTCATATGACTTTTAACAGGATCTTTCTTGTTAACTGGTTTGCTGTTCAACCATTGTAGAACACTGTCTTTCTATTAAATGAGTCATATGACTTTTAACAGGATCTTGATTGTTAACTGGTTTGCTGTTCAACCGTTGTAGAACACTGTCTTTCTATTAAATGAGTCATGTGACTTTTAACAGGATCTTTCTTGTTAACTGGTTTGCTGTTCAACCGTTGTAGAACACTGTCTTTCTATTAAATGAGTCATATGACTTTTAACAGGATTTTTCTTGTTAACTGGTTTGCTGTTCAACCGTTGTAGAACACTGTCTTTCTATTAAATGAGTCATATGACTTTTAACAGGATCTTGATTGTTAACTGGTTTGCTGTTCAACCGTTGTAGAACACTGTCTTTCTATTAAATGAGTCATATGCCTTTTAACAGGATCTTTCTTGTTAACTGGTTTGCTGTTCAACCATTGTAGAACACTGTCTTTCTATTAAATGAGTCATGTGACTTTTAACAGGATCTTTCTTGTTAACTGGTTTGCTGTTCAACCGTTGTTGAACACTGTCTTTCTATTAAATGAGTCATATGACTTTTAACAGGATCTTTCTTGTTAACTGGTTTGCTGTTCAACCGTTGTAGAACACTGTCTTTCTATTAAATGAGTCATGTGACTTTTAACAGGATCTTTCTTGTTAACTGGTTTGCTGTTCAACCGTTGTAGAACACTGTCTTTCTATTAAATGAGTCATATGACTTTTAACAGGATCTTGATTGTTAACTGGTTTGCTGTTCAACCGTTGTAGAACACTGTCTTTCTATTAAATGAGTCATGTGACTTTTAACAGGATCTTTCTTGTTAACTGGTTTGCTGTTCAACCGTTGTTGAACACTGTCTTTCTATTAAATGAGTCATATGACTTTTAACAGGATCTTTCTTGTTAACTGGTTTGCTGTTCAACCGTTGTAGAACACTGTCTTTCTATTAAATGAGTCATATGACTTTTAACAGGATTTTTCTTGTTAACTGGTTTGCTGTTCAACCGTTGTAGAATACTGTCTTTCTATTAAATGAGTCATATGACTTTTAACAGGATTTTTCTTGTTAACTGGTTTGCTGTTCAACCGTTGTAGAATACTGTCTTTCTATTAAATGAGTCATATGACTTTTAACAAGATCTTTCTTGTTAACTGGTTTGCTGTTCAACCGTTGTAGAATACTGTCTTTCTATTAAATGAGTCATATGACTTTTAACAGGATCTTTCTTGTTAACTGGTTTGCTGTTCAACCGTTGTAGAACACTGTCTTTCTATTAAATGAGTCATATGACTTTTAACAGGATCTTTTTTGTTAACTGGTTTGCTGTTCAACCGTTGTAGAATACTGTCTTTCTATTAAATGAGTCATATGACTTTTAACAAGATCTTTCTTGTTAACTGGTTTGCTGTTCAACCGTTGTAGAACACTGTCTTTCTATTAAATGAGTCATATGACTTTTAACAGGATCTTTCTTGTTAACTGGTTTGCTGTTCAACCATTGTAGAATACTGTCTTTCTATTAAATGAGTCATATGACTTTTAACAGGATTTTTCTTGTTAACTGGTTTGCTGTTCAACCGTTGTAGAACACTGTCTTTCTATTAAATGAGTCATATGACTTTTAACAGGATCTTAATTGTTAACTGGTTTGCTGTTCAACCGTTGTAGAACACTGTCTTTCTATTAAATGAGTCATATGACTTTTAACAGGATCTTTCTTGTTAACTGGTTTGCTGTTCAACCGTTGTAGAACACTGTCTTTCTATTAAATGAGTCATATGACTTTTAACAGGATCTTTCTTGTTAACTGGTTTGCTGTTCAACAGGTGTAGAACACTGTCTTTCTATTAAATTGGTCATGTGATTATTAACAGGATCTTTCTTGTTAACTGGTTTGCTGTTCAACCGTTGTAGAACACTGTCTTTCTATTAAATGAGTCATATGACTTTTAACAGGATCTTTCTTGTTAACTGGTTTGCTGTTCAACCGTTGTAGAACACTGTCTTTCTATTAAATGAATCATATGACTATTAACAGGATCTTTTTTGTTAACTGGTTTGCTGTTCAACCGTTGTAGAACACTGTCTTTCTATTAAATGAGTCATGTGACTATTAACAAGATCTTTCTTGTTAACTGGTTTGCTGTTCAACCATTGTAGAACACCGTCTTTCTATTAAATGAGTCATATGACTTTTAACAGGATCTTTCTTGTTAACTGGTTTGCTGTTCAACCGTTGTAGAACACTGTCTTTCTATTAAATGAGTCATATGACATTTAACAGGATCTTTCTTGTTAACTGGTTTGCTGTTCAACAGTTGTAGAACACTGTCTTTCTATTAAATGAGTCATGTGACTTTTAACAGGATCTTTCTTGTTAACTGGTTTGCTGTTCAACCATTGTAGAACACCGTCTTTCTATTAAATGAGTCATATGACTTTTAACAGGATCTTTCTTGTTAACTGGTTTGCTGTTCAACCGTTGTAGAACACTGTCTTTCTATTAAATGAGTCATATGACTTTTAACAGGATCTTTCTTGTTAACTGGTTTGCTGTTCAACGTTGTAGAACACTGTCTTTCTATTAAATGAGTCATATGACTATTAAGAGGATCTTTCTTGTTAACTGGTTTGCTGTTCAACCGTTGTAGAACACTGTCTTTCTATTAAATGAGTCATATGACTATTAACAGGATCTTTCTTGTTAACTGGTTTGATGTTCAACCATTGTAGAACACTGTCTTTCTATTAAATGAGTCATATGACTTTTAACAGGATCTTTCTTGTTAACTGGTTTGCTGTTCAACCGTTGTAGAACACTGTCTTTCTATTAAATGAGGCATATGACCTTTAACAGGATCTTTCTTGTTAACTGGTTTGCTGTTCAACCGTTGTAGAACACTGTCTTTCTATTAAATGAGTCATATGACCTTTAACAGGATCTTTCTTGTTAACTGATTTGCTGTTTAACCGTTGTAGAACACTGTCTTTCTATTAAATGAGTCATATGACTTTTAACAGGATCTTTCTTGCTAACTGGTTTGCTGTTCAACCGTTGTAGAACACTGTCTTTCTATTAAATGAGTCATGTGACCTTTAATAGGATCTTTCTTGTTAACTGATTTGCTGTTTAACCGTTGTAGAACACTCTCTTTCTATTAAATGAGTCATATGACTTTTAACAGGATCTTTCTTGTTAACTGGTTTGCTGTTCAACCGTTGTAGAACACTGTCTTTCTATTAAATGAGTCATGTGACTTTTAACAGGAACTTTCTTGTTAACTGGTTTGCTCTTTAACCATTGTAGAACACTGTCTTTCTATTAAATGAGTCATATGACTTTTAACAGGATCTTTCTTGTTAACTGGTTTGCTGTTCAACCGTTGTAGAACACTGTCTTTCTATTAAATGAGTCATGTGACTATTAACAGGATCTTTCCTGTTAACTGGTTTGCTGTTCAACCGTTGTAGAACACTGTCTTTCTATTAAATGAGTCATATGACTTTTAACAGGATCTTTCTTGTTAACTGGTTTGCTGTTCAACCGTTGTAGAACACTGTCTTTCTATTAAATGAGTCATATGACTTTTAACAGGATCTTGATTGTTAACTGGTTTGCTGTTCAACCGTTGTAGAACACTGTCTTTCTATTAATTGAGTCATATGACTTTTAACAGGATCTTTCTTGTTAACTGGTTTGCTGTTCAACCGTTGTAGAACACTGTCTTTCTATTAAATGAGTCATATGACCTTTAACAGGATCTTTCTTGTTAACTGGTTTGCTGTTCAACCGTTGTAGAATACTGTCTTTCTATTAAATGAGTCATGTGACTTTTAACTGGATCTTTCTTGTTAACTGGTTTGCTGTTCAACCATTGTAGAACACTGTCTTTCTATTAAATGAGTGAAGTGACTTTTAACAGGATCTTTCTTGTTAACTGGTTTGCTGTTCAACCGTTGTAGAACACTGTCTTTCTATTAAATGAGTCATATGACTTTAAACAGGATCTTTCTTGTTAACTGGTTTGCTGTTCAACCATTGTAGAACACTGTCTTTCTATTAAATGAGTCATATGACTATTAACAGGATCTTTCTTGTTAACTAGTTTGCTGTTCAACCGTTGTAGAACACTGTCTTTCTATTAAATGAGTCATATGACTATTAAGAGGATCTTTCTTGTTAACTGGTTTGCTGTTCAACCATTGTAGAACACTGTCTTTCTATTAAATGAGTCATATGACTATTAACAGGATCTTTCTTGTTAACTGGTTTGCTGTTCAACCGTTGTAGAACACTGTCTTTCTACTAAATGAGGCATGTGACTTTTAACAGGATCTTTCTTGTTAACTGGTTTGCTGTTCAACCGTTGTAGAACACTGTCTTTCTACTAAATGAGTCAAATGACTTTTAGCAGGATCTTTCTTGTTAACTGGTTTGCTGTTCAACCGTTGTAGAACACTGTCTTTCTAATAAATGAGTCATATGACTTTTAACAGGATCTTTCTTGTTAACTGGTTTGCTGTTCAACCATTGTAGAACACTGTCTTTCTATTAAATGAGTCATATGACTATTAACAGGATCTTTCTTGTTAACTGGTTTGCTGTTCAACCGTTGTAGAACACTGCCGTTCTACTAAATGAGTCATGTGACTTTTAACAGGATCTTTCTTGTTAACTGGTTTGCTGTTCAACCGTTGTAGAACACTGTCTTTCTATTAAATGAGTCATATGACTTTTAACAGGATCTTTCTTGTTAACTGGTTTGCTGTTCAACCATTCTAGAACACTGTCTTTCTATTAAATGAGTCATATAACTATTAACAGGATCTTTCTTGTTAACTGGTTTGCTGGTCAACCGTTGTAGAACACTGTCTTTCTATTAAATGAGTCATGTGACTTTTAACAGGATCTTTCTTGTTAACTGGTTTGCTGTTCAACCATTGTAGAACACTGTCTTTTTATTAAGTGAGTCATATGACTATTAACAGGATCTTTCTTGTTAACTGGTTTGCTGTTCAACCATTGTAGAACACTGTCTTTCTATTGAATGAGTCATGTGACTTTTAACAGGATCTTTCTTGTTAACTGGTTTGCTGTTCAACCGTTGTAGAATACTGTCTTTCCATTAAATGATTCATGTGACTTTTAACAGGATCTTTCTTGTTAACTAGTTTGATGTTCAACCGTTGTAGAACACTGTCTTTCTATTAAATGAGTCATATGACTATTAACAGGATCTTTCTTGTTAACTGGTTTGCTGTTCAACCATTGTAGAACACTGTCTTTCTATTAAATGAGTCATATGACTATTAACAGGATCTTTCTTGTTAACTGGTTTGATATTCAACCGTTGTAGAACACTGTCTTTCTACTAAATGAGGCGTTTGATATTTAACAGGATCTTTCTTGTTAACTGGTTTACTGTTCAACCGTTGTAGAACACTGTCTTTCTAATAAATGAGTCATATGACTTTTAACAGGATCTTTCTTGTTAACTGGTTTGCTGTTCAACCATTGTAGAACACTGACTTTCTATTAAATGAGTCATATGACTATTAACAGGATCTTTCTTGTTAACTGGTTTGCTATTCAACCGTTGTAGAACACTGCCTTTCTACTAAATGAGTCATGTGACTTTTAACAGGATCTTTGTTGTTAACTGGTTTGCTGTTCAACCGTTGTAGAACACTGTCTTTCTATTAAATGAGTCATATGACTTTTAACAGGATCTTTCTTGTTAACTGGTTTGCTGTTCAACCGTTGTAGAACATTGTCTTTCTATTAAATGAGTCATATGACTTTAAACAGGATCTTTCTTGTTAACTGGTTTGCTGTTCAACCATTGTAGAACACTGTCTTTCTATTAAATGAGTCATATGACTATTAACAGGATCTTTCTTGTTAACTAGTTTGCTGTTCAACCGTTGTAGAACACTGTCTTTCTATTAAATGAGTCATATGACTATTAACAGGATCTTTCTTGTTAACTGGTTTGCTGTTCAACCATTGTAGAACACTGTCTTTCTATTAAATGAGTCATATGACTATTAACAGGATCTTTCTTGTTAACTGGTTTGCTGTTCAACCGTTGTAGAACACTGTCTTTCTATTAAATGAGTCATGTGACTTTTAACAGGATCTTTCTTGTTAACTGGTTTGCTGTTCAACCGTTGTAGAATACTGTCTTTCCATTAAATGAGTCATATGACTATTAACAGGATCTTTCTTGTTAACTGGTTTGCTGTTCAACCGTTGTAGAACACTGCCTTTCTACTAAATGAGTCATGTGACTTTTAACAGGATCTTTCTTGTTAACTGGTTTGCTGTTCAACCGTTGTAGAACACTGTCTTTCTATTAAATGAGTCATATGACTTTTAACAGGATCTTTCTTGCTAACTGATTTGCTGTTCAACCGTTGTAGAACACTGTCTTTCTATTAAATGAGTCATATGATTTTAAACAGGATCTTTCTTGTTAACTGGTTTGCTGTTCAACCATTGTAGAACACTGTCTTTCTATTAAATGAGTCATGTGACTTTTAACAGGATCTTTCTTGTTAACTGGTTTGCTGTTCAACCGTTGTAGAACACTGTCTTTCTATTAAATGAGTCATATGACTATTAACAGGATCTTTCTTGTTAACTGGTTTGCTGTTCAACCATTGTAGAACACTGTCTTTCTATTAAATGAGTCATATGACTATTAACAGGATCTTTCTTGTTAACTGGTTTGCTGTTCAACCGTTGTAGTACACTGTCTTTCTACTAAATGACGCATGTGACTTTTAACAGGATCTTTCTTGTTAACTGGTTTGCTGTTCAACCGTTGTAGAACACTGTCTTTCTACTAAATGAGTCATATGACTTTTAACAGGATCTTTCTTGTTAACTGGTTTGCTGTTCAACCGTTGTAGAACACCGTCTTTCTATTAAATGAGTCATGTGACTTTTAACAGGATCTTTCTTGTTAACTGGTTTGCTGTTCAACCGTTGTAGAATACTGTCTTTCCATTAAATGAGTCATATGACTATTAACAGGATCTTTCTTGTTAACTGGTTTGCTGTTCAACCGTTGTAGAACACTGCCTTTCTACTAAATGAGTCATGTGACTTTTAACAGGATCTTTCTTGTTAACTGGTTTGCTGTTCAACCGTTGTAGAACACTGTCTTTCTATTAAATGAGTCATATGACTTTTAACAGGATCTTTCTTGCTAACTGGTTTGCTGTTCAACCGTTGTAGAACACTGTCTTTCTATTAAATGAGTCATATGATTTTAAACAGGATCTTTCTTGTTAACTGGTTTGCTGTTCAACCATTGTAGAACACTGTCTTTCTATTAAATGAGTCATGTGACTATTAACAGGATCTTTCTTGTTAACTGGTTTGCTCTTCAACCGTTGTAGAACACTGTCTTTCTATTAAATGAGTCATATGACTATTAACAGGATCTTTCTTGTTAACTGGTTTGCTGTTCAACCATTGTAGAACACTGTCTTTCTATTAAATGAGTCATATGACTATTAACAGGATCTTTCTTGTTAACTGGTTTGCTGTTCAACCGTTGTAGAACACTGTCTTTCTACTAAATGAGGCATGTGACTTTTAACAGGATCTTTCTTGTTAACTGGTTTGCTGTTCAACCGTTGTAGAACACTGTCTTTCTACTAAATGAGTCAAATGACTTTTAGCAGGATCTTTCTTGTTAACTGGTTTGCTGTTCAACCGTTGTAGAACACTGTCTTTCTAATAAATGAGTCATATGACTTTTAACAGGATCTTTCTTGTTAACTGGTTTGCTGTTCAACCATTGTAGAACACTGTCTTTCTATTAAATGAGTCATATGACTATTAACAGGATCTTTCTTGTTAACTGGTTTGCTGTTCAACCGTTGTAGAACACTGCCGTTCTACTAAATGAGTCATGTGACTTTTAACAGGATCTTTCTTGTTAACTGGTTTGCTGTTCAACCGTTGTAGAACACTGTCTTTCTATTAAATGAGTCATATGACTTTTAACAGGATCTTTCTTGTTAACTGGTTTGCTGTTCAACCATTCTAGAACACTGTCTTTCTATTAAATGAGTCATATAACTATTAACAGGATCTTTCTTGTTAACTGGTTTGCTGGTCAACCGTTGTAGAACACTGTCTTTCTATTAAATGAGTCATGTGACTTTTAACAGGATCTTTCTTGTTAACTGGTTTGCTGTTCAACCATTGTAGAACACTGTCTTTCTATTAAGTGAGTCATATGACTATTAACAGGATCTTTCTTGTTAACTGGTTTGCTGTTCAACCATTGTAGAACACTGTCTTTCTATTGAATGAGTCATGTGACTTTTAACAGGATCTTTCTTGTTAACTGGTTTGCTGTTCAACCGTTGTAGAATACTGTCTTTCCATTAAATGATTCATGTGACTTTTAACAGGATCTTTCTTGTTAACTAGTTTGATGTTCAACCGTTGTAGAACACTGTCTTTCTATTAAATGAGTCATATGACTATTAACAGGATCTTTCTTGTTAACTGGTTTGCTGTTCAACCATTGTAGAACACTGTCTTTCTATTAAATGAGTCATATGACTATTAACAGGATCTTTCTTGTTAACTGGTTTGATATTCAACCGTTGTAGAACACTGTCTTTCTACTAAATGAGGCGTTTGATATTTAACAGGATCTTTCTTGTTAACTGGTTTACTGTTCAACCGTTGTAGAACACTGTCTTTCTAATAAATGAGTCATATGACTTTTAACAGGATCTTTCTTGTTAACTGGTTTGCTGTTCAACCATTGTAGAACACTGACTTTCTATTAAATGAGTCATATGACTATTAACAGGATCTTTCTTGTTAACTGGTTTGCTATTCAACCGTTGTAGAACACTGCCTTTCTACTAAATGAGTCATGTGACTTTTAACAGGATCTTTGTTGTTAACTGGTTTGCTGTTCAACCGTTGTAGAACACTGTCTTTCTATTAAATGAGTCATATGACTTTTAACAGGATCTTTCTTGTTAACTGGTTTGCTGTTCAACCGTTGTAGAACATTGTCTTTCTATTAAATGAGTCATATGACTTTAAACAGGATCTTTCTTGTTAACTGGTTTGCTGTTCAACCATTGTAGAACACTGTCTTTCTATTAAATGAGTCATATGACTATTAACAGGATCTTTCTTGTTAACTAGTTTGCTGTTCAACCGTTGTAGAACACTGTCTTTCTATTAAATGAGTCATATGACTATTAACAGGATCTTTCTTGTTAACTGGTTTGCTGTTCAACCATTGTAGAACACTGTCTTTCTATTAAATGAGTCATATGACTATTAACAGGATCTTTCTTGTTAACTGGTTTGCTGTTCAACCGTTGTAGAACACTGTCTTTCTATTAAATGAGTCATGTGACTTTTAACAGGATCTTTCTTGTTAACTGGTTTGCTGTTCAACCGTTGTAGAATACTGTCTTTCCATTAAATGAGTCATATGACTATTAACAGGATCTTTCTTGTTAACTGGTTTGCTGTTCAACCGTTGTAGAACACTGTCTTTCTATTAAATGAGTCATATGACTTTTAACAGGATCTTTCTTGCTAACTGATTTGCTGTTCAACCGTTGTAGAACACTGTCTTTCTATTAAATGAGTCATATGATTTTAAACAGGATCTTTCTTGTTAACTGGTTTGCTGTTCAACCATTGTAGAACACTGTCTTTCTATTAAATGAGTCATGTGACTTTTAACAGGATCTTTCTTGTTAACTGGTTTGCTGTTCAACCGTTGTAGAACACTGTCTTTCTATTAAATGAGTCATATGACTATTAACAGGATCTTTCTTGTTAACTGGTTTGCTGTTCAACCATTGTAGAACACTGTCTTTCTATTAAATGAGTCATATGACTATTAACAGGATCTTTCTTGTTAACTGGTTTGCTGTTCAACCGTTGTAGTACACTGTCTTTCTACTAAATGACGCATGTGACTTTTAACAGGATCTTTCTTGTTAACTGGTTTGCTGTTCAACCGTTGTAGAACACTGTCTTTCTACTAAATGAGTCATATGACTTTTAACAGGATCTTTCTTGTTAACTGGTTTGCTGTTCAACCGTTGTAGAACACCGTCTTTCTATTAAATGAGTCATGTGACTTTTAACAGGATCTTTCTTGTTAACTGGTTTGCTGTTCAACCGTTGTAGAATACTGTCTTTCCATTAAATGAGTCATATGACTATTAACAGGATCTTTCTTGTTAACTGGTTTGCTGTTCAACCGTTGTAGAACACTGCCTTTCTACTAAATGAGTCATGTGACTTTTAACAGGATCTTTCTTGTTAACTGGTTTGCTGTTCAACCGTTGTAGAACACTGTCTTTCTATTAAATGAGTCATATGACTTTTAACAGGATCTTTCTTGCTAACTGGTTTGCTGTTCAACCGTTGTAGAACACTGTCTTTCTATTAAATGAGTCATATGATTTTAAACAGGATCTTTCTTGTTAACTGGTTTGCTGTTCAACCATTGTAGAACACTGTCTTTCTATTAAATGAGTCATGTGACTATTAACAGGATCTTTCTTGTTAACTGGTTTGCTCTTCAACCGTTGTAGAACACTGTCTTTCTATTAAATGAGTCATATGACTATTAACAGGATCTTTCTTGTTAACTGGTTTGCTGTTCAACCATTGTAGAACACTGTCTTTCTATTAAATGAGTCATATGACTATTAACAGGATCTTTCTTGTTAACTGGTTTGCTGTTCAACCGTTGTAGTACACTGTCTTTCTACTAAATGACGCATGTGACTTTTAACAGGATCTTTCTTGTTAACTGGTTTGCTGTTCAACCGTTGTAGAACACTGTCTTTCTACTAAATGAGTCATATGACTTTTAACAGGATCTTTCTTGTTAACTGGTTTGCTGTTCAACCATTGTAGAACACTGTCTTTCTAATAAATGAGTCATATGACTTTTAACAGGATCTTTCTTGTTAACTGGTTTGCTGTTCAACCATTGTAGAACACTGTCTTTCTATTAAATGAGTCATATGACTATTAACAGGATCTTTCTTGTTAACTGGTTTGCTGTTCAACCGTTGTAGAACACTGCCTTTCTACTAAATGAGTCATGTGACTTTTAACAGGATCTTTCTTGTTAACTGGTTTGCTGTTCAACCGTTGTAGAACACTGTCTTTCTATTAAATGAGTCATATGACTTTTAACAGGATCTTTCTTGTTAACTGGTTTGCTGTTCAACCATTCTAGAACACTGTCTTTCTATTAAATGAGTCATATGACTATTAACAGGATCTTTCTTGTTAACTGGTTTGCTGTTCAACCATTGTAGAATACTGTCTTTCTATTAAATGAGTCATATGACTATTAACAGGATCTTTCTTGTTAACTGGTTTGCTGTTCAACCGTTGTAGAACACTGTCTTTCTATTAAATGAGTCATGTGACTTTGAACAGGATCTTTCTTGTTAACTGGTTTGCTGTTCAACCGTTGTAGAATACTGTCTTTCTATTAAATGAGTCATGTGACTTTTAACATGATCTTTCTTGTTAACTAGTTTGATGTTCAACCGTTGTAGAACACTGTCTTTCTATTAAATGAGTCATATGACTATTAACAGGATCTTTCTTGTTAACTGGTTTGCTGTTCAACCATTGTAGAACACTGTCTTTCTATTAAATGAGTCATATGACTATTAACAGGATCTTTCTTGTTAACTGGTTTGCTATTCAACCGTTGTAGAACACTGTCTTTCTACTAAATGAGGCATTTGATATTTAACAGGATCTTTCTTGTTAACTGGTTTGCTGTTCAACCGTTGTAGAACACTGTCTTTCTACTAAATGAGTCATATGACTTTTAACAGGATCTTTCTTGTTAACTGGTTTATTGTTCAACCGTTGTAGAGCGCTATCTTTCTAATAAATGAGTCATATGACTTTTAACAGGATCTTTCTTGTTAACTGGTTTTCTGTTCAACCGTTGTAGAACACTGTCTTTCTATTAAATGAGTCATATGACTATTAACAGGATCTTTCTTGTTAACTGGTTTGCTGTTCAACCGTTGTAGAACACTGCCTTTCTACTAAATGAGTCATGTGACTTTTAACAGGATCTTTCTTGTTAACTGGTTTGCTGTTCAACCGTTGTAGAACACTGTCTTTCCATTAAATGAGTCATATGACTTTTAACAGGATCTTTCTTGTTAACTGGTTTGCTGTTCAACCATTGTAGAACACTGTCTTTCTATTAAATGAGTCATATGACCTTTAACAGGATCTTTCTTGCTAACTGGTTTGCTGTTCAACCATTGTAGAACACTGTCTTTCTATTAAATGAGTCATATGACTTTTAACAGGATCTTTCTTGTTAACTGGTTTGCTGTTCAACCATTGTAGAATACTGTCTTTCTATTAAATGAGTCATATGACTATTAACAGGATCTTTCTTGTTAACTGGTTTGCTGTTCAACCGTTGTAGAACACTGTCTTTCTATTAAATGAGTCATATGACTTTTAACAGGATCTTTCTTGTTAACTGGTTTGCTGTTCAACCGTTGTTGAACACTGTCTTTCTATTAAATGAGTCATATGACTTTTAACAGGATCTTTCTTGTTAACTGGTTTGCTGTTCAACCGTTGTAGAACACTGTCTTTCTATTAAATGAGTCATATGACTTTTAACAGGATCTTTCTTGTTAACTGGTTTGCTGTTTAAACGTTGTAGAACACTGTCTTTCTATTAAATGAGTCATATGACTTTTAACATGATCTTTCTTGTTAACTGGTTTGCTGTTCAACCGTTGTTGAACACTGTCTTTCTATTAAATGAGTCATATGACTTTTAACAGGATCTTTCTTGTTAACTGGTTTGCTGTTCAACCGTTGTAGAACACTGTCTTTCTATTAAATGAGTCATATGACTTTTAACAGGATCTTTCCTGTTAACTGGTTTACTGTTCAACCGTTGTAGAATACTGTCTTTCTATTAAATGAGTCATATGACTTTTAACAGGATCTTTCTTGTAAACTGGTTTGCTGTTCAACCGTTGTAGAACACTGTCTTTCTATTAAATGAGTCATATGACTTTTAACAGGATCTTTCTTGTTAACTGGTTTGCTGTTCAACCGTTGTAGAACACTGTCTTTCTATTAAATGAGTCATATGACTTTTAACAGGATCTTTTTAGTTAACTGGTTTGCTGTTCAACCGTTATAGAACACTGTCTTTCTATTAAATGAGTCATATGACTTTTAACAGGATCTTTCTTGTTAACTGGTTTGCAGTTCAACCGTTGTAGAACACTGTCTTTCTATTAAATGAGTCATATGACTTTTAACAGGATCTTTCTTGTTAACTGGTTTGCTGTTTAACCGTTGTAGAACACTGTTTTTCTATTAAATGAGTAATATGACTTTTAACAGGATCTTTCTTGTTAACTGGTTTGCTGTTCAACCGTTATTGAACACTGTCTTTCTATTAAATGAGTCATGTGACTTTTAACAGGATCTTTCTTGTTAACTGGTTTGCTGTTCAACCGTTGTAGAACACTGTCTTTCTATTAAATGAGTCATGTGACTTTTAACAGGACCTTTCTTGTTAACTGGTTTGCTGTTCAACCGTTGTTGAAAACTGTCTTTCTATTAAATGAGTCATATGACTTTTAACAGGATCTTTCTTGTTAACTGGTTTGCTGTTCAACCGTTGTAGAACACTGTCTTTCTTGTTTTAACCATGTTCTTTAATAAAATCACTCCATCTGTTAAAGCTAGGGAAGTAAGACTTGTTAGTGTTCGTTTTAAGAGTCCAATACAAATCTGGTCCTCTTTCCAGATAAACTGTGTAAGGGATGTTCAGAGGTAACACAACTGGAGGTTCTACAAAATAGAATGACTAAATCAAAATACAATTGAAAAAGCGACCATTTTAAATTTCAATGGATTATCGACAAAAACTCCGTTTTCCCGGCTTCTGTCAAAATGTCACCTTTCTTAGATATTAATGAATTCATAGAAAATACAATTTTTCTGTACAATTGGTCAGTAAAGTGCTGATTTCCAAACGGAGCATTAATATTTCTTTGATTCTAACTTGTCTAAGCTTGTTTAATATTCTTGTAATCAAGCTAGACAGCGGTACGAACCAAGTAATGTCAGTTCCCTAAAACTGAGAGAATGCATCTATGTTCTCAGTTCCAGGAGTCCATACCTTAGAGTTATATCTTTCATGAGGATTATTGTAGTGTGATGCGAATCTGTCTATAGTACATTTATCCCATAATTCATTCAGAACATGTAAAAATAATATTTAACGCCCAATCATCGTGATCTATGATCTTTGCTCAACTGATCAGCATGATCTTTTTGAGTTCTTGGAATCCAATAAGGTGTCAACTGAATATTTTGTGATTCACAAATACAGTGAATTTATGTAGTAGTATTGTATGTTGTGTTCTTGCTACCTACCTTAATAATGTGTTCAACTTTCTTATCTGAATTGATTTTGACTTGTTTATTTTCTAATTCATTCTAAAAAGTGTAAATCACTATTCTAACACGTTCGAATTCTCTCCAAGTAGAACTCTAAAGACTTACAGATTCGGTCCAATTACTGAATGTTTCCATGTTCTGTTAATGAAAATTTACATCGGAGTTAACCAAACCTCCAAAGCCTACATCTGAGGCGTCACAAAACTTTACACGATTAAAAACTTGATTGACTGTCATTGTACTGACTTACAATACTAGCCAACAAGCTAACTCGAAACAAGTTAATCTAATCAATTCCCACCCTTTTTGTTTTAAATAGCATCTATATTTGTTTACGTGCTTGATTTGTTGTCATTATTATATGTGTATTACTACTTGTAGGGAAATGACAATTCCAAAAGTTGTGATATTATTTTTTGTTCAATCCCAATACCTGTTTTATTTGCAATAACAATCATATTAAATCTAACCAATGCTCCCCACTTTTGTTTTGAATATTATATTTTATTTGTGTGCATGTACTTGATGTGTTGTCATTATTATATGTGTATTACTTGTAGGGAGATGACAAGTCCAAAAGTTGTAATATTTTTTGTTCAATCCCACTAGCTGTTTTATTTGCAATAAAATAATATTAAATCTAACCTATGTCCCCCTTTTTCTATCTTACTGTTAGCATATTTATTTTCAATAAAATTTCTTTATTATTCCATTTCTATTTTCCCTTTATTTAACTTGCTCGTGACAATATCCATCCAATCTTATGGTAACAGCAGTTTACATATTCCTACCGAAGTTTGCAAAATGGAGGTAATTCAATGTCACAAACGCATGTGAACAAAAAAAACAAATATGATATCAAATGGAACTAAATAGCAAGTTTGAAAAGAAAGAGGGAGGGGGTAGTTCCATACACAGGTACTTGTGGACAGGACACAGCATCCCCCCTTTTTACCCAATACCCCCCTTTTTTCTTTTTTTTTCTTTCATTTCCATGGCTTATAAATATGTAAAACAGCAATAATATGCCGTTTTCTGATTGCATAAGTCGACTGATATGTATATAGAGATGCCGTTTTCTGATTGCATCAGTCGACTGATATGTATATATAGAGAAGGTATCTCACTTCCACATAATTTTCACGAAAACTATGCTACCTGCTCGGGGAATCCCATGTCTAAATCAATAAAAATGCATCTACCTTTGAGTTGGTGAGCACGCTTCGCATCCGCTAATATTCCTTTTTTTAAACGATCGGCATTTTTCACGAAATTTTCCTCTGAAACAATAAATCCGACGAACTTTACATCGTATCTACAATTTAGGATTTCTAATCAACGGAAGTCTACCATGGACGATAACTCTAATATGGCGAGTCGAATAAAGTTAGCGCTGTTTTATACAAACTGAAAAAAAATCACGGAAAGTGTAAACGGGCTAGCAATTATTGGAAATAGCTTCAATTCGAAGTGACCAATTCCCACTGACATCATGTTTAATACAATATGTGGAAGAGTCGAGTGAAACAAATTTTATAGATTTGACAGAAATTAAGAGCACGTTTCAGTCTGATGTCTTAGTTGAATTTCCAAGTTCTAGAACAATTGGAAATTTAATTAAAAAATTATTCCATGGTGTGAAAATAAAACCTGGTCGTTGCAAGGATAACTGGGCTAAATCTACACAGAGATATTATGGTCTTTCTTGGTGCAAAGAACCCTGTGACAATGCAATTAATTATTTTAACAATCTGGTCTCATTTTTACCACCTGATTTTTTTGTTATTTCAAATACCTCAAACAATATTATTGTGGGATATTTCATCGGTTATCTTGTAAATGGTAACAGGGCTATGATTGAAATAAATATTTTAAGTGAAGCAACCCACTTTCAAACCTAAATTTTTCGGTGCCAAAAATTTGTCTAAATAATAATTTGAACCTTCATCCACAGACTTGTATATTTTTAATTCACTTGCAACAGTTTGTATTTTTTGTGTAATTATGTATATCCACGTCAATATTTCTGGAAAAAAGATGAACACAATTTTCCTCATTTTCAAGAGACCTTGACAAGGAATTGATAAATGCCACATCTTCATCTGACACATTTCCTTCTTCCAAAGCATTTATACATTTAATTAAAGTAGTGTCACTTTTCCTGTGTATAAAATTTAATTTAATTTTGTGGGGGAAACATCTGTTAAACCATGGTACATTAAAGCAATGTAAACCACGATCACCCACAAGCTCATTTGCCACTGGAAGCAGCTGTAACAAATCACCGGCTAAAATTACTTGCAAATTTCCAAATAAAACTGACGAACTCCTGACTTTCTGACAAATAAATTGCACTTGTCCTAAAACTTTTGAACTTATCATTGATATCTCGTCTATGATCAAAGTATTAGTGGACTGCACATTGTCCTTTACATCATTAAACCTTTCATCGGTTTTTATTAAATGAACTATCTCTTCATTTAAGTATCGGGCATCGCCAATTCCTGACCACTTATGTAACGTGGTACCCCCTAACTTGCCGTAATGTGTGGAAGCTATGCCAGCTGAACACGCTATAGTAACAGTTTTTCCCTTTGAACGTAAATAATTCACGATATGTTTGATAAGAAATGTTTTCCAACAACCGCCTTGTACAATAACAACTAAATTGTGGCCATCCTTGGCCAAATCGAACGCTGTTTGCTGATCTTCATCAAGCATGTTTACTTTTTGATGTTTTCCCCGAACTTTTTTCGACTGTGAAATGAAATTCTCTTACCTTATCGTGATTGCAGTAACATTCGGAACTTTTGTTTCAGGGAACCGGATTTGGCGCCATATAAGAGTTATCATCCATAGTAGACTTCCGTTGATTAGAAATCCAAAATTGTAAATACGATGTAAAGTTCGTCGGATTTCTTGCTTCAGAGGGAAATTTTCGTGAAAAATGCCGACCGTTTGAAAAAAGGAATATTAGCGGAGACGAAGCGTGCTCACCAACTCAAAGGTAGATGCATTTTTATTGATTTAGAAATGGGAATCGCCAAGCAGGTAGCATAGTTTTCGTGAAAATTATGTGGAAGTGAGATACCTTCTCTACATATCAGTCGACTGATGCAATCAGAAAACGGTATCTCTATATACATATCAGTCGACTTATGCAATCAGAAAACGGCAAATTATTGCTGTTTTACATATTTCTAAGCCATGGAAATGAAAGGGAAAAAAAAGAAAAAAAAGAGGGTAAGGTGTAAAAAGGGGGGATGCTGTGTCCTGTCCACAAGTACCTCTGGTTCCATATGCTTCAAGCGCATGTGATTCACACAAACCAAATACATGTATATATGAGAGTGAACAATTAACATGTTTTTATTATGGCAACAGAAGCATCGATTTTTACAAATTCTACATTTAAACGTTGACATTTAAAACATTTATTTGTTTCGTTTTATTTATAGCTCAATATCATCATATCGCAGGTGACCAGGAAGTCTTCCTGGTAGACGAAAGTCTTGAAGTATGAAGATTTGCTGTGACATCTTCTGATTAAATTACAGGTAGGGAAATATGTCTTTTCACGGGAATCGTCTTCCTTGGCGTCAATTTGAGCTTGTCAAAAAGAGGTATGTACACAGATATAGAAAACAGTATTAATCATTCGATCATTGACGACATTGTCAAAGGTCTACAAATATCAAACTGTATGTGAAATATTAACACTGGAAAAGAGAAATAATATGAAGAAGAGATATACAAATGAGATACTGCATGCTATATACCTGTGTTTGGGTGTATCTGGTACAACTACAAGATCCCAAACTATGATATGACCCTTAACCTTCTATGTCGAAGGCACGAGTATCACTTCCTACAATAAATGTACTAATTATAGGTACCTGATCAAATCGCCATCTACAAAATAACGCCCGTCAATATAGCTCTAATAGTTAACAAACTTGCCCCCACTTCATATCCGCCCCATACAAAATCGCCCCAAAATTTTTTGTTGTAAATAATAATAGTTATTATTATTACTAATATTATTATTGGTTTTGAAAACGATATTCGGATGAGTAATAATTGAGATAATATATATATTATAGACAATAAAAATTACAGTGCATGTAATCGGACTCGTTATTGTTTGATTATGTCAGTTAAGTGAAAATATTTATTTGTGTGTCCTTGCAATAATCAATTTCTTCTTTTATTCAAAAGAAGAGCTTGAAGATACCATATGGGCAATCAGAATCCGTATATCGAAGACGAACAGACAACACAATGGCCAATAGAAAAATAGTACAAAAGGACAAACAAAGATCTACAAAACACACATATAGCACTAAAGATCGAGTAACACGAACCCCGTCAAGGATTTCTTTGCAAAGTATAGATTAATTTTATATAGAGTGGACACATGTAAGTTGATGTTAACATGCGCTTGTATGAATATGGACTCGAACAAGTTAAAATAAAGAAAAGGGTTCAATAATAAAGAAATAAGGATATTTCATTGAACATATATATGCAAACAGAAAGTAAAAATATGGGGGGGGGGGGTTAATTCGGTGAGTGAGTGATTCTTCTTTAACGCCAATTCAGCAATTTGTTCAGCTATATCAAGGCAAGTACAAGTTAATTATCAATGAGATGAGATGATCATGAGGTCTGTTTTGTTCTAGACCAACACGCTGGGTTGAATTTGCATAGTGCTAGCACACTGAAACAACAGTCCGCGGGTGTACATGTCGCTTCATTCGGACACACTATTCTTATTCCGAACCAGCCAGTCTTTGCTCTATCACCTTAATGCTGCCTGCTAGCGGAGAAGCAAATAGTCTTTGGTTTGATCCGAGCGGGACTCGAACCCACGGTCTACCACACCAGAGACTCTAACCATTACGCCACCGATGCGGTTCTGAAAAATATACGCGTCCGGCTTTGTAAATTACAAAAAGAATGCCCTCGACTCGCAGCCGCAACTGATAAACTCTACCAGTTGCCTGCGCATGGTCGATGGTTCTCTCCGGGTATTCCGGTTTCTTCCACCACTAAAACTGGTCGCCATGATATAACTGAAATATTGCTGTAGGTGGCGTTAAACACCAACAATCAATAAATCAAATCAATCTGAAAAATATATGAACGAATACTTCGAATATATGACTGGGTATGCGGTTTTCATAGTGAGGGCATATATAAAATTAGTGGAGTTTTTAAATTCCAGCGTCACCACCTTAAGCAATTGTATCTAATGTTGACATATGTAACCCCCCATCCCCACACACGCACGAAACACCCCCTTTCCCAAACGATCCAGCGTTACCACCGTAGCCATTATTACCTTAGGTTAAATTATGTACCCCCCATTCCCACCCCCATCCAAAACAATTAAGCTCACACAATACCTCGAGATCGACGACTAGCTATTCTTCCTGCTTCATAAGCTCGGTGCAAACATATTGTATATTCGCGGACAATGTACGTATATTCTATATATAAACTTCCTCATATAAGAACAGTTAGTTATATCTAGTAATGACTAAGCATCCTATGTTAACACAGTTCTCTATGGAAGAATTTTTTGCTAGATTTCCATGTATTAAAATCATGTAAACGGCAATTGTTTTTAATTGTAGACTTGATTGAATGTGCTTAATAACAAGAATTGTAACTGTTTAAGCTCCAGAATCAAATGCATTGGTAACATCGAACAAAACAATATTTCAAGATGGCTGCTCTTATGCATGTACATTATTACTTGCAATAGTTTATGTTCGATGTTTTCTTTTCAGAAACGTTGACATGGCAACAGCAACAACACAATGTTGCAACATCTGTGATCAAGACAACGAAACTAAATTGGCGGCCACCTGGTGCCCGGAATGTGAGGATTTCCTGTGTACTGACTGTAACAGGCACCATGCCAGATCTTCATCAAGCAAACAACACAACGTAATTTTCATGGAAAATTACCAGAAATTACCCAGTTATATTGTATCTATAAAGAACAGATGCAACAAACATGGCAATAAGTACGAATTACACTGCTCGATTCATGACGTTCCTTGTTGCGTTATGTGCATAAGAGATGATCATCGCCATTGCCAAGAATTACGTCCCATTCTTGAGGTAACAGAAAATGCCAAGGCATCGACGGCCATTCTGCACATAGAAAGAGATCTCGAAGATATCGACGCCGCATTTGAAAAAATGAAGTCAGATATCACAAATAATATTACTGAAATTGATCAACAAAAAAGAAAATTTTTATCCGATATTTCAAACATGCGCAAATCATTTAAAGACCATTTAGATAAAATTGAAAAGCAAACAGTTGAAGAGATGGTGTCAGTAGAAAAAAATTTACAAGTACAATTAAAGAATGTATTGGTTTCCATGGAAGCCAAAAGAACTGATTTTGATCATATCCGTCATCATGTGAATAGAGTAAAGAAATATGCTAGTGATCTCCAAACTTTCATGGGAGTGAAAAAAATGACGAGTGTTGTGGATGGAGAAGTTAAGAAACAGAAAGGGGCATTCAATTATGACCTTTATGAACTGAAACTTGACTTTCCATCAGAATTGGAATCTTTTGTGAAAGATGTTTCTAAATTTGGTGTTGTATCTGTTACAGAAAAGCATTGTAGTACCAGTCTTGTAAAAGAAGTTGAATTGCAAGCGCAGATTCCACAGGAAAACAAGCTAGGTGTTATGCCACAACTCACAAGGAAGACGACTGTCAATTTTCAAACTAAGGATAAGAAGCGTGTCTTTATAGCAGGTTGTGACATATTACCGGATGGCAAACTTTTATTCATTGATCAAGAAGGCAAACGGTTGTTGATGTTTTCTAATAACGGAAATTACGAAAAAGACATTGTCCGGTTTTCAGGTACACCGTTTGAGGTTTCATACACAGGAGCAAACATTGTAGCTGTTACAATTTGTGACAAGCATGAAGTCGTATTTATAAACGTCATTACAAACAGAATTAAAAACAAGGTAGATATTCGCCATGAATGTTGGGGAACCGATTTCAACATGAATCGTCTAGCCATTCGAGTAATACAATCACCTACATCAAGTCACATTGTATATTTAGATCGTAAAGGTAAATTGATTGATCAGGACTATATTCCCGGTGAGAACTCCACAAACATATCATTGCGTGATGATAGCATTAACTGTACGGACAGTGCTACCAATACGATTTACTGTTATACATTAACAGGACAACAGCTTTGGGCCTTCAAAGACGAAAACGTCTTACGAGAACCACGGGGAATTGCCTTTGATAAAAATAAGAACCTTTATGTGGCTGGTAGGAGTACAAACAACGTTGTAGTACTTTCACCTGATGGTAGCAACTGCAGAGAAATCTTAACCCAAAGTGATGGGTTGGATAGACCATTTTCATTACGTATCAACATTGACCGTAACGAGCTCCTGGTATGTAACTTGAGTGGTCCAGCATTTGTTTTCTCTCTGGATTAAGTGTAAGCTGTGCTACTGGACGTTATCAATGTTGACAGAGAACTAGTACATCTTATTGTAGTATTGGTGTAAAAGTAGCGTACATTGTAGTGAATATTTGACAGTGATGTCGATGAGAACTTATATTATTAATAAAACTAAAGTTCCTGTTTAGATCCTTTTGTTTTATTGCTCCCAAAACTTTGAAAATTATTTGGCTTTGCAATCTTTCAATTTCTTTGCGTACCTGATGAAGTTTATTCCAGAAACGCGCCGTGCGCATTAAATTTGATATAAACCTTTTTAATATTTATATATATATATACATGTATAGAACTTGTGTATGAGAACTTATAAAGAACTTGTGTACAATCAGAACTTATATAGGGCGTGTGTATAGTTAGAACTTGAATAGAACGTGTGTATATGATAAAATATGTTGGTCCTATTTCTAGCTGTATAGTAATCTTAAAAATATTACTTGTATATATATATATGTTAAAGGATATCTTAGAACAACTTTAATGTGGGGGTGACATTTTTTTTTATTTTGTAATAAAAATGGGAAAATACACTGCACGTCTCTTACCATCATCTGTAGTGAATATTACAGCATGAAATAGCAACCTCTTAAAGTACCATTAACAAAAGTTCATTGTTAAGAAAAGTTTGAAGATACCAAAGGGGTGATAAGAAACCGTATGTAAATTAATCTTTTTTGTAATATGAAATAAAAATGTAAAGATACCCTACACGACCCCTACCATCATCATCATCTGTAGTTGGTGAATATTTCAGCATGAAATGGCAACCTCATTAAATGACATTAACGAATGTTCATTGCTAAGAAAGGTTTGAAGATACCAAAGGGGTGATAAGAAACCGTAAGTTAACGATGGTCAGAGAACACAATGACCAAAGGAAAAAAGACAACCATCTTCAAAACACAATACAGAAAACTAAAGATCGAGCAACATGAACCCACTCAAAACTGGTGGTGAACTCATGTGCTGCGGACGGGTAGGCAGTCCCTGCTCCATATGTGGCACCCGTCATGTTATTCTTGTTACAAAGTAGGGGTGTATTTAATGATAATGAACTAAATATGTGTGACGAGTGTCACAACAAAACAATTATCTATGTAATTATTAAATTACAAATGTATGTACAAAAATAAACACATTACAAAAAACAGTAGAAATAGTTAAGGATTTTGAAGGTTATAGTAAGGCTAATTAATTAAACATTTTATCAGAAATTTCTCCATTTTTTCTGTCATGTTGGCGCCAGATATGTTTAATCGATTTAATGTTGTTTAATCACAAATGAGCAATATTTCTCCTATATTCATGACGGAGAACATGTTTACAAACAATAAGAAGAGTTTGAAGATACCAAAGGGGGTAATGAACCACACTCAAAACCGGTGGTGAACTCAGGCTCTCCGGAAGAGTAGACAGTTCTTGCTCCACGTGTGGTACTCCTTTACAAAAATAAAAAAGATTACACAAAATAGAAATAGTTTAAAGGTTATATTCAAGCTAATTATTTAACATTTTATCAGAAATGTGTCCAGATATGCTTAATTGATTAATTGGTGTTTAATCGCAAGTAAGCAATATTTCTACTATATTCATGACGAAGAACAATGAGAAGAGTTTGAAGATACCAAAGGGGATAATCAGAATCGATAAATCGACAGACAATACAGTGGCCAAAAGAAAAAGAAAAGGACAAATAATGATATATAAAACACTATACAGAAAACTGAAGATGGAGAAACATGAACCGCACTTAAGATCAGGGGTGAACACAGATGTGCCGGAAGAATAAGCAGTTCCTACTCCACTAGTGGCACCCATCGTATTTGTCTAGTTACTGATTCGGTGATAAGTCATTAATGGACCGGGAAGTGCTTACGACAAATGGAACGTATTCGTCGTAATTTGCAACACATATTTTTCGAAACGGTATACCAAATGATCGCTCCGACCGAAAAACGTTCGAAGTGATGACTTCAACTTAACCAATGAGAACCCTTGGTTCAGTAGCTTCTTTGTTAGCAGCAACCCTACGTCACGGAAATCCTGACAGGAATCACAAGCTCTGGAATATTGGATCAACTGAGAGATAACTCATGCGGTTGAAAGAGGGCATCTATGAATGGGATGTCCTGTTTACAAACAATAAAACACGTGGAAAAAGGGGTACCTATGGATAAAATGTAGACACCTACGGATGGGATGTCCTGTTTTGCACAAGTACAACGGCAAATGATGGATATACCACTACAACGTACCGTCAACGACCAGTCCTAATATGCTGTAAATAATTGACTGCTGTTGTGTCTTATATTTTACAGGTAGTGAGTGTTGAACTGTTCAAATACCAGACACACGTTTACATCCCACCATTATTTCAGAAAGGAAGAGGGGCAATGCAAAAACTATAAAATTTGTATTTGCTGTTTTGCAACTATGCACACATCAAATCAATGAGTAAAGGTAAGGAAATATTGGTTTTGAGTCAGAATAATATGTCCGAATGGAGCGACGTAACTACATGTGGACTGTTATTTCGGTATAATAGCACCATAACATTAACTAATCCAGTTGGCCAATCTAGTTAAAATAAGACATCATCATCGTCTCACAAAAACAAAGCAAGAACAGTTTGAAGATACCAGTAATCAGAATCGTATATTAAAGAAGAACAGACAACACAATGGCCAAAAGATACCAAAGTAGTCATCAGAATCGAAGAAGAACAGACAATACAATGGCCAAAAGAAAAGGTACAACAGGACATAAGACGATCTACAAAACATACACATAAAACTAAAGATCAAGTAGCACGAACCCCATTGGAAAACGGGGGTGAATTCAGGTGCCCTGGAAGGGCATGCAGTTCCTTGCTCTTCCAATGATATAGCTTGAGTTAACAAATCTCGCTTGGCGTTTGATAGGCCGGTTTCACTCTCACTAACTGTTATGTTTATCGTCTATATTCTTACATATAAGTACAAAATTGTTATTTTCATTTCTGACGTGTCATTAGTGCAAGAGGGTCAAAAAGGGATTAACAATATATGAATATTTACACTACGGATAATAGCATCTTAACTTGTGGTAGTGGTGTAGTAAACCTTTTGTTGTCGTATTAATTGTCAAATTCCTAATTTATCCACTCATTTTAAAAATAAACAGATCACAAAAACATAGAAATGGTGAAATATTTTGAAGGTAATATTCAAGCTAATTAATAAGCATTTTTTTCAAACATTTGACCATTTTTATTGTCATACTGGTGCGTATTCATTTTACTTCAACCCGAAAAAAAATGGGGGATGAACTCAGCTGCTCCGGAAGGGTAAGCCCTGCCTGCTCCACTAGTGGCATCCGTTGTGTTACTCTAGTTATAAATATTATTTAATGAAAGAATATCATCAATATCGCGGAACGTGAAATTAAAGGATGGGTCTAGCTTCTTTCCGCATTTATTGAGAACCCCCTGTATGAAGTTTGCCTCGTACGAATGAAGGAATAAGTAGGCGAAAAGAGGTGCACAGTTAATACCCATAGGTATGCTGACTGTTTGTTGAAAAACATGCTCACCAAACATAAGAAATATGTTGTCAATCAAAACCTCGAATATTTAGATGACATCAGTTTCTGACAAATTTTTGGTAGAATCAGAGTAGTTTTTCCTGAAGTAGTATTTGTATTTGTCTCTCTCTGCAACATGGTATTTTTTTTTACCTGGGTAGATCTTTCTTTTTTAATGGAGCACAGTGGAGCTAATTCTTTTAATCTGTCTATTATTTTTGATTGGCGAATAGTTCTGTAGATTTCGATCTTATTGTGCTTAACGGCACTTTCAGCAATACTGCAACTATATCATGGTGACCAGTTTTAGTGGTGAGAGAAGCCTGGATTACCCGGAAAGATTCACCGATCATGGGAAAGCAACTGGTAAACTTTATCACTTGTGGTTGTGAGTTGAGTGCACCCTTTTTGTAATTTTCAAAGCCGGACGCGAACACACACCGTAGCGGTGATAGGCTTGCATGAGTTGCTAAGTAATCTAACTACCTAACTCAATGAGGCACTAGGGCACTTAGTTGTGTAGACCAGAGAGAAATCATAATACAAAAATATCAACCAAAATTATGATGAAGAACTTGAAAAATACATAGGTAATAATGATAATATAAGTAAAAGAAAATATATATTACATTAACTAAATGTAATTTGAAACATGACAGTACGACTGTCTGGTAGAAAGTGAAATAAAGGTGATATTCAAAAACGCACAATTGATACAAATGTTCACGCTATTCCTTGATTTGGTTTAGGTATACGGTGCTTAAAGCCACTTTCAACAATTGTATTGGTGAAGGAAACCGGAGTACCCCGTGAAAACTACCTAGCTGCCGAGAGTCATTGACAAACTTTATCACATAATGTTGTATCGAGTACACCTCACTTTTAGCGGTGTTCGAACTCACGACATTAGTGGTGATAGACACTAATTACGAAGGTAGTTGTAATTCTAACTACTATGTTATCACGATCACGACGGCCCCTTCTCTATACTTTGAACCGCGTGAAAATTTAAGTATCAACTCAACTCATAACTATTCAGAAACAATGAAACAAACAAATATGCATATTTTCCGAATTCCCAGGACAGTTATAAAACAAAATACAAAGAAAGGGCAGATAATTTAGAAAAATGATAATCCAAGGCCTTTAGGTACTGACCATCTCTTCTCAAATGTGTCTGAAATGTAGCCGTCTTTGCTCACATCAGACTTCCATTGACAATCTCTCTTGATACAACGTTCGTTTACATCAGAACGTACAGTACCGGATGCACCGCCAGATCGTACAGAATGTAGACCCAAGTTCAGGTTCATGTTTAGCTCTACTGATTTATGTCTTTTCAATATATTTTCTCTAGCTGCCGTGTAGCGTATCTTTTTGCTTTTACAAATAAATTTGGCTATACCCTTATGCACAGGGTGTAAGCTAAGCACTTTTCACTTTTCTGAATCCTCTCTTTTTTAACCACAATAAGACCATATTTGTCACGAGCAATAAAAAACACAAATTTTGCAATTAGGCATTCATCTCTTTTTTTTAAACAGCAATATAATAATCATTTTGTACCGCTAGACATTCGTTTAAAAATATAATGGTTATTTTGTCTTTAGACCTGAAATATTCGACAACCTCTCTGAAAACCTTCGAAAAAATATAACCAACGAAAGAAATACCGAAAGGTAATAAAACGAATACCAAATATCGTATTTTACCTTCAAACCTTGTGAAGCCGAAATATGTTGAAGTTCTTCGAAAATCTCAATATGATGGTACGCAGGTGGGTGGGTGTATGTGTGGGTGGGTGGTTGTGTGCGTGGGGGTGGGTAGGTGTATGTGTGTGTGTGTGTGTGTGTGTGTGTGTGTGTGTGCTTTACCATTGATTTATGCTACTTTAGATTAAAGTATCATAGAACTTCTCTGTTGTTATAATCGATTGGTAGGCGTATCTTTTTTGACTTTATAACCTATCGGACCTTAGGACTACCGAGCTGACACATATTTGCTAAGGAACTCCTTGAAAACTTGATCGGGTCAAGATTTGATAAATAAAACGTTTGATAAATTGATCAGGTAACACGTATTTATGATGGTAACAACTAGCAGTGATTCAAACCACATACTCTTATGCAATGGAGTTACCCATCTTCTAGGTATTCTTATAATTACAGGATTAAACTCTAAGGTTAGAATGTGAAGCAACAATATCAATGGTCTGTCATCTAGTCTACATCAACTTATTTACCATGTTTCACTATATTGTGTTAAATATTATCTGCATTTGTGGATGTGGTTGATATTTTTGTCATTAGTGTATGTTTATTATTTGTATGGAGTGAACAGTCCATACGTTGTGCTATTGCTTTGTTCAATCCCATTGCTGTTGTATTTGCAATAAAATAATATTAAATCTAACCAATGCCCCCTCCTTTTGTTTCAAATATCATCTATATTTGTTTATGAGCTTGATTTCTTGTCATTATTACATGTGTATTATGTGTATGTAGAGGACAAGTCCATACGTTGTCATAACTTTGTGTTCAATCCCACTAACTGTTTTATTTGCAATAAAATAATATTAAATTTTACACATATCCCCCCTTTTTTCTAACTTTCTGTTTACATATTTATTTTCAATAAAATGTCCTTATTAAGTTATTTCTTTTTTTCCTTTATTTAATGTGTTCGTGTCAATATCCATCCAATCTTAATGGTAACAGCAGCTGACATGTTCCGACCCTTTATATTCTAACATGTAACAAGTGTGGACACAGAAATGTGCTGTCCAAAAGGCAAGTGTGAATGTCAATATTTCATATTATTAACTTGAAAAAAAAATCGTGGACACAGGGCTCCTGGATTTTTTAATAATAAAGCTAATCCTGGATTATTATTTTTGCTTAAAAGTCCGGTCCTGTGTTTTTATTTCAAATTTTCATCAAGGGATATAAAATTGTATCATTACTAATAAATTAATAAATAATAAATTCAGATTTTCTATTTAAAATAAATTTCATTTACAAAACCACTGATATTTGTTCAATTTTTAAGGCTGATTTAAACTTTAGTCGCAACAATTTTTTATTTTTCTCTTTAAACTGTCGAAACATAAATACATCGTTAAAATTACCTGTGGGTGTTTCCCCACTTCAACTCGTAAATTTACATAGAAATCGGAGATATTTCGTCATAAAACTTCACACATGGTTTTGTCTATCATATTTCTTGAAGACAAACATTGTAATGCATTTATCAATATTTTATGAGTATCAACAGTTTTTTCAACATCGTATCTGTTTCTCGATACAGCCGCATCTTCAACTCGTAGATTTACACAGAAATCGGAGATATTTCGTCATAAAACTTCACACATGGTTTTGTCTATCATATTTCTTGAAGACAAACATAAAATTTTATTGCATTTATCAATATTTTATGAGTATCAACAGTTTGCTCAACACCGTATCTGTTTCTCGATACAGCCCCCCGATTACAGTGACCCGTGACCCAGATTAGCTCGTTCCACCAGTTTTCCCAAGGTATATGAAATTGTTGAATTTTTAAGGCTGATTTAAGCTTTAGTCGCAACAATTTTATAATTTTCTCTTTAAACTGTCGAAACATAACATTTATTTAACTGTAAAATTCACAAATAAAATGCCCCCCCCTTTTCCCTTTTTTTCTTGCTTAAATCAATGATCAACAATTTTCCAGAATCAAACAAATGAATAAATATAACATAGATTTTTTTTACATGCATCTTTTTACCATGCGTTGTCAGTGTGTTTTAAATCGGTCATCCAATCAGGACGCTCATTATTCTTGCCCAAGATAAAATTACATCGCTAAAATTACCTGTTGGTGTTTCCCCACTTCAACTCGCAAATTTAAATAGAAATCGGAGATATTTCGTCATTAAACTGCACACATGGTTTTGTCTATCATATTTCTTGAAGAGAAACATAACATTGTAATGCATTTATCAATATTTTATGAGTATCTACAGTTTTTTCAACACCGTATCTGTTTCTCGATACAGCCGCCCGATTACAGTGACCCGTGACCCAGATTAGCTCGTTCCACCAGTTTTTTCTAAATAATGTTGTTTAATTAAACATACACTACAAGTTAGAAAAGGGAGGCAATACAATGTCACAAAATTCTACTTTTAAACGTTGACATTTAAAACAGTGTTTTGTTTCGTTTTATTTATAGAACAATATCATCATATCTCATAAGACCAGGAAGCTGACCAGTAAGCTTATTCACTTCCTGGTAGACGAAAGTTTTAAAGTATGAAGATTTGTTGTGACATCTTTTGATAAAATTACAGGTATGGAAATATGCTTTTCAACAGGAATCGTCTAATTTATGTCAGTTAGAGTTTGTTGACTTTATATGTCAAAAAGTGGTGTGCACTCAGACAAAGAAAACAATATTTATCATTCGGTCAGTGACAAGTTTGTCACAGCCCGACACAGGTCTACAAATATTAAACTGTATGGGAAATAGTAACACTGGGGAGGAGAAATAATATGAAGAAGAGATATATAAATGAGTTACTGTGGCATATATCTCTCTTTGGGTGTATATTTTTTTTTAACAGGAATTGTCTTCCTTGGTGTCAATTAGAGCTTGGTGACATTATATGTCAAAAAGTGGTGTGTATACAGACAAAGAAATCAGTATTTATCATTCGACCAGTTTCAAATATGTCACAGGTCTACAAATATCAAACTGTATGGGAAATATTAACACTGGGAAAGAGAAATAAAATAGAAAAGAGATATATAAATAAGTTACTGTATGGTATATATCTGTTATTGTGTGTATCTGGTGGTACTACAAGATCCCAAACTATGATATGACCCATAACCTTTTGTATCGAAGTCACGAGTATCACTTCCAACAATAAATGTACAGGTACCTGATCAAATCGCCCCAGTTAATATCTCCCCTATATTTAACGAAATTGCCTCCACTTCAAATCCGCCCCAAACAAAGCCGCCCTCACATTAATCAATATCGCCCCAACATTTTTTGTTTTAAGTAATAATAGTTATGATTATATTACTATTATTATTGGTTTTGACAAGACATTCTGATAAGTAATAATTGAGATAATATATATATTATAGACAATAACAATTACAGTGCATGTAATCGGAAACGTTATTGTTTAATTATGTCAGTTAAGTGAAGGTACTCCGGCTTCTACCACCACTAAAACAGGTCGCCATTATATAGCTGAAATATTGCTGAAAGTGGCATTAAACACAATAAATAAATAAATCAAATAAATATGCAAAATATATGAACGAATACTTCGAATATATGACTTTATATGCGGTTTTCATATTGATAACATATATAAAAATGGGGGTATTTTTAAACTCCAGCGTCACCACCTTAAGCAATTGTACCTAAGGCTATGTAACCCCCACACACACACAAAACACCCCCTTTCCTAAACGATCCAGCGTTACCACCGTAGCCAATTTTACCTTTGGTAAAATTATGCACCCCCCCACTCCCCACCCCACCCACAAACGACCAAACTCACACAACACCTCGAGATCGACGACTAGCTCTACTTCCTGCTTTATAAGCTCAGTGCAAATATATTTTATATTCGCGAACAATGTACGTATATTCTATATATGAACGTCCTCATATAAGAACAGTTACTTATATCTATGGAAGATTTTTTTGCTAGACTTCCATGTATTAAAATCATGTAAACGGCAATTTTTTTAATTTTAGACTTGATTGAAAGTGTTTAATAACAAGAATTGTAACTGTTTAAGCTTCAGAATCAAATACATTGGCAACATCGAACAAAACAATATTTCAAGATGTCTGGTCTTATGCATCTGGATTATGTTCTATGTTTTCTTTTCAGAAACGTTGACATGGCAACAGCAACAACACAATGCTGCAGCATCTGTGATCATGACAACGAATCCAAATTGACGGCCACCTGGTGTCCGGAATGTGAGGATTTCCTGTGTACCGACTGTAACAGGCACCATGCCGGATCTTCATCAAGCAAACAACACATCGTAATTTCCATGGAAAATTACCAGAAATTATCCAGTTCCATTCTATCTACAAAGAACATATGCACCAAACATGGCAATAAGTACGAATTCTACTGCTCGATTCATGGCGACCCTTGCTGCGCTATGTGCACAAGAGATGATCATCGCCATTGCCAAGAATTACGTCCCATTCTTGAGGTTACAGAAAATGTCAAGTGATCGACGGCCATTGTGCATATAGAAAGAGATCTCAAAAACATCGATGCCGCATTTGAAAAAATAAAGTCAGATATCACAAATAATATTTCTGATATTGACAAACAAAAGAGAATATTTTTGTCCGATATTTCAAACATGTGCAAATCACTTAACGACCACTTAGATAAAATTGAAAAACAAACAGTTGAAGAAATGGTGTCCAAAGAGCAAATTTTACAAGTACAATTAAAGAAAGTATTGGTTGTCATGGAAACCAAAATAACTGACTTTGATAATATCCGGCAAGATGTGAATAAAATAAAGAAATATGCTAGTGATCTGCAGACTTTCATAGGAGTGAACGAAATGACGAGTGTTGTGGATGGAGAAGTTAAGAAACGGAAAGGGGCATTAAATTATGACCTTTTTGAACTGAAGCTTGACTTTTCATCAGAATTGGAATCTTTTGTGAAAGATGTTTCTAAATTTGGTGTTTTATCTGCTACAAAAAAGCATTGTAGTACCAGTCTTGTAAAAGAAACTGAATTGCAAGCGCAGATTCCACAGGAAAGCAAGCTGGGTGTTGCACCACAACTCACAAGGAAGACGACTGTCAATTGTCAAACTAGGGTCAAGGGGCCAGTCTGTATAAGAGGCTGTGACATATTACCGGATGGCAAACTTGTATTTGCTGAAAGAGAAGGCAAAAGGTTGTTGATGTTTTCTAATAACGGGAATTACGAAAAAGACATTGTCCGGTTTTCAGGTATCCCGTTTGAGGTTTCATACACAGGAGAAAACATTGTAGCTGTTACAATTTGGGACAAACATGAAGTCGTATTTGTAAACGTCATTACAAACACCATTACAAACACGGTAGATATTGGCCATACATGTTATGGAACCGATTTCAACATGAATCGTCTAGCTATTCGAGTAATACAACCACCTACATCAAGTCACATTACATACATAGACCTCAAGCGTAAAGTAATTGATCGAGTCAATATTCCCGGTAAGCACTCCACAAACATATCATTGCGTGACGATACCATTAAGTGTACGGACTGGAAAGCCATTACGATTTACTGTTATACCTTAACAGGACAACATATTTGGACCTTCAAAGACGAAAACGTCTTACAAGAACCACGGGGAATTGCCTTAGATAAAAATAGGAACGTTTATGTGGCTGGTAAGGGAACAAACAACGTTGTTGTACTTTCACCTGATGGTACAAACTGCAGAGAAATCTTAACCAAACGGGATGGGTTGGATAAACCGCGTGCATTACGTATCAACATTGACCGTAACGAGCTTCTGGTATGTAACTTGAATGGTCCAGCATTTCTTTTCTCTCTACATTAAATATAAGCGGTGGTACTGGACGTTATCAATGTTGACACAGAACTAGTACAACTTATTGTAGTATTGGTGTATAAATATTATGCATTGTAGTGAATATTTGACAGGGATGTCGATGAGGACTTATTAATAAAAGTAAGATACCCATAGCCGATTTGTAATTTCTTGTTTAGATCCTTTCGTTTCATTGCTCCCAAAACTAAAATGAAATCTATTTGGGATTGCATTTTTTTGATTTTTTCCCGTACCTGATGAAGTTTATTCCATAAGCGCGCCGTGCGCACTAAATCTGATAACTACATTTTTATCATTTATAGATATAGTACTTGTGGATAATGAGAACTTATATAGAACTTGCGTATAATGAGAACACTATGTTGGTTTTATTCCTATCTATATATTGATCTTAAAATACCTACATCTATGTAAGTTAAAGGATATCTTACCAAACTTGAATGGGGGGGGGGGGGTCGTTTTTGTAATCTGAAATAAAAATGTAAAGGTACCCTTCACGACTTCTACCATCAGCTGTTGGTGGTGAATATTTCAGTATGAAATGGCAACCTGATTAAATGGCATTAACGAATGTTCAGAACTGAATGACCAAAGGAAAATGAACAAGATTGAGTAAAAAGAATTCCACCGGTGATGAAATATATTTGTGTCACGAGTGTCAAAAGAAAGAAATATATATGAAACTGTTAAATTAAAAATGTATGTATTTCTTTACTAAAATAAACAAATTACAAAAAAGTAGAAATATTCAAATATGTTGAAGGTTATATTTAAGCTAATTAATTAAACATTTTATCGAAGGTTTGTCCATTTTTTCTGTTATGTTGGCGCCAGATATGCTTCCTTGATTTAATGTTGTTTAATCACAAGTCAGCAATATTTATCCTATATTCATGACAGAGAACATGTTAGCAATCAATAAGAAGAGTATGAAGATATCAAATAGTTCCATCATAATCCGTAAATCGAAACAGGACAGATATTGCAATTGCCAAAAGGACAAGGACAAAGACAAAAAGACAAACAAAGATCTACAAAATACTTCACAGAAAACTAAAGATCGAGCAATACTATCCCCAATAAAATCGAGAATGAACTCAGATACTGAAGAAGGGTAAGCAATTCCTGCTCCACTAGCGGTACCCGTAGTGATATTCTAGTTACAAATCCGGCGATTAGTCATGAAAGAGGAACGGACCGTGAAGTGCTTACGGTACGTGTAACATATCCGGGGTACATTGCGACAAAGATCTGCCATAATGGTGAAGCAAGTCATCGTGGCAACCATAAAACTTTCGAAGTGATGCTGAGCCATTAGGCATCCTTGACGACAAGTTTTAGTGGGGGAAGAAACAGGAGTACCCGGAGAGAACCAACGACCATGGGCAAGCAACTGGTAATCTTTATCACTTGCGGCTGCGAGTCGTGTGCACCCTTTTGTTGTAATTTACAAAGCCGGGCGCGAACCCACGCCGTATTGGTGATACGCTTATGTGAGTTGTTAGGTAATCCAACTACCTAACTCATTGAGCTAACCGGACCCTTCCTATAGACTGGATGGCATGGTTCCTTACAATAAATCACGTGGTTAAATGGGGTACCTATGGATGAAAGCTCCTGTTTCCAAACAATGAATCAACTGGATAAACGGGGACACCTAGGAATGGACAGTCATGTGTACAAACAATAAATCACGTGATTACAAGGACCTGTTTACAAATAATTAATCAAATAGACAAAGAGTTTTCCTAATGAGGCCAATGATAATTTGAAGATATTAAAGGGGTAATAAGAAGCTGTAAATATACGAAGGACAGACAATACAAAGAAAAAAGACAAAGGGACAAACAATAATCTACAAAACACTAGACAGAAAACGAAAGATCGAGGAATACAACCCAACTAAAAACCTAGAGTGAACTCAGGTGCTTCGGTAAGGTAAGATGTTCCCGCTCCACATGTGCCATCCGTTGCGTTTCTTCTGTTATAACCCCGGTGATAACCCATGAATGAAGAAAGGACCGAATTTGATTACGACAAGCGGAGCATATACTAGGTCATTTTTGACACAGTTAGCCCGTATCAATATGTGTTTGGAATGCTGCTATGTATAAACGGGAAGCTCACAAAGTCAAAATTGAAATCGTCACTTTTGTGGTAATGTTTTAACGGTCCCTCACTGTCATTTTCAAGGCGTATGTTAAGGCAGGAAGCAGACCTAGCCGTATCTGTGGTACCCTTTATTTCAACCTGAATGGGATAGATTCGATCAATAAAATAAACAAGATTAGTATTATTTTATGAGGGGGCCCGGTTGGCTCTATAAGTTAGTTCGTTGGATCTGACAAATCGTACAAGCCTATCACCAATACGGCGTGGGTTCGCGCCCAGCTTTAAAGTTTACCAGTTGCTTGCCTAGGGTCGTGGTTCTCTCAGGATACTCCGGCTTCTTCCACCACTAAAACTGGTCGCCTTGATATAGCTAAAATATTGCTGAAAGTGACGTTAAGCACCAACAAATTCAAATTCAAAATATTATTTCATGAAAGGATATTTGAAAGGAATATATAATATTTCATACAATCCATGCAGTTTTGATGCAGGTTTATCCTTGAAATGCATTCATGTTTCTGCTTACGAACATCCACTAACTCTTACGGTTTCGAATTCCAAAATGTAACCTAAAAATGCTTAATACATTTTTAAAAACAATAATAATAATCTTTATGGGTTATTAATGAACCAACATTAATTGATTTTTTCTCGGAATGGAGACTAAAAGTGCCCCAAATTCCAAGATTCTACGTGTTTACAAAACATATTCAACACTTGATATAGTGAAACAAGACACATTTTAAAAATACCATTGGTCCAGCACATTACAGTTTCGCTCTTTGTATCCCTGTTTTTCGATCTGTAGTTATGCACCTTTATTTGCGTTGGAAAAATCTCAGATTTCCGCACAATAACGTAAGATTGGCTTGTGCAAATGTTTTCAAAGTTTGTGTTTTTGACCGTTTAACAGATACAGCTGTATGGCAAAGCGCCACATGCAACTATACTATGGTGAGAGCATTTATTGACACAGTCCACAGACAATACAGAATAGAACACCAATAAATTTGCATTTGTTTAAGTTGTTTCTTGTTTATGATATGCTTTGCAGTTCTTTGTCATTGACTAAACGCCTTGAGCTTAAGCGAGGTTAAATTGATCTGACTATACTACTGTCAGTCAATGCTCGTTTTTAACTGCCTATTGGCTAAGATGGTAGAATATGTTGGTAAGAGACTGTTAATCTTAGGATTCTTTATTTATATCCGATGTTATACTTTCCCGAGTACAGTTAAAGGTTTTGGCTCGCGTTGTCTCAATCACACCATCATGTCATAAGACACGCTTGAAGGTACCAAAGTGGTAATCATAATTGGTAAATTGACGCAGGACATACAACACAATAGTCAAAAGAACAAGGACAAAAGGAGAAGCAACGATCTACAAACATTGTACACTAAACTAAATATCGAGAGCAATGCGCCCCAATAAAAACAGGAGGTGAACGCGAGTGCTCCGGAAGGGCAGGCAGTTCCTGCTCCACCCTTGGCATCTGTCGTGTTTCACTAGTATATAACTTCTACATATTGTTGAACGTATTCTCTTCCTGAATATGCACGAAATATTAACCGATGGTTGTTATGCAACAGCTTTGCTTTGTGTAACACTATTCTTCAACCTGAAATTATTCCTCTTCATGCAACCAACAGTCATTAAATCGTTGTTCGTGTCGATGACGTCCTATTTTCCCTAAGGCTGGGATCGGACCGATAGTTCAATAAATATTTAAAGAAATGAAATAGTAATATATATATACTTTATACATGTGCCCATTGACAATTTATGCATTGATGCCTTGTATTTGTGAGTAGAAAAGATACAAATACATAGTAGAATTTATCATCATTTAACAATTATAAGATTGTGCTCATATCGGCGCTAGTCGCCATCTTTAACTTTTCAATTGCGAAATATTGAAGACCTTGTGTTGTCTTTGAGAATTTAAAAAATAACAATTAAAGTACTCCTTCGTTGAATATTTGGGTTTTTGTATGTTATATGTATTATGGTATTTCATGTATAATTAGCCAATATCTATTGGTCTATCGTCATAGAAATACTTCGGTCGTCATCAAGATCTGGTTGACCGTAACGAAATATCCATATCTCAAATGATAATGGATATTTTATTTTTTTCGTATATTTTTTT
Organism: Bathymodiolus septemdierum; assembly: GCA_963383655.1. Classification (NCBI taxonomy): domain Eukaryota; kingdom Metazoa; phylum Mollusca; class Bivalvia; order Mytilida; family Modiolidae; genus Bathymodiolus; species Bathymodiolus septemdierum. The sequence goes on from OY726531.1 coordinate 17,076,335, forward strand.
CTTTCCTCTATCAATGCAAATACTTTTACCAGACTTGATTGTATATATGAGTAACACGGCGGTTACCTTATCAGAAGCAGTAAGTGCATACTCTTCGCGAACATCTGCATTCCCCATCGATTTCTTGGTTGGGTCTGCGTTGCTCCCTTTTTTATGCTGTCCTATTATGCGTCTATACGTTCGGAGTTCCATGTTATGATGTCTGTTACGATTTCCGTATACAAGCGATGTTTGTATGAGGATTCATGTGCTAGTTACATTAGTTGTCTTTGTATGCATATAGTGCTGTTAAACACATATTGTGGTGTGTTTTTGTTTTGTGTGTCTTCGTTTTGTGTCTCGTGTACCCAATGTTGCCAGTTTCTATTGGTTGTCCATTTATGGAAAAAAAAGACAGATAGATGTTCTCTCAAAGATATTTACATACTTTCCACCAGTCTTCCTTTTCCAGTATTTATTTCAATATATACCTCCACTGTTTTATTTCCTCAGGAAATATAGATCCTAAGCCGGAAATGTCACATTATATACCCTGTCTGATAACTGAATAACATATAATATACCTCCACTGTTTTATTTCCTCAGGGAACATAGATCCTAAGCCGGGAATGTCACAATATATACCCTGTCTGATAGCTGAATAACATATAATATACCTCCACTGTTTTATTTCCTTCCCTAATTCAGTTGCAGTCTGCAATTTTAGCGTCTTGAATATTAGGTATCAGTCCAAGTTGATGACATTGAAGAGCAAATATATCGGTTTAATACATGTTTATATAGAAATACCCTTTGTTGTTGTGGGGTTTGTCAGATTAATGTCATTGTCTAAGATTTCTTTACTTGAATACAACAATAGTTTGGTAGCATGCGCGGAATAGAAAAAAGATCATTGAAAATCCTAAAATAGAGATTGATAGTGTTGATCATCTGTTTTCTTATGATGGTCCGTTAGTCCGAATGTTCTATAGGCAGTAGGTCTCATAGTCCGACACCCAAGCACAAATATATGGGTTACACCCCGTTTTTAAGCATTTTCAGTGAATCGTCTTTGAATATCAAAGTTGATTCAACATGGATTCTCTTTGTTAAAAATTGGATATCTAACTTCACAGTAGAACAGTGGATTAAAATGCACAACATAGCTACAATAATGAGTGTTTGGACCAAGATGGCGACTGTTGCAAATGTATATCGAATGTAACTACAATTTCATTTAAGCATATACATATATTTCTTCCGTTACTTTTATTTATTCTTTTTATTTATTTTCTAAAGTAATTTAAATTCGGAATCATTTAATATCTAATAAGGTTGCTACTAAGTACATGCATACTGACAAATATGCTGTGGTTCGTTGTTTTCTAATGACCTTTTGTGCAATAGAAAGTACACTTTTTTGCCCTGGTGAGGATGTTGAATATTATGTTTTCATTATCAGTTTTACATAAGCGTTTCTCCAACATTGCATCGTTAAGGTTTGTGTTTTATCTTTATAAGGAAGGGAAGTATGATACTATGAAATCTGAAATTAAAAAATATATTATGTATTTGGATCAAAAATAACGATTTTCGCCAATGTACGAAACTCAATGACAACGTGCAATTCTTTTCATGGTATAATAGTTTTCTCTGCACACAATTTAATCAACTTTTGACTACTATGGCTTGTTATGTCCTCCTTAGCACTTTTAACCGTATTGAAAAACTAATTACTACCATACATTTTTTTTATTTTTCATTTGCATATCATCGCAAAAACAGCTACACAAATGTAAATGGATTGAAACTAAATTTGGTATCAATATTTGTATCTTTCAAAGGATGTCTATAGTCGATCTTATTAGAAAAATTTGAAGATACCAAAGGGGCAATCAGAATCCGTATATCGAAGAAGAACAGACAACTCAATGGCCAAAAGAAACAGTACAAAAGGGCAAACAACGATCTACAAAACATACATATAGAACTAAAGATCGAGTAACAGGAATCCCACTAAAAACTGGGGGTGAACTCAGGTGCTCCGGAAGGCTAGACAGTTCCTGCTCCACTAGTGGCGCCCGTCGTGTTACAAACCCGGTAATAAACCGTGAATGAGGAAAGGACCGGGAAGTGTTTACGACAAGTGGAACATATCCGTGGTCATTTGTGACACATATATTCCAAAACGGTAGACCAAGTCATGGTGGTATTCATAAAATTTTCGAAATTATAACTTCAACATTACCAAAAGGAACCCTTGGTTAATGCGCTCACAACTGAAAAAACGAAAGCTTAGCTAGCTATTATTTCTCATGTGTTCCTCTAATTGAAGATCTTCTCATCCCTAATTGTCATAAGAACTTTTGAAAATAATTGCATTACATTTTTGCATAATCCACTGATCCTCGGAGATTATCACAACACTCATTTTAAAGGATATAAATTACTTGTACATTGCTTCCTGTGTACTTATTGTAATATTAATTTAAAATATTCTTCTGCATTGAGTTTCTGTTTTCCGCTACATTCAATATATTCAATGATTTTTTTTATTATCATTATTCCACTTTTATTTATTCATTTTTATTAAACTTACAAGTCTCTTTCATGTATTATTATATTTTATACGGTAGATGATCAGAAGAATCATGGATTTATTCTCGAAAGTCATGAGACTGTTAATATATATATATATATATATATATATATGTGTGTGTGTGTGTGTGTGTGTGTGTGTGTGTGTGTGAATGTGTGTGTGCCTGCCTGCCTGTCTGTCTATCTGTATGTCTTTCTCCGTGTGTCTGTGTATGTGTCTGTGTGTGTGTCCGTGTGTGTGTGTGTCTGTGTGTGTGTGTGTGTGTGTGTGTGTGTGTGTGTGTGTTTTACCATTGAATTATGCTACTTTAGATTAAGGTATCATGGAACTTCTCTGTTGTCATAATCGATCGGTAGCCGTATCTTTTTTTTTACTTCAAAACCTATCTGATCTTCGGACTATCGGGTCTTCGGACAACCGGGCCGACACATGTTTGCTAAGGAACTCCTCGAAAACTTGATCGGGTCAAGATTTGATAAATAAAACGTTTGATAAATTTATCATTATTGTATGTTCAATCCCACTAGCTGTGTTATTTGCAATAATATAATATTAAATTTTACACTTATCCCCCCTTTTTTCTAACTTTCTGTTTACATATTTATTTTCAATAAAATGTCCTTATTATGTTATTTCTTTTTTTTCTTTACTTAATGTGTTCGTGTCAATATCCATCCAATCTTAATGGTAACAGCAGCTGACATGTTCCGACCCTTTATATTCTAACATGTAACAAGTGTGGACACAGAAATGTGCTATCCAAAAGGCAAGTGTGGATGTCAATATTTCATATTATCAACTTAAAAAAAAAAATCGTGGACACACGGGTCCTGGATTTTTAAATAAAAAACTAATCCTGGATTATTATTTTTGCTTAAAAGTCCGGTCCTGTGTTTTTATTTCAAATTTTCATCATAGCCCCCCTCGCCCTCCCAAGGGATATAAAATTGTATCATTAATGATAAATTAATAAACAATAAATTCAGATTTTCTAAGTAAAATAAATCTCATTTACAAAACCACTGATATTTGCAATTTTTAGCGCTGATTTAAGCTTTAGACGCAACAATCTTTTTTATTTTTCTCTTTAAACTGTCGAAACATAACATTTATTTAACTGTAAAATTCACAAATAAAATTTACCCCCCCCCCCCTTTTTTCCCCTTTTTTTCTAGTTTAAATCAATGATCAACAATTTTACAGAATCAAACAAATGAATAAATATAACATAGATTTCTTTTAGATGCATCTTTTTACAAAGCATTGCCAGTGTGTTTTAAATCGGTCATCCAATCAAGATTCTCATTATTCTTGTCCAAGATAAAAATACATCGCTAAAATTACCTGTGGGTGTTTCCCCACTTAAAATCGTAAATTTACATAGAAATCGTAGATATTTCGTCATAAAACTTCGCACAAGGTTTTGTCTATCATATTTCTTGAAGACAAACATAACATTGTAATGCATTTATCAATATTTTATGAGTATCAACAGTTTTTTCAACACCGTATCTGTTTCTCGATACAGCCGCAAATTCAACTCGTAGATTTACATAGAAATCAGAGATATTTCGTCATAAAACTTCACACATGGTTTTGTCTATCATATTTCTTGAAGACAGACATAAAATTGTATTGCATTGGTCAATATTGTATAAGTATCAACAGTTTGTTCAATACCGTATCTGTTTCTCGATACAGCCGCCCGATTACCGTGATCCGTGACCCAGATTAGCTCGTTCCAACAGTTTTTGCTAAATAATGTTGTTTAATTAAACATGCACTACAAGTTAGAAAAGGGAGGCAATTCAATGTCACTTAATTCTACTTTTAAACGTTGACATTTAAAGCAGTTTTTTGTTTCGTTTTATTTATAGAACAATATCATCATATCTCATATGACCAGGAAGCTGACCAGGAAGCTTATTCACTTCCTGGTAGACGAAAGTTTTGAAGTATGAAGATTTGTTGTGACATCTTTTGATACAATTACAGGTATGGAAATATGCTTTTCAACAGGAATCGTCTAGTTTATGTCAGTTAGAGTTTGTTGACTTTATATGTCAAAAAGTGGTGTGCACTCAGACAAAGAAAACAGTATTGATCATTCGGTCAGTGACAAGTTTGTCACAGCCCGACACAGGTCTACACATATTAAACTGTATGGGAAATAGTAACACTGGGAAGGAGAAATAATATGAAGAAGATATATATAAATGAGCTACTGTGGCATATGTCTCTGTTTGGGTGTATATTGTTTTTTAACAGGAATCGTCTTCCTTGGTGTCAATTAGAGCTTGTTGACATTATATGTCAAAAAGTGGTGTGTACACACACAAAGAAATCAGTATTTATCATTCGACCAGTTTCAAATATGTCACAGGTCTACATATATCAAACTGTATGGGAAATATTAACATTGGGAAAGAGAAATAAAATAGAAAAGAGATATATAAATAAGTTACTGTATGGTATATATCTGCTATTGTGTATATCTGGTGGTACTACAAGATCCCAAACTATGATATGACCCATAACTTTTTGTATCGAAGTCACGAGTATCATTTCCTATAATAAATGTACAGGTAACTGATCAAATCGCCTCAGTCAATATCTCCTCTATATTTAACAAAGTTACCCCCACTTTAAATCCGCCTCATACAAAATCGCCCCCACATTAATCAATATCGCCCCAACATTTTTTGTTGTAAATAATAATACTTATGATTATATTGTTATTATTATTGGTTTTGACAACGACATTATCTCCAGGGGGGGGGGGGGGGGGGGGGGGGACAAAATGGTAGATGGGTCATTAAAAATTGTCAAATGATAGAAGGGGGTCACTTCTTTTCTGGTTGATCAAGCAGGGGGAGTCATGATTTTTTTAAACATAGACTATAAATAAAATTTGCATATAAAATGAAAATAAATATATTCAGCCGAATAAAATGTCTCTTTGTCATACATTTTGCCAAATATCAAACTGTCACTATATATAAATAAATATATATGTATAGAGTACATAGGAACGAGGCTTTCTGGTTCACTACATTACAGTTCCAGAGTCAACCCAGAGAGACAGATCAATGTATGAACATAGGATATGCAGTTTTCTCTCAAGGCCCATATAGCACCATGGTACCATGGTGCTATATTTTCTACCATGGTGCTATTTTGTGAAATTTTATAATATAATGTATTAGTGCAATGGTGCTTTAATTTTCAGAAAACCAGTGCTCTCTTAATTTACATGGTACTATTTGAAAATCCTTGGGAGAACACTGATATGTTTTAGGTATTTATGACAAAAAATGTTTTTGATAGTATATTCTTTTCAAAGGAAACACCAAGATAGGCTTCCTTTCAACATCTCAAACAAAAAAAAACATGGTTTTAAAGGTAACTATTTGATTGCTAAAAACAAATCTGAAACACTTTAATAACTTTCAAATTTCAATCCAGAGGAATGCAAAAACTGACTAGGTAGTAATAAATTCATATGTATAATACTGCATTTACATAAATTAAATAGTTCTGACTAGATTATGAAACTTATTAAAATTAAATGCATCACAAAATATTTGTACATGTATTAACTATCAAACATATTAAATCTCTTAAACAAACAAAATAACACAGATATGTAAAAATGAGACTAGAATAAATAAATATACAATACTTGTGCACTGTCGAAGCATATAGGTAATATGTGTATGAGGCTTAGAAACTGGGGAAAATACGAGGCTTTGTCGAGCCTTTTCCCCCGAAACGCCGAATACACATATTTACCTATATGCTTCGACAGTGCACATGTATTGTATTTATCCTGCAATTTTCAATCGTAAATACACGTTTAATGGACGATGATTAAAGTATTTGAAATAATTGTGTGTATGTATTTATCAATACTTCTAAAAACTTCATTTAATTCTGCTTTTATTGGTCCAAGTTTCATGAAAATCCGACCACAAATGACTTCAAGGAGAATTTTGGAAACATTTCTGGTTTTGTATGATTTATATAGAGAAAACTTTTTGTGTGCCAATACTTTTGGCTAGAGATTGTAGATATTTCTATTTTTGTTGATTTTTCACATTTCTTGTGAACATTTATTGTTAAATCTGCAGAATATTTCATACTTTATAAGGCATGTAAGGCTTGCAAACTAATTTCAGAAGAAAGAAGGACATTTATATTTTAAACTATTTTATTTTATATGTTTACTCAGTTCCAGCTGTTGTAGGAAATGCAATTCAGTTTTTGGTAAAAATAAACCTTCCTGAAACAAAACAAAGTTGTCAGGGGAGATAATTAATTGGTTTTACAAGGAAAGTACCTACAAATCAACTAGATGATAAAATTCTTCTTGTTATATTTGGTACCAAATTTTAGTATTCTATTTTGTGAAATTAGGTTCATTTCAAAAATCACAATGTGACACCCATTCTTATACAATTATTTGATATTTATTATGGAAGTATATTATTTACATTTCAATATTTGTTAATTGTATTTTGATTTACCTGAGTACCATGAGTTGTCATACCGTTGTGATAGATGAAGGCATAGTGGAGGAAAAGTTGGGGGGTCAACATTTTTCTGACACTATTAGGGGGGGGGGGGAGGTGTCACATATGTTACACAAAAGTGGAAAGGAGGGTCATTTAATTTTTTTCGGACATTCAAAATAATTTACCGCCCCCCCTGGAGATAAATAATGACCGGTCGTTAATATATGTATAATATACACAATAAAAATTACAGTGCATGTAATCGGAAACGTAATTGTTTAATTCTGTCAATTAAGTGAAGGTATTTATTTGTGTCCTTGTAATAATTACTATCTTCTTTTAATCAAAAGAAGAGCTTGAAGATACCATACGGGTAATCAGAACCGTATATCGAAGAAGAACAGACAACACAATGGTCAAAAGAAAAAAAAGTACAAAACGACAAAGAAAGATCTACAAAACATATATAACTAAAGATCGAGTAACACGAACCCACTAAAATCCGGGGTTAAACTCAGGTGGACAGGAAGGGTAAGCAGTTCCTAGTCCATTAGTGACACCCGTCAAGAATAGATTAATTATACATAGAGTCGACAAATGAAAGTTGATGTTAACATCTGTGTATGGATATGGACTATGAACAAGTTAAAATAAAGAAAAGGGTTAAATAATAAAGAAATAAAGAAATTTCATTGAAAATAAATATGTAAGCAGAAAGTTAAAAAAAAGGGAGGGGGGGGGGGTAATTCCGAGAGTGGGTGATTGTTGTTTAACGCCAATTCAGCAATTGTTTTCAGCTAGTTAATTATCAATGAGATGAGATGATGATGAGGTCTGCTTTGTTCCAGACGAACATGATGGGTTGAATTTTTTCAGTGCCAGCACAACAGTCCGCGGGTGTACATGTCGCTTCACTCGGACACATTTTTCTGATTCCGAGTCAACTAGTCTTTGCTCTTTCTCCTTAATGCAAAAAAGGATCCATTCGACTCGTAGCCGCAAGTGAGAAAGTCTACCAGTTGCCTGCACATGTTCGATGGTTCTCTCCGGGTACTCCAGATCCTTCCACCACTAAAACTGATCGCCATGATATAGCTGAAATATTGCTGAAAGTGGCATTAAGCACAATAAATCATTAAATCAAATCAATCTGAAAAATTTATGAACGAATACTTCGAATATATGTCTGGATATGCGGTTCTCATATTGAGGGCATATATAAAAATGGGGGTATTTTTAAACTCCAGCGTCACTACCTTAAGCAATTGTACCTAGGGTTAGCATATGTAGACCCTCCTCCCCCCACACACACGCAAACATTCCCTTTCCCAAACGATCCAGCGTTACCACCGTAGCCAATTTGACCTTAGGTGAAATTATGTACCCCCAACTCCCCCCAATCTCCTAACCCCGCCCAATCAAACCCACACAACGCCTCGATATCGACGACTAGCTCTTCTTCTTGCTTTATAAACTCAGTGCAAATATATTTTATATTCGTGGACAATGTACGTATATTCTATTTATAAACGTCCTCATATAAGAACAGTTACTTATATTTAGTAATGGCCAAACATCCTATGTTAACACAGTTCTCAATGGAAAATTGTTTTGCTAGCCTCCCATGTATTGTAATCATGCAAACGGCCATTTATTTAATTGTAGACTTGATTGAAAGTGTTTAGTAACAAGAATTGTAACTGTTTGAGCTTCAGAAGCAAATGCATTGGAAATATCGAACAAAGCAATATTTCAAGATGGCTGCTCTTATGCATGTACATTATGTTCGATGTTTTCTTTTCAGAAACGTTGACATGGCAACAGCAAAAACACCATTTTGCAACATCTGTGATCATGACAACGAATCTAAATTGGCGGCCACCTGGTGTCCGGAATGTGAGGATTTCCTGTGTACCGACTGTAACAGGCACCATTCTAGATCTTCATCAAGTAACCAACACATCGTAATTTCCATGGAAAATTACCAGAAATTACCCAGCTCTATTCTATCTATTAAGAACAGATGCACCAAACATGACAATAAGTACGAATTCTACTGCTCTATTCATGGCGACCCTTGTTGCGTTATGTGCACAAGATATGATCATCGCCATTGCCAAGAATTACGTCCCATTCTTGAGGTTACAAAGAATGCCAAGTCATCGACGGCCATTGCCCACATTGAAAGAGATCTCGAAGACATCGATGGCACATTTGAAAAAATAAAGTCAGATATCACAAAGAATATTTCTGATATTGACAAACAAAAAAGAAACTTTTTGTCCGGTATATCAGACTTGCGCAAATCACTTAACGACCATTTAGATAAAATTGAAAAACAAACAGTTGAAGAGATGGAGTCAGAAGAACACAATTTACAAGGCAAATTAAAGAAAGTATTGGTTGCCATGGAAATTAAAAGAACTGACTTTGATAATATCCGACAAGATGTGAATAAAATAAAGAAATATGCTAGTGATCTCCAGACATTCATAGGAGTGACCGAAATGACGAGTGTTTTGGATGGAGAAGTTAAGAAACAGGAAGGGGCATTCAATTATGACCTTTTTGAACTGAAGCTTGACTTTTCATCAGAATTGGAATCTTTTGTGAAATATGTTTCTACATTTGGTGCTGTTTCTATTACACAAAAGCATTGTAGTTCTAGTCTTGTGAAAGAAGCTGAATTGCAAGCACAGATTCCACAGGAAAGCAAGCTGGGTGTTACACCACAACTCACAAGGAAGACGATTGTAAATTTTCAAACTGGGGTTATTGGGCATGTCTGCATGAAAGGATGTGACATATTACCAGATGGGAAACTTATATTCGCTGAACAAGAAGGCAAGCGTTTGTTGATGTTTTCTAATAACGGAAATTACGAAAAAGACATTGTCCGGTTTTCAGATAAGCCGTTTGAGGTTTCATGCACAGGAGAAAATGTTGTAGCTGTTACAATTAACAACAGATGTGAAGTCGTATTTGTAAATGTCATTACCAACACCATAATAAACACGGTAGATATTGGCCATGGATGTTATGGAACCGATTTCAGCATGAATCGTCTAGCCATTCGAGTAATACAACCGCATACATCAAGTCACATTGTAAATTTAGATCCCAAAGGTAAATTGATTGATCGGGTCAATATTCCTGGTTGGAACTCCACAAACATATCTTTGCGTGATGGTACCATTAAGTGTACAGACTGGAATGTCAATACGATTTACTGTTATACATTAACAGGACAAGAGATTTGGACATTCGAAGACGAAAACGTCCTACGAAAACCAATTGGAATTGCCTTAGATAAAAATAGCAACGTTTATGTGGCTGGTATGGAAACAAACAACGTTGTTGTACTTTCACCTGATGGTAAAAACTGCAGAGAAATATTAACCAAAAGTGATGGGTTGGATGAACCGTATTCACTACGTATCAACATTGACCGTAACGAGCTCCTGGTATGTAATAAGAATGGTCCAGCATTTCTTTTCTCTCTACATTAAGTGTAAGCTGTTATACTGGACGTTATCAATGTTCACAGAGAATTAGTACAACTTATTGTAGTATAGGTGTAAAAGCATTGTAAATTGAAGTGAATATTTGACAGTGGTGTCGATGAGCATTTATATTATTAATAAAACTAAGGTTCTCCTCTAAAAGGAAAAGATAACCATAGTCGATTTTAACTTCATGTTTAGGTCCTTTTGTTTTATTGCTCGCAGAAGGTTAAATATTATTTGGCTAAATAAAGATGCAATCTATCAATTTGTTTGCTTATCTAATGAAGTTGATTCCAGAAACACACCATGCCACTAAATTTGATAAGAAACATTTGAAGATAAGGGTAATAACAAAATTACCAAAGAGGTAATGCGAATCCGTAAATTGAAGAAAGACAGACAATACAATGACCAAAGGAAAAAAGACAAACAACGATCAGAAAACTAAAGATTGAGTAACAAGAATTCCACTCAAAACCGATGGTGAACTCAGTCGCTCCAGAAGAGGAAGCAGTTCTTGCTCCACGTGTGGTACCCGTCGTGTTACTCTTTTTATTAAGCTAGTACTAGTAGTGTATATAATGATAATGAGCTAAATTTGTGTCACGAGTGTGAATATATATATATATATATATATATGTGTAACCATTAAATAGCAAATGTATGTACTACTTAACAAAAAAATGCAAATTACAAAAGAAGTAAAAATAGTTAAATATTTGGAGGTTATTGTTAAGCTAATTAAATAAACATTTTATCAAAAATTTGTCCATTGTTTCTGTCATGTTGGCACCAGATATGTTTAATTAATTAAATGTTGTTTAATTACAAGTGAGCAATATTTCTCCTATATTCATTGCACACAATAAGAAGAGTTTGAAGATACCAAGGTGGGTAATCAGAATCCGTAAATCGAAAAAGAACTGACAATGGCTAAAAGAAAAAGAAAAGAAAAAAGGACAAACAATGATCTACAAAACACTACACAGGAAGCAAAAGATCGTGCACTAAAAATCGTGGTTGATCTCAGACCTGTACCCCGGAAGGGTTAGAAGTTCCTGCTCCACTAGTGACACCCATCGTGTTACTCTAGTTACAAAACCGGTGATAAGTAATGAATCTGGAACGGACCGTGAAGTGTTACGATAAGTGGAACATATCAGTGGTACATTGCGATAAAGATATTCCTTAGCGGTTAATCAATTCATGTTGGCGACCGTAAATCTTTCGAAGTGATGCCAAACCAATAGGCATCCTTGGTTCAGTAGCTTCTTTGTTAGCAGCAACCCTCTGTCAAGGAAATCATGAGCGGAACCACAGGTTCTGGATTATCGGATCAACTGAGAGATAAATCATTCGGTTGAAAGAGGGTATCTATGGTTGGGATGTCCTGTTTGCAAACATTGAATCACGTGGTTAAAAGATGATACCTATGAGTGGAATATCCTGTTTACAAACAATAAATCACGTGGTTAAAAGGGGTACCCATGGATTAGATATCCTGATTAAACAATAAACCATAAGGTCAAAAGCAGGAACATGTGGATTGGATGCCCTGTTTAAAAAAATAAATCACGTGGTTAAAAGAAACTCTATGGATGGAATGTTCTGTTTGCAAACAATAATATGATGTAGTTAAAAGGGACACATATGGATGGGATGTCCTGTTTTCAAACAATGAATCACGTGGCTAAAAGATGGTACCTGTGGGTGGAATGTTCTGTTTACAAACATTGACTCACGTGTTTAAAATGTTGACACCTACGGATGGGATGTCCTGTTTGGCACAAGTACAACGGCAGGTGATGGATATGCCTCCACAACGTACCATCAAAAGAACATATTACACGATGGCCAAATGAAAATGTACAAAAGGACAAACAACGATCTATAAAACATACACATAACGCTATAGATAGAGTAACACAATCCCCACTAAAAACTGAAGGTGAACTCTGGTCCTCCGAAAGGGAAGTCAGTTCCATGCTCTTCCAATGATATAGCTTGAATTAACAAATCTTGCTTGGCGTTTGATAGCTCGGAATCACTCTCACTAACTCTTAAGTTTTTCGTGTTTATTCTTACATATAAATACAAAATGGTCATTGTCATTTCTGACCTACTGGCGTGTCATCAGTGCAGGAATGTAGAAAAGGTTACTCAAAAATATATGATTGGTTTAGTTTGGTCAAGGATTTATATAGCAAGAAGGATATGGAACTCGTATTTTCTTGCTTTTTCTCGCGTCGCGAGATTACATGCTACTCGCGTTGATTTTTCCTGTATCACCCCTCATACACGTAAAATAAAAAAAAGTAGAGTTTCATACAGCTAAAAACATATAAAAATGATCAAAACAAAGCAACTAATCACGCTAAGGTTTGTGGCATACATTGAATACACTCTAAACTACACATTTATACACTTTGCTATGTTCATTTCATGTAAACAATGAAGTTTATTGATTTCTAAATAGGCCACCCCCATTTCCGCCCAGAACGCCGCCATTTTGACAAATGATGTAAACCATCCTTAAAGATACAAATCGGAGCACTGTTTTCAATAAAACTCCTACTTAACATTGAAAAATTTTATATTTTCACTAAAATGACAGCTCCGCTTCAATATTCGGTATGATGAGAGAAGAGGAGTTTGAAATTTATATTCGAACTTTGACAGCCCATGAAGGGCAAATCGATTAATGCCAATTATTGATGAGATAAGGGTGATACATTACAAAAAGTCGATACTTTATCAATGATTGGTATTTAGAACAAATATTTTCACTTTATTCCTGTAATTATGGTTTTATATACTTACAAATACTAGTTTAAAATGTTGAAGCGATGAAAATTTCCAGCGTTTATCAAGGCACGCGCATCGTCAACGAATTGCACTATGGGTAATCTCGCCACGCAACATACTTACATACAATCTATATTAAATCTCCCGGGATTCAAATCCTTCTTACTATATAAATCCTTGGTTTGGTGTTATGGTGTTTAACGCCACTTTCAACAATATTTCATCTATACCGTGGCAGTCAGTTTTATTGGTGGAGGAAACCTGAGTACCCGGAGAAAACCACAGATCTGACGCAAGTATCCCCTCTGGCTTTTTCCTCTGCTTGTAATCGAACCTACACTCGCTAGAACTCGGCCGATTCGGTTCCACCACATGCTAGAAGGAGAGAAGCGGACTTACCCGAAGATTACCGATTAATGGAACTTGCTGTCAAAAGTTTGGTAGCGATGTTTTCATTGCTTAACCTAAGGTTCACATGATCATTGTTTAAATCAACAATATTTCAGTTGCATTTAACAGCATTTATATATGGTAGTTCGTCTTATCGTCAGCATATACTTTGAACACCAATTTAATTGTAATACCGGTAGTTTTATGTCAAACTATCTAGAATATTGCTCAAGTTGGTGTAAAAGACAAAACCAAACAAGGGTTCCTGCTGTTGTCGTGATCGTATGGTAGTTGAATTGCAACTACCAATGCAATCAGTGTCTATCACCACTAATCCCGGACGCTCATGGCGAGGTGTACTCGATACAATATTATGTGATAACGTTTGTCAGTGACTTGCGTCAGGTCGGTGTTTTCCTCTTGATACTCGGGTTTTCTCCACAAATAAAACCGCTCCACGATATAACTGAAATATTGCTAAAAGTGGCGTTAAGCGCCATACTTCTATAACCCTAACACACAACCAATCAGTCTTCTAGAAATCATATACACCACTATGTTAAATCTCATTGAGAAGCAACATAATATACTGATCAATTGATGTGAACTATATTCTTTCTTAGCTAACTTTTTTATATAGTATATTGTATATAACCAGTTGCCTACCCTTCCGAGGACCTGAGTACCCCACATGAGATCCCAATTCAACTTAGCGTGTTGGCGTAGTGCAAAGCGGACCTCATCTCATGGAAATGTAACTTTTTACTCATCATCCTATAGCTGAAAAATTGCTTGTGTGTAATAAATCAACAATCACTCACTCCCTTGCAACATCATAGAAATATGCAGAATTGGTCCTGCTTTACAGAGTTTGAAAAACAAAAACCATGGAATGTGGAATGGCTTTGTTTTCTTTGTATTGTATATCTTTATTCTCATATACCTTCCCAATTTATATGTGATTTATATATTATTCTCGGCCTAATTTATTCTTCACAGAGAATTGTTTAATTTTTGGTCTCCTGACCTTGACTGTAAAAAATTGAATATTCATTGCAGTAATCACACGAGTCAATTTATAACCTACAGTCAAAACCTGTCTATGCAGTCACCTGTATTAAAAGGTCACCCTTTTCTTGTCCTGTCGTAGAACATTTCTTATGAATTGAACCTCTTTTAAGAGGTCATCTGTCTTAAAAGACCACTTTTTCTTCAACTCAAAGGTGACCTCTTAATATAGATTTGACTATATTAAATGTTCTGTGTATTTTCACAAAATTTAATGATACATTGATTTTAGCCAGCTTTTCTCTTCAGGTGTCGAGAATGTTGGCGCCAAAGTGTGCTCTGGAAATCAGAGTTGATGCCCTTGATGAGGAAACAAATACAGGTATAGAAAATTGAGCTAAACTAGAACACAAAATGAAACGGATAGAGGACAAGGTAATGACGGATGTCAATTAATTTATTTATCTTTTTCGATAGTTTTGATTGTTTAGGTTTGGTTTGGTTTGATGGTGTTTAACGCCACTTTCAACAATATTTCAGTTATATCGTGGCGGTCAGTTTTATTGGTGGAGGAAACCGAAGGACCCGGGGAAAACCGCCTACCAGTTACTGGCAAACTTTATCACATAATGTTGTACACCTCACCCTGATTGGGATTCGAACTCACAACATCAGTGGTGATAGGCACTGATTGCACAGTTACTTGTAAATCCAACTACAATGCGATCATGGCCCCTGATTGCTTAAGTAGGATACGGTACAATAAGAGCCAATCTTATCTCCCAGTTTCGCCAGAAATAAACTTGGGATTGTTTTCAAAAGATTGTTTGAATTGGCTTCTGGTGTTTAACGCCACTTTCAACGATATTTCAGTTATATCTTGGCAGTGCTTTAAAAGAAATGTACATGTATATATTACAACAAAGATAACGAAAATAAAATGAACCACAAATATTACCTTGGAATAAGCATTTTATATTGTGTTCTTTCCACTGCTGAATTGGCGTTAAACAACAATCACTCACTTACTGTTGTAAGTATTTAATATGTCTTTCTGTTTCCCTATTATGAAAAAAAGGGTTTAAATGTGATGGTCAACAATCCACCAATATCAACAAAACGATCAACCACGTATTACCTCTGACAATTGAACACAAGAAAAACACAACATATGGCATTGGAAATCCAGTTCCTGGCTTAGGACAGGCACAAGAGTGGGACAGGGTTAAACCGGTTGTGTATGACTGTCTGTGATGGAACTATTAACTCAACTGACAAAGAGTGATGTAACTGCTACATCTGTATGACAAATTCAATCTCTGAGATGGTCATATGATTTTGTAGAAAATCTTAAGTGTTAATGGAAATATTGTTCACCATGTCACTAATAAAGGACGGTACGGGTTGCTATGGTCTAGTGGTCTGAGGTAATTGATCGTTGTGGGATAGGATTAGACCCTCCGATTAATCTGAAGTAATCGATCTTTGACAGCATGCCCACAGCGTTTTTTATTTGAGGGTACATGTACCTCCACCTCCCAAGAAATCTGTTAGGGATACAATAATATTGGGACATGGCAAATGGGACATGTGCCATTGCTTCAACCATATTACTGAATCTGAACAGTATTGTGTGGCTCATTATATCCTAATAAAGCATTGTTTAAAACGCTGTGTATGTTTTAAATGGGGTTTGCAATTAATATTTCGCATGCACAATAGCGACCCAACACCACAAGGTGTGGAAAATAGAAATAGCCTTCTGTGGTTTAAATGCGTATTAACTGCATTACATGTAAACTGTATAATTCTGTTTGATAAAGTCCTTTAACTAGAACAGAAAAAAAATGTACACTTGAGTGAAGTGTTGTAATAAAATATCGTGAACGTGATGTAAAAGTGTTTCAAGGTATATTTTAAATGAGGTTGAAACATGTCACCATTTGATATCAATTCATTTTGACGATTTTAATTACGGAAGTCGATCACAACCATATTTTTTTTAACAATTGCAACACAGCTGATTTTTTTCATATATTATTATATTATTTTAAATACATGTTTTATAGATGTGCTTCAAATACTTCCTTCTACACAAATTAATTTGTATTGTTTATCTGCTGAAATATCTAAACACCAACGTGACCGTAGCATTTTACATGTGTAGACCCTCTCTACTGCTTTTTAGATAATAACAATAGAAGCAGAGCCGTCTTAACAGCATCACGGACCCCCAGGAAAAGCAGTGCACTGGGGCCCATACCTACACAACCACTCATAGGAATAAAACTATAATAAAAAGAAAAAATATATATCACACTGTCGGAACAGTTCCAACATTCAATAGAAAAACTGTAGAAATATTATCATTTAGTGTCCGTCGTCCGTTATCCATAACTTTTCATATTAATATTTAATATTTTTCTTAGAAACTGCAAAACCAAATGCTTTAACTATTTTACGTTATTAAGTTTTGGGACTATTTTGTAGCGCGTGCATATATAGTACATGTTCATGCAAAACGCACATGCATCAACACGTACCTCACCATGACCAGACCCAAAGGGTCTAGGGTATTATCATCAAATTGCGTCCAGCGTGGTCTGTAAATCTTTAACATTAACATTGGAGGGATGTAGGAGTGGTGTGTATTCAGTGCCGTCTTAACGCATGGGCATCGTGCAGAACTTTGCCCGGGGGGCCACGAACATAGGGCCCCATGCTTATATATGTATGTTGTGACTGTATGTTGTTCTAAGGTTTAAACACTGACTTTGTTAGAAATACCAATACAATATATATTGTTTAATTTTTGTGCATAAGTTATTGTTTGCATGATTGACAGACAATATTCATCATATTGTTTTCTAGCTTCTGAACTGTCGATCGATAAAAAAAAAAAAAAATGCTAGACAGGCAGCATATATCCAGTCAATGGGGTTTGCAATTACTATTTCGCATGCACAATAGCGACCCAACACCACAAGGTGTGGCAAATAGAAATATTCTTCTGTGGTTTAAATGCGTATTAACTGCATTACATGTCAACTGTATGATCCTGTTTGATAAAGTCCTTTAACTAGAACAGAAAAAAAATGTACACTTGAGTGGAGTGTTGTAATAAAATATGGTGAACGTGATGTAAGCATTTCAAGGTATATTTTAAATGAGGTTGAAACATGTCACCATTTGATACCAATTCAATTTGACGATTTTAATTACGGAAGACGATCACAACCATATTTTTTTTTACAATTGTAACTCAGGTGTTTTTTTTCCATAAATTATTATATTATATTAAATACATGTTTTATAGATGTGCTTCAAAAGCTTCCTTCTTCACACATTAATTTGTATTGTTTATCTTCTGAAATATCTAAACACCAACGTTACCGTAGTATTTTACATGTGTAGACCCTCTCTACTGCTTTTTGGATAATAACAATAGAAGCAGAGCCGTCTTAAAAGCATCACGGGCCCCCAGGAAAAGCAGTGCACTGGGGCCCATACCCACACAACCACTCATAGGAATAAAACTATAATAAAATGAAAATATATATCACACTGTCGGAACAGTTCCAACATTCAATAGAAAAATTGTAGAAATATTATCATTTAGTGTCCGTCGTCTGTTATCCATAACTTTTCATATTAATATTTAATATTTTTCTTAGAAACTGCAAAACCAAATGCTTTAACTATTTTACGTTATTAAGTTTTGGGACTATTTTGTAGCGCGTGCATATATAGTACATGTTTATGCAAAACGCACATGCATCAACGCTTACCTCGCCATGACCAGACCCAAAGGGTCTAAGGTATTAAGGTATATCTTTAACATTAGCATTGGAGGGATGTAGGAGAGGTGTGTATTCAGTGCCGTCTTAGCGCATGGGTACGCGGGGCTGACCTTTTCCCGGTGGGCCCACGAGCATAGGGACCCCATGCTTATCTATGTATTTTGTGTACTGTATGCTTTTCTAAGGTTTAAACACTGACTTTGTTGGAAATACCAATACAAACTGGCATAAACCCATGGTCTACCACACCCGAAGTAGGTATGCTAACCATTACACCACAAATGCGGCACAAAGTGACAAAACTTAGCATAGTAACTCCCTAAAATGTTCATTTTAATAGCCCAGCTAAATTTCGTGAAGCAAAGCATTTAAAAATGGGTCTGCATGTCTATCCACGGACTTTCCGTGAGATAGTACTATAAAAATCCAACTAAAAAGTTTTGGTCTAGTACAAAGCGACCTCATCATCATCTTCTCATTAAAAAATAACTTGTTCTCACCATGATATAGCTGAAATATTGCTGAGTTGGCGTTAAGCAACAATCACTTAATCACTGACTCGGAATCAGGATAATATGTAAAGAGTGGAGCAGACTGTTCTCTCAGTGAGCTAGCACTATGGCATGTTTATCTAGAGTGGAGCGGCATGTCTACATGCAGACTGTTCTCTCTGTGAGCTAGCACTATGGCATGTTGATCTAGAGTGGAGCGGCATGTCTACATGCAGACTGTTCTCTCAGTGAGCTAGCACTATGGCATGTTGATCTAGAGTGGAGCGGCATGTCTACATGCAGACTGTTCTCTCTGTGAGCTAGCACTATTGCATGTTGATCTAGAGTGGAACGGCATGTCTACATGCAGACTGTTCTCTCTGTGAGCTAGCACTATGGCATGTTGATCTAGAGCAGAGCGGCATGTCTACATGCAGACTGTTCTCTCAGTGAGCTAGCACTATGGCATGTTGATCTAGAGTGGAGCGGCATGTCTACATGCAGGCTGTACTCTCTGTGAGCTAGCACTATGGCATGTTGATCTAGAGTGGAGCGGCATGTCTACATGCAGACTGTTCTCTCTGTGAGCTAGCACTATGGCATGTTGATCTAGAATGGAGCGGCATGCCTACATGCAGACTGTTCTCTCTGTGAGTTAGCACTATGGCATGTTGATCTAGAGTAGAGCGGCATGTCTACATGCAGATTGTTCTCTCTGTAAGCTAGCACTATGACATGTTGATCTAGAGTGGAGCGACATGTCTACATGCAGACTGTTCTCTCAGTGAGCTAGCACTATATCATGTTGATCTAGTACAAAGCAAACATCATTATCATTTCATTAACTGTAACTTGTTTTCCCCATGATATAACTGATATAGTTTATCATTGATTTGCGTTTGGTTGGTGGTTTTCTTCACTACTGAAAACAGACTGCCACAACATAACTGAATTATTGTTGAAAGTGCATTTAATTACTCATAGCTCCATATTTCCTATATAGAATAGGTGTTATAACTTCTATTTTCCTTTTAGACAACAGGTGGCTCAATGGTAGGTGGATTACCTAACAACTCGTACAAGTCTATCACAGAAAATACAACGTGTGTTCTCGCCCGGCTTTGTAAATTACAAAAAGGGTGCATTCGACTCGCAGCCGCAAGTCATACAGTTTACCAGTTGCTTGCCCATGGTCGGTGGTTCTCTCCAGGGACTCCGGCTTCTTCCATCACTAAAACTGGTCGCCATGATATAGCTGAAATATTGCTGGAAGTGGTGTTAAAACACCAAAAATATTTTTAAAATCCTTTTAGTCATTTCAGGTTAATTGAGCTGTTCTTTGTCAGAAAGATGTCATTTTTTTTATTCTGTCCATATTCAAATGCTTTTATATGAAGTTATTTGTGCTAAGATGTTGTTAGTGTTGTGGTGTTTAATGTCACTTTTAACAATATTTCAGCTATATCGGTGGCGGTTAGATTTATTGGTGGAGGAAAACGGAGAAAACGACAGACCTGCCGCAAATCACTGACAAACTTTATCACATAATGTCGTATCCAGTACACATTGCCTGATTGGGGTTAGAACTCACGTTAGTGGTGATAGGCACTGATTGCACAGGTAGTTGTAAATCCAACTACCACACGATCACGACAGCCCTTCTACATGTAAGAAAAATACTTCAATGGCTGTAAAACAGCATTCAAAAATACAATTACATGCATACTGTACTTATCAACAGAAAGTTTTAAACAGATGAATAATTCCATCTATATCTGATTTGATTTGATTTTGGTGTTTAACAACACTTATCAGCAATATTTCAGCTATATCATGGCAACTAGTTTGAGCGGTGGAAGAAGCCGGAGAGAACCACCGATCATGGGCAAGCACCTGGTAGACTATCACTTGCGGCTGCGAGTCGAGTGCACCTTTTTTCGTAATTTACAAAGCTGGGCGCAAACCCATGCTGTATTGGTGATAGGCTTGCATCAGTTGTTAGGTAATCCAACTACCTAACTCATTGAGCCACCTGGGCTCTCCTTCTATATCAACAAAAGGAACAGTCACCTCTCATCTCAAATCATTGAGCATAAAGAAAAGATCATGACATATGATGTTGAAATTCTGGCTTCGGACAGGCACACAAATGTGGCAGGGTTAAACTAGTCAATGGGATCCCATCCCTCCCCAATACATAAATAAACAGTGAGGTTCGTGTTACTTGATCTTTGGTTTTCTGTGTAGTGTTTTGTAGATCATTGTTTGTTCTTTTTCTTTTGTTCATCGTGTTGTCTGTCCTTCTTTGATTTACGGATACTGATTACCACTTTGGTATCTTCAAACTCTTCTTAAAAAACTGGGGACGTCGTAGCCGTGATCATATGGTAGTTGGATTTACAACTACCTATGAAATAAGTGTCCATCACCACTAAAGAGTTTGAACCCCGTTTATGGTAAGATGTACTCGATACAACATTATGTGATAAAGTTTGTCAGTGAATTTCGACAGTTTTCTTTCACCAATAAAACTGACCGCCACGATATAACTGAAATATTGTTGAAAGTGGCGTTAAACACTATAAACTTAAAAAACAACCTGCACAGATTTGTTTGCTTCTGCTCATTGCGTATTAATTGTTCTGATTTCTTACGTTTCCAGTGAAGTAAAGACGTACAATATAGGAGCCGATTCTACATTGCCCAGTGTGCCAAAAAAACGAAAATTTGAAAATGACACGGATGAAGAGGACGTCAAGCCAAAAATTCCTTAAACAGAATTAACAGGTAATTTACATAGATGTGACACACAGGTTAACCTCGTCCTGAATATAGCTGGAAAATTGCTCGCTGGACGTTAAACACCAATCAATCAATCAATCAATCAATCACAGGTTAACCTGTGTTGACAGACAAATCCCTCTTTTGAGACCAGCTTAATTTACTTCAAAAATTTGGGAGAAGGAAAATTTCTTTTGAATTCCTAGAGTAGGGCCATGTTTAGTTAAGTCAGTCAGTTTACAGCCAGCCAGTACCTGGAGAGAACCACCAACTGACAAAGTTACTAACAAACTTTAATTTTTTTTTTTATTATACTACAATGTTATCTATAAACAATCTAATTATACCCCCACTCGCAGAGTGGTGGGTATACTGGAATACCCTTGTCCGTCCGTCCGTCCCTAAACGTTGTGTACGTAACTAGTCATTTGTCGTTTGTTGGATTTTATTCATATTTGGTATCTTGGTTGGCCATGATCTGAGCATGCGCATATTATACCGATTTTACGGATGGTTGATTTTTGCGAGAGTATTAGCCCTTTTCATGTTTGTTTGACCATACGTCCATTCGCACATCTTGTGTACGCAACTAGTCATTCGTCTTTTTTCGCATTTTATTCATATTTGGTATCCCGATTGGCCATGATCGGAGCATGCGCATGTCATACCGATTTCACGGATGATTGATTTTTGCGAGAATCATAGCCATTTTCATGTTTGTTTGACCATATGTCCGTTCGCACATCTTGTGTACGCAACTAGTCATTTATCTTTTGTCGCATTTTATTCATATTTGGTATCTTGGTTGACCATGATCTGAGCATGCGCATATGATACCGATTTCACGGATGGTTGATCTTTGCGAGAGTTATGGCCCTTTTCATGTTCCGTTACGAGCTGCTGCTATAAATTATTTCCTTCATTAGCTATGTATAATATTCATATCTAATAATCTGTAATACATCATTTTTCATCATTCCAAACGTTTACTAGCCAACTGCCCTGGGAGGATACACATCTCTTGATTCCAACACTCTTTACACTCCTTTATGCCTCTACACCACGTTAAGTCCCACTATAATCTAACACTTTACTACACATCAACTTATGTAGAGCGAGTGGGGGTATCACAGCACGTCAACGCGTGCAGTTTCATTAAAATTGGATTTCAGCACTTGCTCCCTATTTTCTGTCAGTTGTTTACTAGTCGTAGCGTGGGAGATCTAAAAAGCTTTTAGGGGTCACGCCAGGGGTCAACATGAATACAGTCGGTGTCTATCGAGTGTGTTCCAAAACGCATATGCTCGTCTTGTCTGCTGGATTTTGTAGAAGAGTACCTGATTGGTTAATTTATAATACATTCATGCTGACCACTGACAAGATTAATTTATAATACATTCATGTCGACCCCTGACAAACCCCTAAAGGAACGTTTTTAGATCTTCCACGCGACAAATTTGACAATATATAGCATCTGTATTGTTTGTAGATGATGTTTCATCAGAAAAAAAGAAGAAGAAGAAAAAGAAAAAACATGAAGAAAATGGTGAAGCGGATGATACCATGGATACCACAGTAAGCACATCACATGAAGGTATTTATTGTAGGCTTGTTGAAGTTTATATGGTATGACCACAGACACAGCATTTAGGAGAAAGATCAAAGAATGACAGGCTTGGAATCGGGGTAATGTGTTGGAGTGGAGCGACATGTCTACCTACAGACTTTGTTCAATGAGCTAGCACTATGATAA
Source organism: Bathymodiolus septemdierum (assembly GCA_963383655.1). Lineage (NCBI taxonomy): Eukaryota > Metazoa > Mollusca > Bivalvia > Mytilida > Modiolidae > Bathymodiolus > Bathymodiolus septemdierum. The sequence continues at coordinate 17,099,961 of OY726531.1, forward strand.
TCAGACTAAGTGTGTTGGTCTAGCATAAAGTGCACATCATTATCATCTTGTCAAATGTGACTTGTTCTCACAATGATATAGTTGAAATATTGCTCATTTAGCATTAAGCAACAATCACTTGCTCATTGTTTGTCCTTTCATACTTTTTCTTTTGGCCATTGTGTAGTCTTTTCTTCTTCGATATACGGATTCTGATTACCACTTTGGTATCTTCAAACTCTTCTTAAATCACTGATTAACTGAAGAAGCATTTAATCCTTCTTTACATTACTTTACACACAAAGATGTAAGAACATTGAAGTTTCTAATGATCGCCTACAGCAGTCTGTGTTAGGCTCATGTCTTCGCTCTACATGAGACACGATATACAAGGGGAAACATTTAATCCTTCTTTACAGTACTTTACACACAAAAATGTAAAAACATTGACGTTTCTAATGATCGCCTACAGCAGTCTGTGTTAGACTCTTGTCTTCGCTTGGGCCCAGGTGGCTCATTGAGTTAGGTCGTTGGATGAAGCAACTCATACAAGCCTATCACCAATATGGCGTGGGTTCGCACCAGACTTTTGTAAATTACAAAAAAGGGTGAACTCGACTCGCATCCTCAAGTGACAAAGTTTACCAGTTGTTTGCCCATGGTCTTTGGTTCTCTCCGGGTACACTGGCTTCCTCTACCACTAAAGCTGGTCGCCATGATATAGCTGAAATATTGTTGAAAGTGGCGAAAACAGCAACAATCCAATCAAATCAAATCATGTCTTCGCTCTACATGAGACGCTGCACTCAAGAAGCATTTAATCGCTCTTTAAATTTCTTTACACACAAAAATGTAAAAACATTGAAGTTTCTATTGGATGCCTACAGCGCAGTCTGTGTTAGACCAATGTCTTCGCTCTACATGAGATGCGGCATACAAGGAGAAGCATTTAATCCTTCTTTACATTTTAGATATGGGAAGTGAAAAGAAAAAGAAGAAGAAAAAGAAAAAAATTAAGGAGGAACCGGAATCAGATTAGAATTGACAAGACAATATACATTGTCAATCATTTTATAAATACATGTATTGTGTTCATGATTAGTCAAACCTGCTTATCAGGTCACCTGTATTAAACAGTCACCTGTATTTAAAGGTCACCTTTTCTTGTCCTGTCATAGACAAATTTGTTATGAATTGAACTTCCTCCCATCTTGTAAGTTAAGGCCACTTTTTCTTTGTTTCTAAGGTGACCTCTTAATACAGGTTTGACTATACCCAGGAGGGCGTTATAAATAAAATTCCAAGATTTTAAGAGGCTCATTCCTGTTTGCCATTATACATTTCAGTCAAATAATTCTCATTTTGTTCATTTTCTCAAATATTCTTGTTAAATAGACCATTTTCACGTTTTTGACTTGATTCTAAAATTATGTTTTTATACACTTCTTGTTTATACACTTCTTTTTATTTTAAAGGAGTTATTTCCCTTTAAGATTGGTAAAAGATCGCCATGTTATCAATTCTCCATAAATAAAAAATTTCAGTACATTTTTTTAAAGCTGACAGGGCTTTCAATATTTTTCAAGTCAACCAGCACTTTACTATTTAATACTGTAGGTACTTTTTTTATCAAAATTTGAACAATTTGCATGAATATCTTATACAGCACTCTTTAAAATCAGGAGGTGCCAAAGACCATTTTAGGCAGGTAAAAAATACCTGGTACCACCCCTTTTTGGAAGGCTTGAGTTGTGTATAATACTCTACAAAAAGGGAGGTAATTCTACTTCTATGTTGTGACAACAAGGAATTATTGTGAAGCTCCGTATTTAATATTGTTCAATTTAATTAATCAACGATTGGAACACAGATTAACAAAAAAAAAAGTCACAACACATTGTTACCTTGATGAAAAATAAATATTAGTTTGGTGGTGTTTAACGACGCTTTCAACAATATTTCAGTTATATCGTGACAGTTCGTTTTATTGGTGGAGGAAACCGGAGAAAACCATCGCCCTGCCGCAAGTCACTGACACACTCTCAACATCAGTGGTGATAAGCACTGATTCCATAGATAGTTGTAAATCCAGCTACCATGTGATCACGGCCACAACAGCCCCCTGAGACTCGAGGAATACAATTTTTTACATAATTAAAAGTCACATGACATAAAACGGAAATAAAGGTTGTCATTGTTAAGGTTTCTGTTAATGTTTTTGTTTGTCATGAGATGTGCAATGGCGTCGTCAGTTTTCACCTATTGTTAGGATGATGAAAGTATTTTTAAATAAATTGTCAAGATATTTGTGGTGTTTTTTTTTACATGGATTGTCATTGTGTGCTTCGCCTTTCAAAAGTATATATGAAAGTCCTGCCCTCCGTTCAATATGTTCACCGTTTCTAAAAATAGAAATTTCTTTAAAGTGATAAAAACTTCTTCATTTGTTCTGAAATAACAAATTTAAACAATGAAGCTTGGGTAGAATTGTCTTTGAATGATCCCCTATCCATAGCATCTCAGACAATGTTGCCTTCCATCCACGATGTTAGCTATATTCATTAATATTTGAATACAAGCTACATACTTGATTATTGGTCAGTACTTGCTAAAGTTTTTGTTTATTTGGGTGTGTGTGTGGAGGGGGGAGGGTCATTATGCTATACCCATGTCCGTCTGTGAGGTAATTGGTTTCTGCTCAATAAGTGGAGTTCCTATTGAGCAAATCTTTTGAAACTTATACACAAAAGCAGTTGGAAGACACCACAGGGGTAATCAGAAGCCATAATTCGAAAAACAGACAATACAATGCACCAAAGAAAAATATCAAAGGAAGAACAAGTTTGATTTCAAACTTTGCCACTTTTTCCGTTCTGAAGTTATGCCCCTTGATTTACTTGATTGGCTTGAAGCGAGGGCATCCATATCCTGTGTACACATTCCTACATTTCGCTTGATTTAAAATCTGAAATGACTTAACACCCGGAGAAGTTTAAGAATATTTTGAAGATACCAAAATGGGAACTCAAAATCGGAAAATCGAATAAGGAGAGACAACACAATGGCCAAAAGAAGAGGTACACAAGGTCAAAAGCGATCTACAAAATAGTGCACATTAAACTAAAGATCGAGTAACACCAACCCCACTAAAACCAGGAGTGACATCAGGTGCTCCGGAAAGGTGAGCACTTCATTTTCCACTAGTGGCATCTGTCTGGAAAATACTTTGCATTTGATAAATCATATACTGTACATACACAACTAATCACTGGTTTGTCGGTAATTTACCATTTTATTGTTCGATGTACAAATTTGAAATTGAAGATGGTCACCGGAAATGAATTGTGATCGTTGAATCTTTATTGCACCACTGCTAGGTGTGCAAGGGCATTAATTTGTACCCATGTCCGTCCGTCCGTCCATGCATTTTGTTTCTTCTCAATAACTGCGGGTCCACTTGAGCAAATCATTTTAAGATTTATATGCAAGGTCAGAAACCATAAAAGAAAGGCGAGAATTTTAATAACACTTGATTTTCCGAAAAATATTTCATTTACATTACTGGAAGAGGGGGTAGGCATTGCTGGAACGTATAGCGGCAGGGTAGTTATGGTTGTGGTGTTTAACGCCACTTTAAGCAATAGTTCGGTTATATCGTGCCGTGGTGTGCAGTATTTTTGGTGGAGGAAACCGGAGCACCCAGTGAAAACCATCGACCTGCCACTAGTCACTGTATGTTAAACTTTATCACATAATGTTGTATTGAGTACACCTCACTATGAGGTGTATTTGAACTCACAAATTTAATTGTGATAGGCACAGTGTAAACATAGTTGGAAATATATCAACCACACGAACACCACACTGGAACATCTAAAGTTTTGCTTTGTTTACAATAAATTTGCAGAAAATTTTGAGAATAGTATAGTGGATTTATTTTAACATTCAAAAGGTGTTTGACAAAAACCGCTAGATACAGACCTATGAAAAGCCATATTGGAAATTTTTCAAATTTCTCAGAGAAGTCACAACTATTGAAACCCAGACTAAAAGAGTTTAAAAACGCAGTGCATAATTTTAGAAATGTTGCACAAATTCTAATTATATTTTCAACCTAAATATAGTTAGCGAATGTGAAGTGGTGGTTAAGAAACAGGATAAGCTGTCCGAGTTGGGCGACATGTTTACCCGAGGATGGTTGGTTCTGTGAGCGCACTATAAAAATACAATTAAATTTGTAGGTTTAGTACAAAGTGGACATCATCACTTGTCATTTTATTGAATGTAACTTGTTCTCTCCATGATATAACTGAACAATTGCTCATTTGACATTAAACAACAATCACTCATTCACTCCTAACCAGGTGGTCCTGACATTAAACAACAATCACTCATTCACTCCTAACCAGGTGGTCCTGACATTAAACAACGATCACTCATTCACTCATAACCAGGTGGTCCTGACATTAAACAGCATTCGCTCATTCACTCCTAGCCAGGTGGTCCTGACATTAAACAACGATCACTCATTCACTCCTAGCCAGGTGGTCCTGACATTAAACAACGATCACTCATTCACTCATAACCAGGTGGTCCTGACATTAAACAACAATCACTCATTCACTCCTAACAAGGTGGTCCCGACATTAAACAATGATCACTCATTCACTCCTAGCCAAGTGGTCCTGACATTAAACAACGATCACTCATTCACTCCTAGCCAGGTGGTCCTGACATTAAACAACAATCACTCATTCACTCATAACCAGGTGGTCCTGACATTAAACAACAATCACTCATTCACTCCAAACAAGGTGGTCCCGACATTAAACAATGATCACTCATTCACTCCTAGCCAAGTGGTCCTGACATTAAACAACGATCACTCATTCACTCCTAGCCAGGTGGTCCTGACATTAAACAACGATCACTCATTCACTCCTAGCCAGGTGGTCCTGACATTAAACAACGATCACTCATTCACTCCTAACCAGGTGGTCCTGACATTAAACAACAATCACTCATTCACTCCTAGCCAGGTGGTCCTGATAGTATTTGGTTTGGTTGCTTGATGGTGTTTAATGCCACATTCAACAATATTTCAGTTATATCGTGGAGGTCAGTTTTATTGGCGAAAGAAACCGGAGTACCTGTAGAAAAGCACCCACGCAAGTACATGTAACTGATCAACTTTATCACATAATGTTGTATCGAGTACACCTCGCCACAATCGGGGTTCGAACTCACAACTTTAGTGGTAATATGCACTGATTACACAGATAGTTGTAAATCAAACTACCATATGATCACGACAACGGCGGCCCCCCGATAGTATTTGAAATAGTCACAATAGCTGAGTAAATTTCAGTAGCTGTACTGATCAATGGAACTGTAGGAAGATACTACTAAGTCACCAGTTTGATAAACTGATCAATGGAACTGTATGAATGATACTATTAAGTCACCAGTTTGATAAACTGATCAATGGAACTGTATGAATGATACTAATAAGTCACCAGTTTGATAAACTGATCAATGGAACTGTATGAATGATACTAATAAGTCACCAGTTTGATAAACTGATCAATGGAACTGTATTATTGTTCATACTAAGTCACTAGGCTGATCAGGTAGCATGTATTTATGAATGTAAAATGTGCTAAACACAAAAATAACAATTATATTTTTAATTATTAATTAACTAAAAATAAAAAAGGAGGGTTGTAAAAGTCGCACTACATATATACAATGCTCATTACCAACCACCAGTGAGTCAAACCACAGACGCTTGTAGTATAGAGTTATCCATCTTCTTATTCTTCTTCCAGTTACAGGATTAAATTCTTAAGGTTAGAGTATGAAACATCCATATCAATGGTCTGTCATCTGGTTTACATCAACTTATTCTCCATGTTTCACTATATTTATTTGTATGGAGATGACAAGTCCATAAGTTTTGATATTTTTTGTTCAATCCCACTAGCTATTTTATTTGCAATAAAATAATATTAAATCTAACCCATATCCCTCCTTTTTTGTAACTTTCTGTTTACATATTTATTTTCAATAAAATGTCTTTATTATTCCCTTTCTTCTTCCTTTACTTAACGTGTTCGTGTCAATATCCATCCAATCTTATGCTAACAGCAGCTTACATGTTCCGACCTTTTATACTCTAATATGTAAACGTGCACAGCAAGTTGGGAAAAGGGAGGTAATTCAATGTCTCATACGCCTGTGACCAAACACAGCAAATATGATGAGAGTGAAACATTAAAATGTTTTTGTTATTGCATCAGAAGTATGGAATTTATAAATCCTACATTTAAGCGTTGAAATTTAACACAATTTTTGTTTCGTTTTATTCATAGTACAATATCACCATATATCACATGACAGGAAGCTTATTCACTTCCTGGTAGAAGAAAATTTTGAGGTATGAGCTGTGACATCTTTTGGTAATATTACAGGTATGGAAAAATGTTTTTTTTTAACAGGGTTCGTCTTCCTTGGTGTCAATTAGAGCTTGTTGACATTATATATCAAAAAGTGGTGTGTACACAGACAAAGAAATCAGTATTTATCATTCGATCATTGACAGCATTGTCACAGGTCAACAATAAAATTCAATACAATATTTTATTCCAATTAGGGTCCCTCAAGGGGCAATAACAAATATACATTCATAATTATATCAACAGTTACAACAATACAGAATGGAGATATATGTTTTTAAACAAGACAATTCTAAATATTTAAATGATATATGTTACAAAAAATATATAAATAAATAAATAGGCCGTGTTCGGCAGCACGACCCGATGAGAGGCAATGAGTAATGTATAGTTGCAGTGTATCATATGGTTGAAGAATGGACTACATGAATGCGATTACTTAGCTGGAGGAGACACCAGGGGACGATGCTTAAGAATTGTGTTTTGATTCTCCCCGTGTCTGATCTAGCAAAGCAAGCGGTTCAAGTAGTAAAACATCATGTGTTTGATGAAAGGGCTGTGATTACTTAGCTAGAGGAGACACCAGGGTACGGTGCTTAAGAATCGCATTTCGATTCTCCCCGTGTCTGATCCAGGAAAGCAAGCAGTTCAAGTAATAAACTAAAATGGGAATAAATAGATGTATCGATTATCTGCAACAGACACCAAGGGACAGTGCTTCAGGACATGTATTGCATCTACTAAGATTAGCAATGAGCATTCCTCCTCGTGTCTAGTGCAGACAAACAATAATATATTTTAGACATTAATATGTAGATTTTGTTAATAAATTTGAAGCAGTGTTATTCAGTTATTTAAATTATCTGCAGTATTTATAAATAAAGTGACACAACTCTTTTAAGACTGATACATCTTCACAGGTCATTAACCAGTAAAATGTTTCTCGAGGATTTAATTGTAGAAAATTGTTACACGATTGAGATATTGTTTTGAACAGCTGTTGTCGCTCCTCTCTAAATTTGCTGCAGCAAAGTAGAAAATGAATTTCATCTTCTACCTCTCCCGAGTCGCACTGCTCACACAACCTTTGGTGTGTAGGGATACCCTGGTATCTACCAGTCTCAGTATGTAGACGATGTGCTGAGATTCTTAGTTTAGCTAAGCATCTCCTATGCTCAAAATTACCGATAACAGATAGATAATTTTCAAACCCAAAATGTACTTTGAATGTGGTGTAAGTGCGAAGCTTCCCTTCTGAGTATTGTTTCATCTGATTTTTCCATAGTTCCAGAAAGCCCTCTTTGATTTGTCTATTGAGGCTGTTTTTTGAAATTTTCTTTCCTTTCAATTAACTAATTGTTGGAAAATTTTGAAGTATACGTTGGAGAGATCCGTACCATGATGATTTGTTTTGATTATATAGTTGTTTTGAGAAATGCAATAGAAAAGAGATATATAAATGAGTTACTGTATGGTATATATCTATTATTGTGTGTATCTGGTGGTACTACAAGATCCCAAACTATGATATAACCTTTAACCTTATGTATCTAAGTCACGAGTATCACTTCCTACAATGAATATACAGGTAACTGATCAAATCGGCCAAGTCAATATCTCCGCTATATTTAACAAAATTGCCCCCACTTCAAATCCGCCTCATACAAAATCGCCCCCACATTAATCAATATCGCCCCAACATTTTTGTTGTAAATAATAATAGTTATGATTATTTTATACCCCCACTCATAGAGTGGGGGCTATATTGCAATCATCTTGTCCGTCCGTCCGTTCACACTTTCATAACAGATATCTCAGCTTCTACTGGAAGAAATGATTTTATATTTGATATATGGCTTTGGCATGGTGACTTGTACCGTGTCTCCCCTTTCCAGGTTTACCGCACATCTACTTCCTGCTTACAGTGCAACTTAGAATTTTTCATGTTTGCCGTCATGAAAACTTTCGTAACAGTTATCTCAGCTTCTACTGGAAGAAATGATTTTATATTTGATATATGGCTTTGACATGGTGACTTGTACCGTGTCTCCCCTTTTCAGGTTTACCGCACATCTACTTCCTGTTTACAGTGCGACTTAGAATTTAAAGGCCAGGTGAGCTATTGTCATCACTTTTCGTCCGTCGTCCGTCCGTCAACATTTCACATTTTAATCTTCTCCTCAGAAACCACTGGGCCAATTGCAACCAAACTTTGGTGGAATGATCCTTGGATGACCTCCTTCCAAAATGGTATCCGGTGATTCCGACTTCCAACCAAGATGGCCACCAAGCTAAAAAATAGAAAAAAGGAGTGATGACATTTTAAAAGAATCTTCTCCTCTGAAACTACTGAGCCAATCTCAACCAAACTTTGCTGAAATGATCCTTTGGTGGTCCCCTTCCAAAATTGTGTCCGACATTTCAGACCTCCGACCAAGATGGCTGCCACAGCCGAACTTAATTTAACATAGATCCCCATGGGAAATTCCCATAAAAATCTTCTTGTCTGAAACCATTTGCTCAATAAGAACTAAATGTTGATGAAATAGTCATTGGATGGTTCTCTTCCAAAAATATGTCAGGCGGTTCGGCCCTTCGACCAAGATGGCTCCCACAGCCGAACTTAGTTTAACATAGGAACCTATGGGAAATTCACATAAAAATCTTCTTGTCTGGAACCAGTTGCTCAATTGGAACCAAGCTTTGATAAAATAGTAATTGAATGGTCCTTTTCCAAAATTGTGTCTGGTGGTCCCGCCCTCTGACCAAGATGGCTGCACAGCTGTACTTAGATTAACATAGGACCCTATGGGAAATTCACACAAAAACCATCTTGTCTGGAACCAGTAGCTCAATTAGAACCAAACTTTGTTGAAATAGTCATTGGATGGTCCTCTTCCAAAATTGTGTCCGGTAGTCGCGCTCTCTCATGAAGATGGCCACCACAGTGAGGTTGCGTTGTTATTGAAAGCAGTTTTGATCCAGGCGAGCGATTACAGGCTCCTGGGAGCCTCTGGTTCATGTATGCTGTAGTGAAAACTTTCGTAACGGTTATCTCAGCTTCTACTGGAAGAAATCATTTTATATTTGATATATGGCTTTGGCATGGTGACTTGTACCGTGTCTCTCCTTTCCAGGTTTACCGCATATCTACTTCTTGTTTACCGTGCGACTTACAAATGACCGAGTGGGGGTATTCTTAGCACGACGTAGCGTGCAACATCTTGTTACTATTATTATTGGTTTTGACAACGACATTCTGATAAGTAATAATTGAGATAATGGACCGGTCATTATATATCTCATGGGGGGGGGGGCGGCAAAAAGGTAGGGAGGGGACATACAAAATTGGCAATTGATAGAGGGGGGTCACTGCTTTTCTGGTTGATCAAGCAGGGGGAGGGGGTCATGATTTTTGTTAAGCATACACTATAGATAAAATCTATTTGCATATAAAATGAGAATAAATATATTCAGCCGATAAAAATGTCTCCTTGTCATACATTTTGCCAAATATCAAACTGTCACTTTCTGGTTCACTACATTACAGTTCCATAGTCAACCCAGAGAGACAGATCAATGCATGAACATAGGGTATGCAGTGTTCTCTCAAGGCCCATGTAGCACCATGGTACCATGGTGCTAGTTTGTGAAATTTTATAATTGAATGTATTAGGGAATGGTGCTTTAATTTGTAGAAAACCAGTGCTCTCTTAATTTTCATGGTACTATTTGAAAATCCTTGGGAGAACACTGATATGTTTTAGGTATTCTGACAAAAAATGTTTTTGATAGTATATTCTTTTCAAAGGAAACACCAAGATAGGCTTCCTTTCAACATCTCAAACATGAAAAAAAAATTATGGTTTTAAAGGTAACTATTTAATTTCTAAAAACAAATCTGAAACACTATAATAACATTCAAATTTCAATTCAGAGGAATACAAAAACTGACTAGGTAGTAATAGATTTATATGTATAATACTGCATTTACATACATTAAATAGTTCTGACTAGATTATGAAACTTGTTAAAATTAAATGCATCACAAAATATTTGTACATGTATTAACTATCAAACTATTAAATCTCTTAAACAAACAAAATAAAACAGATATGTAAAAATGAGACTAGGATGAATAAATATACAATACTTTACTGGACGATGATAAAAGTATTTGAAATTTTTTTTGTATGTATTGATAAATACTTCTATAAACTTCATTTAATTCTGCTTTTATTGGTCCAAGTTTCATGAAAATCCGACCACAAATGACTTCAGGAAAATTTGGAAACATTTCTGGTTTTGTATGATTTATATAGAGAAAAATCTTTGTTCCCAATACTTTTGGCTAGAGATTGTAGATATTTCTATTTTTGTTGATTTTTCACATTTCTTGTGAACATTTATTGTTAAATCTGCAGAATATTTCATACTTTATAAGGCATGTAAGGCTTGCAAACTATTTTCAGAAGAAAGAAGGACATTTATATTTTAAACTATTTTATTGATATGTTTACTCAGTTCCAGCTGTTGTAGGAAATGCAATTCAGTTTTGGGTAAAAATAAACCTTCCAGAAACAAAACAAAGTTGTCAGTGGAGATAATTAATTGGTTTTACATGGAAAGTACCTACAAATCAAATAGATGATAAAATTTCTTCTTGTTATATTTGGTACCAAATTTGTGTATTCTCTTTGGTGAAATTAGGTTTATTTCAAAAATCACAATGTGACACCCATTCTTATGCAATTATTTGATCTTTATGTGAAGCATACTTATTTACATTTTAATAGTAGGGTGTAATTAATCTGCAGTAGAAATGTAATATTACTGAGGATATGATTTATATGTATCTTTAAAATTATTATTGTACAGCTGATTCTTTATATGCACTTGAAGGGGTTAACATGCTTATTAAATTACATATATGACTAAATATCATTTCTATATCATAATTGTGATTAATAGATTTAATTCAGTTTAAAATTTTTATTAAAATAATATTTGTTGATTGTATTTTGATTTACCTGAGTACCATGCATTGTCATACAGTTGTGATAGATGAAGGCATAGTGGAGGAAAAGTTGGGGGGTCAACATTTTTCTCACACTATTAGGAGGGGGCTCACATATGTTACACAAAAGTGGAAAGGGGGGTCATTTAATTTTTTCCGGTCATTCAAAATAATTTGCCCCCCTCCCCCTGGAGATAAATAATGACCGGTCCCTAATATATATATTATAGACAATAGAAATTACAGTGCATGTAATCGGACACATATTGTTTAGTTCTGTCAGTTAAGTGAAGGTATTTATTTGTGTCCTTGTAATAATTTCTTCTTTTAATCAAAATATAGAGTCGATACATGTAAATTTGTATTTTAAGAAGAGCTTAAAGATACCATAGGGGTAATCAGAATCTGCATATCGAAAAAGAACAGACAAAACAATGGCCAATATAAAAAAAAAGCACAAAAGGACAAACAAAGATCTACAAAACACACATATAAAACTAAAGATCGAGTAACACGAACTCCACTAAAAACCGGGAGTGAACTCAGGTGGACCGGAAGGGTAGGCATTTCCGGCTCCACTAGTGACACCCGTCAAAGATTTCTTTGTAAGTCGACACATGTAAGTTTTTGTTAGCATGTGCTTGTATGAATATGGAATATGAACAATTTAAAATAAGGAAAAATGGTTAAATAGTAAAGAAATAAAGAAATTTCATTGAAAATAAATATGCAAACAGAAAGCTAAAAAAAGGGGGGGGGGGTAATTCCGTGAGTGAGTGGGTGATTCTTGTTTAACGCCAATTCAACAATTTGTTCAGCTATATCAAGGCGAGTACAAGTTAATAATCAATGAGATGAGATGATGATGAGGTCTACTTTGTTTTAGACCAACACGCTGGGTTGAATGTTTATAGTGCTAGCACACTGAAGCAACAGTCCACATTATTCTTATTCTGAGCCAACCAGTCTTTGCTCTTTCACCTTAATGCTGCCTGCTAGCCGAGAAGCACATAGACTTTGGTTTGACCCGAGCGGGGCTCGAACCCACGGTCTACCACACCACTCGAGACTCTAACCATTACGCCACCGATGCGGTTCTGAAAACATGTACGCGCCCTGCTTTGTAGATTACAAAAAGGATGCACTCGACTCGAAGCCGCAACTGGAAAAGTCTATCAGTTGCCTCCACATGGTCGATGGTTCTCTCCGGTTTATTCCCCACTAAAACTGGTCGCCATAATATAGCTGAAATATTGCTGAAAGCGGCGTTAAACTCAATAAATCAATAAATCAAATAAATCTGAAAAATACATGAACGAAAACTTCGAATATATGACTGGGTATGCGGTTCTCATCGTGAGGGCATATATAAAAATGGGGGTGTTTTTAAACTCCAGCATCACCACCTTAAGAAATTGTAACTAATGTTGACATATGTAACCCCCCTCCCCACACACGCACGGAACACCCCCTTTACCAAACGATCCAGCGTCACCACCGAAGCCAATTTTCCTTAGGTTAAATTATGTATCCCCATTCTCACCCCACACAAAAACAATCAAGCTCACACAACACCTCGAGATCGACGACTAGATATTCTTCCTGCTTCATAAGCTCAGTGCAAATATATTGTATATTCGCGGACAATGTACGTATATTCTATATATAAACGTCCTCATATAAGAACAGTTAGTTATATCTCTAGTAATGACTCAGCATCCTATGTTAACACAGTTCTCTATGAAAGATTTTTTTGCTAAACTTCCATGTATTAAAATCATGTAAATGGCCATTTTTTTAATTGCAGTCTTGATTGAAAGTGTTTAATAACAAGCATTGTAACTGTATAAGCTTCAGAATCAAATGCATTGGTAACATCGAACAAAACAATATTTCAAGATGGCTGCTCTTATGCATGTACATTATTACTTGCAATAGTTTATGTTCGATGTTTTCTTTTCAGAAACGTTGACATGGCAACAGCAACAACACAATGTTGCAACATCTGTGATCATGACAACGAAACTAAATTGGCGGCCACCTGGTGCCCGGAATGTGAGGATTTCCTGTGTACCGACTGTAACAGGCACCATGCCAGATCTTCATCAACCAAACAACACATCGCAATTTCCATGGAAAATTACCAGAAATTACCCAGTTCTATTGTATCTATAAAGAACAGATGCAACAAACATGGCAATAAGTACGAATTCTACTGCTCGATTCATGACGTTCCTTGTTGCGTTATGTGCATAAGAGATGATCATCGCCATTGCCAAGAATTACGTCCCATTCTTGAGGTTACAAAAAATGCAAAGTCATCGACGGCCATTGTGCACATAGAATGAGATCTCGAAGACATCGACGCCGCATTTGAAAAAATGAAGTCAGATATCACAAATAATATTACTGAAATTGATCGCCAAAAAAGGAAATTTTTGTCCGATATTTCAGACATGCGCAAGTCATTTAACGACCATTTAGATAAAATTGAAAAACAAACAGTTGAAGAGATGGTGTCCGTAGAACAAAATTTACAAGTACAATTAAAGAATGTATTGGTTTCCATGGAAGCCAAAAGAACTGATTTTGATCATATCCGGCAAGATGTGAATAAAGTAAAGAAATATGCTAGTGACCTCCAAGCTTTCATAGGAGTGAACGAAATGACGAGTGTTGTGGATGGAGAAGTTAAGAAACAGAAAGGGGCATTCAATTATGACCTTTATGAACTGAAACTTGACTTTCCATCAGAATTGGAATCTTTTATGAAAGATGTTTCTAAATTTGGTGTTGTATTTGTTACAGAAAAGCATTGTAGTACCAGTCTTGTCAAAGAAGTTGAATTACAAGCGCAGATTCCACAGGAAAACAAGCTAGATATTTTAACACAACTCACAAGGAAAACGACTGTCAATTTTCAAGCTAAGGATAAGAAGTGTGTCCTTATATCAGGATGTGACATATTACCGGATGGCAAACTTGTATTCGGTGAAAGAGAAGGCAAACGGTTGTTGATGTTTTCTAATAACGGAAATTACGAAAAAGACATTGTTCGGTTTTCAGGTATCCCGTATGAGGTTTCATACACAGGAGAAAACATTGTTGCTGTTACAATTTACAACAAACGTGAAGTCGTATTTGTAAACGTCATTACCAACACCATTATAAAGACGGTAGATATTGGCCATGAATGTTATGGAACCGATTTCAACATGAATCGTCTAGCTATTCGAGTAATACAACGACCTACATCAAGTCGCATTATAAATTTAGATCCCGAAGGTAAATTGATTGATCGGGTCAATATTCCTGGTTTGACCCCCACAAGCATATCCTTACGTGATGGTACCATTAAGTGTACGGACTGGAAAACCAATACGATTTACTGTTATACATTAACAGGACAAGAGATTTGGACCTTCAAAGACGAAAACATCTTACGAAAACCAATGGGAGTTGCCTTAGATAAAAATAGGAACGTTTATGTGGCTGGTATGAAGACAAACAACGTCGTTGTACTTTCACCTGATGGTAAAAACTGCAGACAAATCTTAACCAAAAGTGATGGGTTGGATGAACCGATTTCATTACGTATCAACATTGACCGTAGCGAGCTCCTGGTATGCAATAAGAATGGTCCAGCATTTGTTTTCTCTCTACATTAAATGTAAGCTGTGCTACTGGACGTTATCAATGTTCACAGAGAACTAGTACAACTTATTGTAGTATTGGTGTTAAAGTAGCGTACAGTGAAACTTTGACAGTGATGTTGATGAGGACTTATATTATTAATAAAACTAAGATAACCACAGCCGATTTTTTGCTTCCTAAACAGGTTCTTTCGTTTCATTGCTCCCAAAACTAAAATAAAGATTATTTGGGATTGCAAATTTTTGATTTTTTTGCGTACCTGATGAAGCTTATTCCATATACGCACCGTGCGCACTAAATTTGATAACTACATTTTTATTATTTTTAGATATAATACTTGTGCATAATGTGAACTTATATATAACTTGTGTATAATGAGAACAATATGTTGGTTGCATTCCTATTTGTATATTGATCTTAAAATACTTACATCTATGTAAATTAAATAATATATTACCAAGCTTGAATGCGGGGGGGTGGGGGGTCATTTTTGTAATCTAAAATGAAAATGTAAAGGTACCCTACACGATTCCTACCATTATCTGTAGCTGGTGAATATTTCAGCATGAAATGGCAATCTCATTAAATGACATTAACGAATGTTCATTGTTATGAAAAGTTTGAAGATACCAAATGGGGTAGTCAAAATCCGGAAGTTGAAGAACGAAAGACAACTCTATGACCAAAATAAAAAGAACAAGCAACGATCTTTAAAACACGACACAGAAAACTAAAGATTGAGTAAAAAGAATTCCACTCAAAACCGATAGTGAACTATATTTGTGAAACGAGTGTCAAAAGAACGAAATATATATGTAACTATTGAATAAAAAATGTATGTATTTCTTTACTAAAATAAACAAATTACAAAAAAATTAGAAATATTCAAATATTTTAAAGGTTATATTTAAACTAATTAATTAAACATTTCGTCAGAAATTTGTCCATGTTTCTGTCATGTTGGCGCCAGATATGTTTAATTGATTAATTGTTGTTTAATCCCAAGTAAGCAATATTTCTACTATATTCATGACGGAGAACATGTTTACAGGCAATAAGAAGAGCATGAAGATAACAAAGGATGTCATCAGAATTGGTAAATCGAAAAAGGACAGATATAGTAATTGCCAAAAGGACAAGGACAAAGACGAAATGATAAATAAAGATCTACAAAATACTTCACAGAAAACTAAAGATCGAGCAACGCTATCCCGACTAAAACCGGGAACGAACTCAGATGCTCAAGAAGGGTAAGCAGTTCCTGCTCCACTAGTGATACCCGTCGTATTACTCTAGTTACAAAATCTGACGATTAGTCATGACTGAGGAACGGACCGTGAAGAGCTTACAATATGTGTAACATATTCGGGATACATTGCGACAAAGATATTCCGTAATGGTGAAGCAAGTCATCATGGCAACCGTAAATCTTTCGAAGTGAAGCTGAACCAATAGGTATCCTTGATTCAGCAGCTTCCTTGATAGCAGCAACCGTCTGTCAAGGAAATCCTGAAAGGAACCACAAGCTCTGGAATATCGGATCAACTGGGAGATGCAGTTGAACGAAGGCATCTATGGATGGGATGTCTTGTTTACAAACAATGAATGACATGGTTAAAAAGTGACACCAATGGATGAAATATCCTCCTTGCAAACAATAACTCACGTGATTAAAAGGGTTGGATGGGATGTCCTGTTTACAAACAATGATTCACGTGGTTAAAAGATGGTACCTATGGATGGGATGTCCTGTTTACAAACAATGAATCACCTGGGTAAAAGTGGACACCTATGGATGGGATGTCCTGTTTATAAACAATAAATCACGTGGTTAAAAAAAAACTATGGATGGGATATCCTGTTTCAAAACAATAATATCAAGTAATTAAGAGGGACACATATGAATGGAATGTTCTCTTTCCAAACAATGAATCATGTGGTTAAAAGAGAGTACTTACGAATGGGATGCCATTACGGTTTTCACAGTTTTCCGGTTGTTGACTGATTTTGTCTGTTTATATACTTATGAGTTTTGACTTTCCCTTTGTAAGATTGTTCGGAGTTCGGTAATTTTGTTATTATCCTTATAAACAATATATCACGCGGTTACAAGACGGTACCCATGGATGGGATCTCCTGTTCACAAACGATGAATCGCGTGGTTAAAAGACGGTAGATATGCATGGGATGTTTTCTTTCCAAACGATGAATCACGTGGTTAAAAGAGGGTAGCTATGAATGGGATGTGCTGTTTACCAACACTGAATCACATGATTAAAAGAGATTACCATGGATGGGATATTCTGTCTACCAACAATGAATCACGTGGTTGAAAGGGGGTACCTATGGATGGAATGTCCTGTTTACAAACAATGCATCACGTGGTTAAAAGAGCGTACTTATGGATGGGATGTTCTGTTTACAAACAATGAATTATGTTGTTAAACTATTGTTCCTATGGGTGGAATGTCTTATTTACAAACGATGAATCTTCGTGTTAAAAGAGAATACCTATAGGTGGAGTGTCCTGTTTAAAAAACAATGAATCAGATGGTCAAAAGAGGCTACCATCAATGGGATATCCTGTCTACCAACAATGAATCACGTGGTCAAAAGGGGGTACTTGTGGATGAGATGTTCTGTTTACAAACAATGAATCATGTTGTTAACAGATGGTACCTATGGGTGGAATGTCTTATTTACAAGCAATGAATCATGTTATTAAAAGGGGGTACCTATGGATGGGATGTCCTGAAAATAAACAATAAATCACGCGGCTAAAAGAGGGTACCTATGGATGGGATGTCCTGCTTACAAACGACGAATCCCGTAGTTAAAAGATATTTCTATGGATGGGATGTCCTGTTTGCCAACAATGAATCACGTGGTTAAAAGAGGGTACTTATGGATGGAATATCCTGTTTAAAAAACAATGAATCACGTGGTTAAAAGGGGTACCTATGGATGGAATGTCCTCTTAGCAAACAATGCATCATGTGGTTAAAACAGGGTATTTATGGATGGTATATCCTGTTCATAAACAATGAATCACAAGGTTAAAAGATGGTATTAATGGATGGGATGTTCTGTTTACAAACAATGAATCATGTTTTTAAATGAGGATACCTATGGATGGAATGTCCTGTTTATAAACAATGAATGACGTGGTTAAACGATGGTATTAGTGGATGGCATGTTCTGTTTACAACCAATGAATCATGTTGTTAAATGAGGATACCTATGGATGGAATGTTCTGTTTATAAACAATGAATGACGTGGTTAAACGATGGTACTAGTGGATGGCATGTTCTGTTTACAACCAATGAATCATGTTGTTAAAAGATGGTACCTATGGGTGGAATGTCTTATTTACAAACAATGAATCATGTTGTTAAAAGATGGTACCTATGGGTGGAATGTCCTGTTTACGAACAATGAATCACGTTGTTAAAAGAGGGTAGCTATGGATGTGATGTCCTGTTTATAAACAATGAATCACGTAGTTAATAGAGGTTACCTATGGATTGGATGTCCTGTTTGGCACAAATACAACGGCAGATGATGGACATACCACTACAACGTACCATTAACGTCCAGTCCTAACACGCTGTAGATAATTGTCAGCTGTTGTGTGTTGTAATTTACCAGCAGTGAGCGTAAAAATGTCCAAACGCCAGACACACATTTACATTCCTCCATTATTTCAGAAGGGGGGGGGGGGCAATGCAAAAACTATTAAATTTGTATTTACTGATTTGCATCTAAGCACATATTAAATCAATGAGTAAAAGTAGCGACGTAACTACCTGCGGACTGTTATTTCGGTATAATAGCACCATAACATTAACTAAGCGAGTTGACCAGTCTAGTTAAAGTCATCTTTGCATATAAAAAAAAAACAAGAACAGTTTGAAGATACCAGAGTGGTCATCAGAATCCGTATATCAAAGAAGAACAAACAATACAATAGCCAAAAGAAAAGGTACGAAAGGACAAAAACGATCTATAAAACATACACATAAAACTAACCATCAAGTAGCACGAATCCCACTGGAAACCGGGGGTGAACTCAGGGAAGGATATGCAGTTCTTTGCTTTTCCAATGATATAGCTTCAATTAACAAATCTCGCTTGGCACTTGATAGCCCGGAATCACTCTCACTAACTCTTAAGTTTATCATCTATATCAGTGCAAGAGGGTGAAAAAGGGATTAAAAATATATGAATATTTACACTACGGATAATAGCATCTTAACCTGTGGTAGTGATGTAGTAAACCTTGTGTTGTCGTATTAACTGATAAATTGCTAATTTATCTACTCATTTCACAAATAAACAGATTACAAAATATAGAAATGGTGAAATATTTTGAAGGTAATATTCGAGCTAATTAAATAAGCATTTTCTCAGAATTTGTCAATTTTTTACTGTCATGTTGGTGCGTACCCGATATATTCATTTCACTTCAACCCGAAAAAAATGAGAGATGAACTCAGGTGTTCCGGAAGGGTAAGCTCTGTCTGCTCCACTAGTGGCATCCGTCGTGTCACTCTAGCTATGAATATTATTTAATGGAAGAACATCATCAATATCGTGGAACTTGAAATTAAAGGATGGTCTGGCTTCTTTCCGCATTTATTGAGAAGCCCCCTCTATGAAGTTTACCTCGTACGAATAAAGGAACAGGTAGGCGAAAAGAGGTGCACAGTTAGTATCCATCGGTATGCTGACTGTCTGTTGAAAAACATGCCCACCAAACATAACAAATATGTCGTCAATCAAAAACTCGAACATTTAGATGACATGCGTTTCAGACACCTTTTTGGTAGAATCAGGGTAGTTTTTCCTGCAGTAGTATTTGTCTCTCCCTACAACATTGTTATTTTTTTACCTGCTTAGATCTTTCTTTTTTATGAAACACAGTTGGTCTAATTCTTTGAATCTGTCTTTTAATTTTGACTTGCGACTAATTTGGTAGATTTTGATTTCATTGTGCTTAACGCCACTTTCAGCAATATTGCAGCTATATTATGGCGACCAGTTTTAGTGGTGGAAGAAGCTTGGAGTATTCGGAAAGATCCACCGACCATGGAGAAACAACTGGTAATTTTTATCACTTGTGGTTGCGAGTCGAATGCACACTTTTTGTAATTTGCAAGGCCGGACGCGAACAGACGCCGTAGCGGTAATAGGCTTGAATTAGTTGTTAGGTAATCTAACTACCTAACTCATTGAGCCACTCGGGCCCTTAGTTGTGTATACCAGGGAGAAATCACAGTAAAAAATATCAACCAAAATTATGATGAAAAAATTGAAATATACATTGGTAATAATGATAATATAAGTTATAATTTTTACTAAATAAAAGAAAATATATATTACATTAATTAAATGTAATTTGAAACATGACAGTACGACTGTCTGGTAGAAAGTGAAATAAAGGTGATATTCAAAAACGTACAGTTAATACAAATGTTTCACCCTATTCCTTGATTTGGTTTTCCAAAGAATTGAATATGTTTTTTACTTATAATGCTCACTGTGATGTGTACCAGTTGTTTATCGTAGCATCGTTTCCTGTAATACAAACACATTTTTACGGTGCCGAGATTTTCAATCAGCAGATAAAAAAATCCGCAAAAATTAAATGTCTTCTTTTTAAACCAAAACCGCAGATATTTCACACCGCAGAAATTACCGGTTATACGGTATATGGTGCTAACGCCACTTTCAACAATTGTATTGGTGGAAAGAAGCCGGAGTACCCCGTGAAAACTACCTAGCTGCCGAGAGTCATTGACAAACTTTATCACATAATGTTGTATCGAGTACACCTGGCTTTTAGCGGTGTTCGAACTCACGACATTAGTGGTGATAGACACTAATTACGAAGGTAGTTGTAATTCTAACTACTCTGCGATCACGATCACGACGGCCTTTCTCTATTCTTTGAACCGCATGAAAATTTAAGTATTATCTTAACTCATAACTATTCAGAAAAAAATGAAGCAAAGAAATATGCATATTTTCCGAATTCCCAGGACAGTTATAAAACAAAATACAAAGAAAGGGCAGATAATTTAGAAAAATGATAATTCAAGGCCTTTAGGTACTGACAATCTCTTCTCAAATGTGTCTGAAATGTAGCCATATTTGCTCACATCAGACTTCCATAGACCATGTCTCTTGATACAACGTTTGTTTACGTCAGAACATGCAGTACCGGATGCACCGCCAGATCGTACAGAATGTAGACCCAAGTTCAGGTTCAGATTTGGCTCTACTGATTTATGTCTTTTCAATATATTTTCTCTAGCTGCCGTGTAGCGTATCTTTTTGCTTTTACAAATAAATTTGGCTATACCCTTATGCACAGGGTGTAAGCTAAGCACTTTTCACTTTTCTGAATTCTCTCTTCTTTGACCAAAATAAGACCATATTTGTCACGAGCAATACAAAACACAAATTTTGCAGTTAGTCATTCACCTCTTTTTCTTTAAACAGCAATATAATAATCATTTTGTACCGCTAGACCTTCGTCTAAAAATATAATGGTTATTTTGTCTTTAGATCTGAAATATTCGACAACCTCTCTGAAAACCTTCCAAAAAATATAACCAACGAAAGAAATACAAAAAGGTAATAAAGCAAATACCAAATATCGTATTTTACCTTCAAACCTTGCGAAGCCGAAATATGTTGAAGTTCTTCGAAAATCTCAATAAGATGGTACGCAGGTGGGTGGGTGTGTGGGGGGAGGGGGAGTGGGTGTGGGGGTGGGGTGTGGGGGGGTGTGGGGGGGTGTGGGGGTGTGGGGGTGCGTGCATGCCTGTGTGGGTGTGCGTGCGTGCGTGCGTGCATGCGTGTGTGTGGGGGGGTGTGGGGGTGGGGGCTGGGTGGGCGTGCGTGTGTGCGTGCGTGCGTGATTGCGCGCGCGTGTGTGTGTGTGTGTGTGTGTGTGTGTGTGTGTGTGTGTTTAACCATTGAATTATGCTACTTTAAATTAAGGTATCATAGAACTTCTCTGTTGTCATAATCGATCGGCAGGTGTATCTTTTTTGACTTCAAAACTTATCGCACCTTCGGACTACCGAGCCGACACATGTTTGCAAAGGAACTCCTCGAATACTTGATCGGGTCGAGATTTGATAATTAAAACGTTTGATAAATTGATCAGGTAACACGTATTTATGATGGTAAAATGTGCAAAGAACAGTAATAAAATTTAGATTTTTAATTATTACTTAATTAAAAATTAAAAAAGGGGGAAGGTTGTAAAAGTCAAACGTTCTTTATGCTATTCTTATTAACAACTAGCAGTGATTCAAACCACATACTCTTATGCTATGGAGTTACCCATTGTCTTGTTCTTCTTCTAATGACAGGATTAAACTCTAAGGTTAGAGTGTGAAACAACAATATCAATGGTCTGTCATCTAGTCTACATCAACTTATTTACCATGTTTCACTATATTGTGTTAAATATTATCTGCATTTGTGGATGTGCTTGATATTTTTGTCATTATTGTATGTTTATTATTTGCATGGAGTGAACAGTCCATACGTAGTGTTATTAATTTGCTCAATTCCATTGCTGTTGTATTTGCAATAAAATAATATTAAATCTAATCAATGCTCCCTCCTTTTGTTTCAAATATCATTTATATTTGTTTATGAGCTTGATTTCTTGTCATTATTACATGTGTATTATTTGTATGTAGAGGACAAGTCCATGCGTTGTGATAACTTTGTGTTCAATCCCACTAGCTGTTTTATTTGCAATAAAATAATATTAAATTTTACACATATCCCCCCTTTTTTCTAACTTTCTGTTTGCATATTTATTTTCAATAAAATGTCCTTATTATGTTATTTCTTTTTTTCCTTTATTTAATGTGTTCGTGTCAATATCCATCCAATCTTAATGGTAACAACAGCTGACATGTTCCGACCATTTATATTCTAACATGTAACAAGTGTGGACACAGAAATGTGCTGTGCAAAAGGCAAGTGTGGATGTCAATATTTCATATTATTAACTTTAAAAAAAAAAATCGTGGACACAGGGATCCTGGATTTTTTTAATAAAAAAACTAATCCTGGATTATTATTTTTGCTTAAATGTCCGGTCCTGTGTTTTTATTTCAAATTTTCATCATAGCCCCCCTCCCCCTCCCAAGGGATATAAAATTGTATCATTAATAATAAATTAATAAATAATAAATTCAGATTTTCTATTTAAAATAAATCTCATTTACAAAACCACTGATATTTGTTCAATTTTTAACGCTGATTTAAGGTTTAATCGCAACATTTTTTTATTTTTCTCTTTAAACTGTCGAAACATAACATTTATTTAACTGTAAAATTCACAAATAAAATTCACTCCCCCCCCCCCCTTTTTCCCTTTTTTTTTCTTGTTTAAATCAATGATCAACAATTTTCCAGAATCAAACAAATGAATAAATATAACATAGATTTCTTTTACATGCATCTTTTAACCATGCGTTGTCAGTGTGTTTTAAATCGGTCATCCAATCAGGATGCTCATTATTCGTGTCCAAGATAAAAATACATCGCTAAAATTACCTGTGGGTGTTTCCCCACTTCAACTCGTACATTTACATAGAAATCGGAGATATTTCGTCATAACACTTCACACATGGTTTTGTCTATCATATTTCTTGAAGACAAACATTACATTGTAATGCATTTATCAATATTTTATGAGTATCAACAGTTTGTTCAACACCGTATCTGTTTCTCGATACAGTCGCAACTTCAACTCGTAGACTTACACAGAAATCGGAGATATTTCGTCATAAAACTTCACACATGGTTTTGTCTATCATATTTCTTGAAGACAAACAAAATTTTATTGCATTTATCAAGATTTTGTGAGTATCAACAGTTTTTTCAAACCGTGTCTGTTTCTCGATACAGCTATCCCCCCCCCCCTCCCCCCCCCCCCCCCCGATTACAGTGACCCATGACCCAGATTGGCTCGTTCCACCAGTTTTCCCAAGGGATATGAAATTGTATCATTAATAATAAATTAATAAATAATAAATTCAGATTTTCTATTTAAAATAAATCTCATTTATAAAATCACTGATATTTGTTCAATTTTTAACGCTGATTTAAGCTTTAGTCGCAACAATTTGTTATTTTTCTCTTTAAACTGTCGAAACATAACATTTATTTAACTGTAACATTCACAAATACCCCCCCCCCCCCCTTCCCTTTTTTTCTTGCTTAAATCAATGATCAACAATTTTCCAGAATCAAACAAATTAATAAATATAGCATAGATTTCAATTACATGCATCTTTTTACCATGCGTTGTCAGTGTGTTTTAAATCGGACATCCAATCAGGACGCTCATTATTGTAATGCATTTATCAATATTTTATGAGTATCTACAGTTTTTTCAACACCGTATCTGTTTCTTGATACAGCCTCTCGATTACAGTGACCCGTGACCCAGATTAGCTCGTTCGACCCGTTTATTTCTAAATAATGTTGTTTAATTAAACATGCACTACAAGTTAGAAAAGGGAGGCAATAAAATGTCACTAAATTTAAACATTGACATCTAAAACAGTTTTTTGCTTCGTTTTATTTATAGAACAACATCATCATATCTCATATGACCAGGAAGCTGACCAGTAAGCTTATTCACTTCCCGGTGGACGAAAGTTTTAAAGTATGAAGATTTGTTGTGACATCTTTTGATGAAATTACAGGTATGGAAATATGCTTTTCAACAGGAATCGTCTAGTTTATGTCAGTCAGAGTTTGTTGACTTTATATGTCAAAAAGTGGTGTGCACTCAGACAAAGAAAACAGTATTTATCATTCGGTCAGTGGCAAGTTTGTCACAGCCCGACACAGGTCTACAAATATTAAACTGTATGGGAAATAGTAACACTGGGAAGGAGAAATAATATGAAGAAGAGATATATAAATGAGCTACTGTGGCATATATCTCTCTTTGGGTGTATATTTTTTTTAACAGGAATCTTCTTCCTTGGTGTCAATTAGAGCTTGTTGACATTATATGTCAAAAAGTGGTGTGTACACAGACAAAGAAATCAGTATTTATCATTCGACCAGTTTCAAATATGTCACAGGTCTACAAATATCAAACTGTCTGGGAAATAATAACACTGGGAAAGAGAAATAAAATAGAAAAGAGATATATAAATGAGTTGCTGTATGATATGACCCTTAACCTTCTGTATCGAAGTCACGAGTATCACTTTCTACAATAAATGTACAGGTACCTGAACAAATCGCCCCAGTTAATATCTCCCCTATATTTAACGAAATTGCCTCCACTTCAAATCCGCCCCAAACAAATCCGCCCTCACATTAGTCAATATCGCCCCAACATTTTTTGTTGTAAGTAATAATAGTTATGATTATATTACTATTATTATTGGTTTTGACAACGACATTCTGATAAGTAATAATTGAGATAATATATATATTATAGACATTAAAAATTACAGTGCATGTAATCGGAAACGTTATTGTTTAATTATGCCCGTTAAGTGAAGGTACTCCGGCTTCTACCACCACTAAAACAGGTCGCCATGATATAGCTGAAATATTGCTGAAAGTGGCGTTAAACACAATAAATAAATAAATCAAATAAATATGAAAAATATATGAACGAATAATTCGAATATATGACTTTATATGCGGTTTTCATATTGATAACATATAAAAAAATGGGGGTATTTTTAAACTCCAGCGTCACCACCTTAAGCAATTGTACCTAAGGCTAACATATGTAACCTCCCTCCCCCACATACACACGAAACACCCCCTTTCCTAATCGATCCAGCGTTACAACCGTAGCCAATTTTACCTTTGGTTAAATTATGTACCCCCACTCCCCCATCCCCACCCACAAACAATCAAACTCACACAACACCTCGAGATCGACGACTAGCTCTACTTCCTGCTTCATAAGCTCAGTGCAAATATATTTTATATTTGCGGACAATGTACGTATATTCTATATAAGAACGTCTTCATATAAGAACAGTTACTTATATCTATGGAAGATTTTTTTGCTAGACTTCCATGTATTAAAATCATGTAAACGGCAATTTTTTTTAATTGTAGACTTGATTGAAAGTGTTTAATAACAAGAATTGTAACTGTTTAAGCTTCAGAATCAAATACATTGGCAACATCGAACAAAACAATATTTCAAGATGTCTGGTCTTATGCATCTGGATTATGTTCGATGTTTTCTTTTCAGAAACGTTGACATGGCAACAGCAACAACACAATGCTGCAACATCTGTGATCATGACAACGAATCTAAATTGGCGGCCACCTGGTGCCCGGAATGTGAGGATTTCCTGTGTACCGACTTTAACAGGCACCATTCTAGATCTTCATCAAGCAAACAACACATCGTAATTTGCATGGAAAATTACCAGAAATTACCCAGTTCCATTCTATCTATAAAGAACAGATGCACCAAACATGGCAATAAGTACGAATTCTACTGCTCGATTCATGGCGACCCTTGCTGCGTTATGTGCACAACAGATGATCATCGCCATTGCCAAGAATTACGTCCTATTCTTGAGGTTACAGAAAATGTCAAGTCATCGACGGCCATTGTGCATATAGAAAGAGACCTCAAAAACATTGATGCCGCATTTGAAAAAATAAAGTCATATATCACAAATAATATTTCTGATATTGACAAACAAAAAAGAATATTTTTGTCCGATATTTCAAACATGCGCAAATCACTTAGCGACCACTTAGATAAAATTGAAAAACAAACAGTTGAAGAAATGGTGTCCAAAGTGCAAATTTTACAAGTACAATTAAAGACTGTATTGGTTGTCATGGAAACCAAAAGAACTGACTTTGATAATATCCGGCAAGATGTGAATAAAATAAAGAAATATGCTAGTGATCTGCAGACTTTCATAGGAGTGAACGAAATGACGAGTGTTGTGGATGGAGAAGTTAAGAAACGGAAAGGGGCATTAAATTATGACCTTTTTGAACTGAAGCTTGACTTTTCATCAGAATTGGAATCTTTTGTGAAAGATGTTTCTAAATTTGGTGTTTTATCTGTTACAAAAAAGCATTGTAGTACCAGTCTTGTAAAAGAAGCTGAATTGCAAGCGCAGATTCCACAGGAAAGCAAGCTGGGTGTTGCACCACAACTCACAAGGAAGACGACTGTCAATTGTCAAACTGGGGTCAAGGGGCTAGTCTGTATAAGAGGCTGTGACATATTACCGGATGGCAAACTTGTATTTGCTGAAAGAGAAGGCAAAAGGTTGTTGATGTTTTCTAATAACGAGAATTACGAAAAAGACATTGTCCGGTTTTCAGGTATCCCGTATGAGGTTTCATACACAGGAGAAAACATTGTAGCTGTTGCAATTTGGGACAAACATGAAGTCGTATTTGTAAACGTCATTACAAACACCATTACAAACACGGTAGATATTGGCCATAGATGTTGGGGAACCGATTTCAACATGAATCGTCTAGCCATTCGAGTAATACAACCACATACATCAAGTCACATTGTATATTTTGATTCCAAAGGTAAAGTGATTGATCGGGTCAATATTCCCGGTGGGAGCTCCACAAACATATCATTGTGTGATGATACCATTAAGTGTACGGACTGGATTACCAATGCGATTTACTGTTATACCTTAACAGGACAACAGATTTGGACCTTCAAAGACGAAAACGTCTTACGAGAACCAAAGGGAATTGCCTTAGATCAAAATAAAAATGTTTATGTGGCTGGTTATAAAACAAACAACGTCGTGATACTTTCACCTGATGGTACAAACTGCAGACAAATATTAACCCAAAGTGATGGGTTGAATGGACCGTTTTCATTACGTATCAACTTTGAACGTAACGAGCTCCTTGTATGTAATTTGAGTGGTACAGCATTTCATTTTTCTCTGCAATATATGTAAGCTGTGCTACTGGATGTTACCAATGTTCACAGAGAACTAATGCAACTTATTGTAGTAATAGTGTACAAGTATTGTACATTGTAGTGAATATTTGACAGTGATGTTGATGAGAACTTACATTAATAACACTAAGGTTCTCCTCTAAAAGGAAAAGGTAACCATAGCCGACTTTGGCTATCCTGTTTAGATCCTTTTGTTGTATTGCTCCCAAAACTTTGAAAATTATTTGGTTTTGCAATCTTTCATTTTTTTTTGCGTACCTTATTCCAGAAACACGCCGTGAGCATTAAGTTTGATTTAAACGTTTTTCATAATTATATACATGTATATAAAGAGCTTGTGTATAATCAGAACTGATATAGGGCTTGTGTATAGCTAGAACTAATATAGAACGTGTGTATATGATATAATATGTTGGTTCTATTTCTAGCTGTATATCAATCTTAAAAATATTACTTGTATATGTATATAAGTTCAAGGATATCTTCAAAAACTTTAATGTGGGGGTGACATTTGTTTTATTTTGTAATAAAAATGGGACAATGCACTGCACGTCTCTTACCATCATCTGCAGTGAATATTACACCATGAAATAGCAACCTATTTAAATGACATTAACAAATGTTCATTGCTAAGAAAAGTTTGAAGATACCAAAGGGGTGATAAGAAATCGCAAATTAAAGATGGTCAGACAACAAAATGATCAAAGGAAAAAAGACAACGATCTTCAAAACACCATACAGAAAACTAAAGATCGAGCAACATGAACCCCACTCAAACCCGGTGGTGAACTCATGTGAAACGGACGAGTAGGCAGTCCCTGCTCCATATGTGGCACCCGTCATGTTAGTATTGTTACAGACTAGAGGTGTATTTAATGATAATGAACTAAATATGTGTGACGAGTGTCACAAGAAAAAAAATATCTATGTAATCATTAAATTACAAATGTATGTACTCCTTTACAAAAATAAACACATTACAAAAAAAGTAGAAATAGTTAAACATTTTGAAGGTCATAGTTAAACTAATTAATTAAACATTTCATCAGATATCTGTCCATTTTTCCGTCATGTTGGTGTCAGATATGTTTAATTGGTTTACTGTTGCTTAATCGCAAGTCTGCAATATTTCTGATCTATGCATGACGGAGAACATGTTTACAAACAATAAGAAGAGTTTGCAGATACCAAAGGGGTAATGAGAATCCGTAAATAGAAGAGAGACAGACAACACAATGGCCAAAAGGAAAAGGACAAAAACGATCTCCAAAACAATGCACAGACTACTAAAGATGAAACACTAATAACCAGTGATGGTGCTGTGGAGGAGTAAGCAGTTCCTGCTTCACCAGTCACACTATCACGTTTCTCTAGTTACAGTGATAAGCCAGGAATGGACCGGGAAGTGTTTACGATAAATGGAACGCATCCGTGATTAATTGTGACACAGGTATTCAGTATCAGTAACAAAGTAATCGTTCCGAATTCAATTTTACCAGTAGAAACCCTTGGTTCCGTAGCTTCAAGGAAATCCTGAAAGGAACCACAAGCTCTCAGTCTGGTATATCAGATCAGCTTAGAGATATATAAAGCGGTTGAAAGAGGGCATCTATGGATGAGATGTCATGTTTACAAACAATGAATCAAGTGGTTAAAAAGTGACACCAAAGGATGGGATGTCGCCTTTGTAAATAATATATCACATGGTTGAAAGAGGGTACCTATGGATGGGATTTCCCGCTTAAAAAAATTGATCAACGTTGTTAAAATGTTGATACATATGTATTCAAATAATGAATCACGTGGTTAAAAGAGGGTACATATGGATGGGCTGTCAGGTTTGCAAACAAGAGTTCGAAGATACCAAAGGGGTAATCAGAATACGTAAATCGATGAAGAATAGACAACACAACGAACAGAAGAAAAAATACAAAAGGACAAATTACGATCTACAAAACATACACATAAAACTAAATTCGGGTAAAACTAAACCCCTAAAAACAGGGGGTGAACTCATGTGCTCCGGAAGAGTGATCAGTTCCTGCCCCACTAATGTCACTCGTCGGGTCAATCTAGTTACAAGCCTAGTGATAAGTCATGAATGTGGAAAGGACTGGGAAGTGTTTACAACAGGTGAATCATATCGCTAAAAAAATAAAATATATGGATGGTATATCCTGATTGCAAATAATAAATCACCTGGCTAAAAGTGGGCACCTATGGATGGGACATTCTGTTTAAATAATAAACATGTGGTCAAAAGCGGGTAATTATAGATTAATATCCTGATTACAAACAAAAAATCACGTGGTTAAAAGGGGACATCAATGGATGGGATGTCCTGTGTGCAAACAATAAATCACACGTGTAAAAGAGGGTACCTACGGATTGGATGTTCTGTTTACAAATAATAGATCATATGGCTAAAAGCGGATACGTGTGGATGGGATGTTGTGATTGTCACAGGTACAACGGTAGAAGACGAATATGATCTATTATTCATTCCACCACAACTTGCCATCAACGTCCAGTCCGTGTACACTGTACATAGCTCATCGACAACTGTTGTGTGTTGTATTTTACCAGCACTGAGCTTAGAACTGTCCAAACACTAGACACACATTTAAATCCCATCACGAGGCAAATTGTGTGGCTATACGTCGCCCACAACCAGTGGACTCCCTCTTCGAGAGGTTGTACTTCACCGAAAAGAAATTAGGTTCTATTTATATACACGTGTTCAAAGAAATGACGTCTAATTTACATACACGTGTTCAAAGAACTTAGACCCTATTTATAAACACGTGTTCAAAGAAATTAGGTCCTATTTATATGCACGTGTTCAAAGAAATTAGGTCCTATTTATATACACGTGTTCAAGGAAATTAGGTCCAATTCATATACAAGTGTTCAAAGCAATTAGGCCCTATTTATATACACGTGTTCAAAGAAATTAGGTCCTATTTATATACACGTGTTCAATCAAGAGATCAGTTATTATGATTAATATTCATTCTGCTTGATCTCATGAATAAGGAAATTCCAAATAATGAAAAACGAGTCAACAAATCTATCTATTTCAAAAGTTCACCATCCTCTGTTCTAGACTATCTATACAGGATTTCTTCTACCTGTTTATGTGCTAAGAGTTATATCATGACGTTTTCATTTCATTTAAAAAAAAATCAATTAATTTATCAAAATGCTCAAGTCGTGTAATACAGTGTTTTCAGACTCAATAGAGATATCTGACTGTGTCCCACCTTCATCTGACGTTGAACAGGGACCAGAGTATATCTCACTAAGAGGTATTAACAACAATACAGCTATGATTATAAACATAAAAACGGAATGTTATTTTGCACCATGTTAATTTTTTCCTTCCTTATGTACGGATGTAGTTTGGGTGGTAGCTTTTACTGTGTTTTGTCGTGGCAAAGGAAGGAAGGAACCTACAGATAGCTATTTCTAATACTGTATACCCATCGCTTCGTCAGAGGGTATTAACAATAATCACAAACGAAGGAACGAAGGAACCTACGGATAGCTATTCCTAATACTGTATACCCATCACTTCGTCAGAGGGTATTAACAATAATCACAAACGAAGGAACGAAGGAACCTACAGATAGCTATTCCTAATACTGTATGACCATCGCTTCGTCAGAGGATATTAACAATAATCACAAACGAAGGAACGAAGGAACCTACAGATAGCTATTCCTAATACTATATACCCATCGCTTCGTCAGAGGGTATTAACAATAATCACAAACGAAGGAACGAAGGAACCTACAGATAGCTATTCCTAGTACTGTATACCCATCGCTTCGTCAGAGGGTATTAACAATAATCACAAACGAAGGAACGAAGGAACCTACAGATAGCTATTCCTAATACTGTATACCCATCGCTTCGTCAGAGGGTATTAACAATAATCACAAACGAAGGAACGAAGGAACATACAGATAGCTATTCCTAATACTGTATACCCATCGCTTCGTCAGAGGGTATTAACAATAATCACAAACGAAGGAACGAAGGAACCTACGGATAGCTATTCCTAATACTGTATACCCATCGGTTCGTCAGAGGGTATTAACAATAATCACAAACGAAGGAAGGAAGGAACCTACAGATAGCTATTTCTAATACTGTATACCCATCGCTTCGTCAGAGAGTATTAACAATAATCACAAACGAAGGAACGAAGGAACCTACGGATAGCTATTCCTAATACTGTATACCCATCACTTCGTCAGAGGGTATTAACAATAATCACAAACGAAGGAACGAAGGAACCTACAGATAGCTATTCCTAATACTGTATACCCATCGCTTCGTCAGAGGGTATTAACAATAATCACAAACGAAGGAACGAAGGAACCTACAGATAGCTATTCCTAATACTGTATACCCATCGCTTCGTCAGAGGGTATTAACAATAATCACAAACGAAGGAACGAAGGAACCTACAGATAGCTATTCCTAGTACTGTATACCCATCGCTTCGTCAGAGGGTATTAACAATAATCACAAACGAAGGAACGAAGGAACCTACGGATAGCTATTCCTAATACTGTATACCCATCGCTTCGTCAGAGGGTATTAACAATAATCACAAACGAAGGAACGAAGGAACCTACATATAGCTATTACTAATACTGTATACCCATCGCTTCGTCAGAGGGTATTAACAATAATCAAGATGTAACTTTTATGACAACATTTCTTTTAATTATTAAATACATGTATCTAAAGACTGAAGAATGTCAAGATGTAACTCTTCCGGAACAGTAATGTTATCTCCTTCTTATTCAGCATAAAAGAAACAGATCGCGGCGGAATAATACGAGTTAGTTTTCCGGGGAATCAGTTTAAATAAAGATGGCTTGCTTTGTAGCCTGTCGTAATACAATCCTCTTACAGTTTTTCAACCACTATCAAATGAGTCACCCCAACTATCCGAAAATATCTGTTCTGGACATGTTGTCAGGTTTTGAAGGTAGTACTCCTAATTCAGATTGTCAACTAAAATCCAACCACCATTCTTTTCTCGACAATATTTTCGGAATCAGAATATATACGTTCATCATTGTTTTCACATACATTATCTTCCATTGTAACTCTCCTATGGCTACCAATGAATTCTACTTTTTCGCACCTTTGAATTTTGCTTAATAAAGCAATCACCACAGTTGTAACAAGACAAGTCTGGGACCAACAGATCGTCTATATTTTAAGAGATTATTTGGTTATTTTTTTTCTATTTTGACTGACAGATTTAAAGTTTTTGTTTTGGAGGCATGGGATTTCTGCAACTTTACCTTTGTTCGAAATATGATCTCTCAGTACAGGTTTAACTGTATGTCTATATATACGTCTGAAAATTAAACCAAACAGTGTTAGAATTAAATCATTGAGCTGTCAAATTTGTGTTCTTCCCTCGACGGCATTTGAGCTCACACCATTGATACACTGCAACACCAATCGCTTAGCCTTATGTCCAGCGCCCTAGATCACTCGACCACATCCGCTATATTAAAATATAGCTTCAATAATCGAAGTGTTACCTTGTCTCGCAAGGTAAATCTAGAGGTAGACAAAAGACATGTGTCTAAGAGTGCATAGATGGTACAAATACACTTAATATTATAATCTGACAGCAATCTAACTCAGCAATTTTTAGTATATTGTATAGGATAATGAAGAATTCATTATACAGTCACAGGAAATAAAGTATATTATACAAACATCTAAGCAGGTGACAACCATACAATATATCTGTCCCACTGGATCTCAAAGTTACTTGTGATACTAGGTTAATACTAAATATTATATATCTCTGAAAATTAAACCAAACAGTGTTAGAATTAGATCTTTGAGTTGTCAAATACATGTATTTGTTCTTCCCTCGATGGGATTTGAACTCACACCATTGATATACTTCAGCACCAATCACTTAACCTTATGTCAAGCTCCCTAGACCACTCGACCACATCTGTTCCATGCAAATGTAGCTTCAATAGTCGAAGTGTTACCTTGTCTCGTAAGAAAATTATAGAGATAGACATAAGACATGTGTCTAAGCGTGTGTAGAAGGTACACATATACATAATATTATAATTTGACAGCAATCTGACTCAGCAATTTTTAATATATCGTAAAGGATAATGAAGAATTCATTATACAGTCACAGGAAATAAAGTACTAGTATATTATACAAACATCTAAGCAGGTGACAACCATACAATATATCTGTCCCACTGGATTTCAAAGTTACTTGGGATACTATGTTAATACTAAATATTATATACTAGTTTACTTACCTGGCGCAAGTCACTGACAAACGGTATCACTTAATGTTGTTCACCTCGTCCTGAGGTTTTCTGACCGCCACGATATAACTGAAATATTGTTGAAAGTGGTGTTAGCCACCATGAAGCAAATAAGCGTAAAACAAAAAAAAACCATTTTATTTAATGAATGAAAATGTTCATGTTTTCAGTTTAGCTTGGGTAACTCTAACTACGTAGTCTAACTTCATAGTATATACATTATTGATCTTAAGATGTAATAAAAACAAACATGAGACTTTATATGTCGTAATAAAATTGTTTACTCTAGATAGTGGAAATAACCTTGAGCAGATTTAGATTTGAATGATTAAAGGGAAGTAACTCGAGTTCAACAGTGAGAGATATAACTTTGTATTGTGTTATATGTTAGTTTGTACATGTAACTTGTATTGTATATTTGTTGTCATTAATGAATTTCTCCCGTGAAGGTTTACTACATATGTACTACTTCTTCTTTTCTGTGCATAATTATTTTCAGCTGGGGTTTTTTTCACAAATCTATCACTTTATTATTTTGCTTACAATACACAGTGTAAAGAAAATTGATCCATCAACCAACCGCATCGGTGGTGCAATGGTTAGCGTGCTCGCCTCGAGAGCGATAGATCGTGGATTCGAGCCCCGATCTGGTCAAATCAAAGACTATAAAATTGGTTCTTGTTGCTTCTCCGATTAACACCCAGCAATATGCAGAAAAAACAAAGACTGGTTGGCTCCAAACGTTTTGGTCTAGTACAAAAGCAGACCTCATCATCATTTCATTGAAAATTAACTTTTTCTCGCCATCGTATAGCTGAAAAGTTGCTGAGTTGGCATTAAACAACAATCATTTACTCACTTGATCCATCAGCCATTTTGCATTTGGTACATGTATGTATTTTTCTCCTCCGTATGTCTAAGAACAACAGTCTATAGGAATAACCTAATGTGTCTATCACTTGATATGCATAGGAGCAGAATAGATTCTTTTTACAGTATTGTCAGGGAGAAATTATGTCTGTCCTGATAAGAACTTAATTTGATAAATGTATTAGCTATTCATGGTGTTCAAATATTGCCTCCTGTGTTGCTTTTACACAATACATAACCATTATGCAGAGCTACGAGAGGGGGGTTCAGCAGGAATATCGGCCCGGGTACCGGAGAGCCAAGAAGAGGCATGTGAATCTCTGAAAGGCCCCATAGCCTTAGCCATAGACGTTGTTATGTTCAACTATCTTTAGTTTATTTAGCCTACGTAAAACAGACTTAGAATTCTGAATTCTGGTTGTTAATCATTACTCACATTTACATTGTAACCAGGATGGACATATATTTATTGTCTTTCAGGTTCAAATCCTCAATTTGGAGATCTCATTCTGTCCCCTGGTCCCCTAGGCTTGTTTTGTTCCGCCTTGTCACATGTCTCTTGGAGACCCATTCGCTATGTACAATATTTTGCCACGATGGGTATACAGTATTAGGAATAGCTATCTGTAGGTTCCTTCGTTCCTTCGTTTGTGATTATTGTTAATACCCTCTGACGAAGCGATGGGTATACAGTATTACTAATAGCTATCTGTAAGTTCCTTCGTTCCTTCGTTTGTGATTATTGTTAATACCCTCTGACGAAGCGATGGGTATACAGTATTAGGAATAGCTATCTGTAGGTTCCTTCGTTCCTTCGTTTGTGATTATTGTTAATACCCTCTGACGAAGCGATGGGTATACAGTATTAGGAATAGCTATCCGTAGGTTCCTTCGTTCCTTCGTTTGTGATTATTGTTAATACCCTCTGACGAAGCGATGGGCATACAGTATTAGGAATAGCTATCTGTAGGTTCCTTCCTTCCTTCGTTTGTGATTATTGTTAATACCCTCTGACGAAGCGATGGGTATACAGTATTAGGAATAGCTATCTGTAGGTTCCTTCGTTCCTTCGTTTGTGATTATTGTTAATACCCTCTGACGAAGCGATGGGTATACAGTACTAGGAATAGCTATCTGTAGGTTCCTTCGTTCCTTCGTTTGTGATTATTGTTAATACCCTCTGACGAAGCGATGGGTATATAGTATTAGGAATAGCTATCTGTAGGTTCCTTCCTTCCTTCGTTTGTGATTATTGTTAATATCCTCTGACGAAGCGATGGTCATACAGTATTAGGAATAGCTATCTGTAGGTTCCTTCGTTCCTTCGTTTGTGATTATTGTTAATACCCTCTGACGAAGTGATGGGTATACAGTATTAGGAATAGCTATCCGTAGGTTCCTTCGTTCCTTCGTTTGTGATTATTGTTAATACCCTCTGACGAAGCGATGGGTATACAGTATTAGAAATAGCTATCTGTAGGTTCCTTCCTTCCTTCGTTTGTGATTATTGTTAATACCCTCTGACGAAGCGATGGGTACACAGTATTAGGAATAGCTATCTGTAGGTTCCTTCGTTCCTTCGTTTGTAATTATTGTTAATACCCTCTGACGAAGCGATGGGTATACAGTATTAGGAATAGCTATCCGTAAGTTCCTTCGTTCCTTCGTTTGTGATTATTGTTAATACCCTCTGACGAAGCGATGGGTATACAGTATTAGGAATAGCTATCTGTAGGTTCCTTCGTTCCTTCGTTTGTGATTATTGTTAATACCCTCTGACGAAGCGATGGGTAT
Source organism: Bathymodiolus septemdierum (assembly GCA_963383655.1). Taxonomy (NCBI): domain Eukaryota; kingdom Metazoa; phylum Mollusca; class Bivalvia; order Mytilida; family Modiolidae; genus Bathymodiolus; species Bathymodiolus septemdierum. The sequence continues at coordinate 17,137,057 of OY726531.1, forward strand.
ACAGTATTAGGAATAGCTATCCGTAAGTTCCTTCGTTCCTTCGTTTGTGATTATTGTTAATACCCTCTGACGAAGCGATGGGTATACAGTATTAGGAATAGCTATCTGTAGGTTCCTTCCTTCCTTCGTTTGTGATTATTGTTAATATCCTCTGACGAAACGATGGGTATACAGTATTAGGAATAGCTATCCGTAAGTTCCTTCGTTCCTTCGTTTGTGATTATTGTTAATACCCTCTGACGAAGCGATGGGTATACAGTATTAGGAATACCTATCCGTAAGTTCCTTCGTTCCTTCGTTTGTGATTATTGTTAATACCCTCTGACGAAGCGATGGGTATACAGTATTAGGAATAGCTATCTGTAGGTTCCTTCGTTCCTTCGTTTGTGATTATTGTTAATATCCTCTGACGAAACGATGGGTATACAGTATTAGGAATAGCTATCTGTAGGTTCCTTCGTTCCTTCGTTTGTGATTATTGTTAATACCCTCTGACGAAGCGATGGGTATACAATATTAGGAATAGCTATCCGTAAGTTCCTTCGTTCCTTCGTTTGTGATTATTGTTAATACCCTCTGACGAAGCGATGGGTATACAGTATTAGGAATAGCTATCCGTAAGTTCCTTCGTTCCTTCGTTTGTGATTATTGTTAATACCCTCTGACGAAGCGACGGGCATACAGTATTAGGAATAGCTATCTGTAGGTTCCTTCGTTCCTTCGTTTGTGATTATTGTTAATACCCTCTGACGAAGCGATGGGTATACAGTATTAGGAATAGCTATCCGTAAGTTCCTTCGTTCCTTCGTTTGTGATTATTGTTAATACCCTCTGACGAAGCGATGGGTATACAGTATTAGGAATAGCTATCTGTAGGTTCCTTCCTTCCTTCGTTTGTGATTATTGTTAATACCCTCTGACGAAGCGATGGGTATACAGTATTAGGAATAGCTATCCGTAAGTTCCTTCCTTCCTTCGTTTGTGATTATTGTTAATACCCTCTGACGAAGCGATGGGCATACAGTATTAGGAATAGCTATCTGTAGGTTCCTTCCTTCCTTCGTTTGTGATTATTGTTAATACCCTCTGACGAAGCGATGGGTACACAGTATTAGGAATAGCTATCCGTAAGTTCCTTCGTTCCTTCGTTTGTGATTATTGTTAATACCCTCTGACGAAGCGATGGGTATACAGTATTAGGAATAGCTATCTGTAGGTTCCTTCCTTCCTTCGTTTGTGATTATTGTTAATATCCTCTGACGAAGCGATGGGTATACAGTATTAGGAATAGCTATCTGTAGGTTCCTTCGTTCCTTCGTTTGTGATTATTGTTAATATCCTCTGACGAAGCGATGGGTATACAGTATTAGGAATAGCTATCCGTAGGTTCCTTCGTTCCTTCGTTTGTGATTATTGTTAATACCCTCTGACGAAGCGATGGGTATACAGTACTAGGAATAGCTATCCGTAGGTTCCTTCGTTTGTGTGTCCCTTCGATCTTGTCAATAAAAACCGAAAGACCAAAATAATAGACAGCAACAGGGACACACACACACACACACACACACAAATAGAGTAAGACAGACACATTGGTAAATACATATTGAGCTGAATAAAACGCATTTGAGCGACGTTGCTTTTGATACCCGAATTTTCATGCTAAAACGTCGAAAATTGACGTTACCGTATCAGACGCATTCTCATGTGTAGCGTCCCTTAATGCCTATAAATAGGCCAGATAATGTGAAAATCGGAATTCAAATTTAACTTAGATAATAGAACATAATGTCTACAAATAGAAACAGGTTAAGGTGTAGCCTTTGGAAATTAAGACCTCATCGCCCTGTCTGTGTTGATTAAATTTACTATGAACAATCTTGAGCTTCAAACAATGATCATCAACAGTGACTTCATTGTATTTTTAAGAACGTAACTCATTTACACCGAGAAATCCGGAAATGTTTAATATTATGATAAACCTGAAAATCATCAAACCATCCGAATTTTTAAATTGAGAACACAATTCAACATTCTTATGACTTTTAACAGGATCTTTCTTGTTAACTGGTTTGCTGTTCAACCGTTGTAGAACACTGTCTTTCTATTAAATGAGTCATGTGACTTTTAACAGGATTTTGATTGTTAACTGGTTTGCTGTTTAACCGTTGTAGAACACTGTCTTTCTATTAAATGAGTAATATACAAAGCAAAATGTAAGGGGTATGTGGGTTGATTCTTGCTTTAGCCATGTTCTTTAATAAAATCGCTCCATCTGCTAAAGCTAGGGAAGTAAGACTTGTTAGTGTTCGTTTCTAGAGTCCAATAAAAATCTGGTCCTCTTTCCGGATAAACTGTGTAAGGGATGTTCAGAAGTAACACAACTGGAGGTCCTACAAAATAGAATGACTAAATCAAAATACAATTGAAAAAGCGACCATTTTAAATTTCAATGGATTATCGGCAAAAACACCGTTTTACCGGCTTCTGTTAAAATGTCACCTTTCTTAGATATTAATGAATTCATAGAAAATACAATTGTTCTGTATAATTGGTCAGTAATGTGCTGGTTTCTAAACAGGGAATTTTAATATTTCTTTGATTCTACCTTGTCTAAGGTTGTTTAATATTCTTGTAATCAAGCTAGGCGACGGTACGAACCAAGTCATGTCAGTTCCCTAAGACTGAGAGAATGCATCTATTTTCTCAGTTCCAGGAGTCCATACCTTAGAGTTAAATCTTTCATGAGGATTATTGTAGTGTGCTGTGAATCTGTCTATAGTACATTTATCCCATAATTCATTCAGAACATGTAAAAATAATATTTAACGCCCAATCATCGTGATCTATGATCATTGCTCAATTGATCAGTATGATCGTTTTGAGTTCTTGGAATCCAATAAGGTGTCAACTGAATATTTTGTGATTCACAAATACAGTGAATTTATGTAGTAGTATTGTATGTTGTGTTCTTGCTACCTACCTAAAGAATGTGTTCAACATTCTTATCTGAATTGATTTTGACTTGTTTATTTTCTAATTCATTTTAAAAAGTGTAAATCACTCTTCTAACACGTTCGAATTCTCTCCAAGTAGAACTCTAAAGACTTTCAGATTCGGTCCAATTACTGAATGTTTCCATGTTCTGTTTATGAGAATCTACATCGGAGTTAACGAAACCTCCAAAGCCTACATCTGAGGCGTCACAAAACTTTACACGATCAAATACTTGATTGACTGTCATTGTACTGACCTACAATACTAGCCAACAAGCTAACTCGAAACAAGTTAATCTAATCAATGCCCACCCCTTTTGTTTTAAATAGCATCTATATTTGTTTACCTGCTTGATTTGTTGTCATTATTATATGTGTATTACTACTTGTACGGAAATGATAAGTCCAAAAGTTGTGATATTATTTTTTGTTCAATCCCACTACCTGTTTTATTTGCAATAACAATTATATTAAATCTAGCCAATGTTCCCCACTTTTGTTTTGAATATTATATTTTATTTGTGCATGTACTTGATTTGTTGTCATTATTATATGTGTATTACTTGTAGGGAGATGACAAGTCCAAAAGTTGTAATATTTTTTGTTCAATCCCACTAGCTGTTTTATTTGCAATAAAATAATATTAACTCTAACCCATATCCCTCTTTATCTATATTACTGTGAGCATATTTATTTTCAATAAAATTTCTTTATTATTCCATTTCTATTTTCCCTTTATTTAACTTGCTCGTGACAATATCAATCCAATCTTATGGTAACAGCAGTTTACATATTCCTACCCTTTATAATCTAATATGTAAAGCAAGTTTGAAAAATGGAGGTAATTCAATGTCACAAACGCATGTGAACAAATAAACCAAACATGATATCAAAAGGAACTAAATAGCAAGTTTGAACAGAAAGAGGGAGGGGATAGTTCCATACACATGTACTTGTGAACAGGACACATCATCCCCCTTTTAACACCCTACCCCCCCCCCCTTATTTTTTATTTTATTTTCTTTCATTTCCATGGCTTAGAAATATGTAAAACAGCAATAATATGCCGTTTTCTGATTGCATAAGTCGACTGATATGTATATAGAGATGCCGTTTTCTGATTGCATCAGTCGATTGATATGTATATATAGAGAAGGTATCTCACTTCCACATAATTTTCACGAAAACTGTGCTACCTGCTCGGGGAATCCCATATCTAAATCAATAAAAATGCATCTACCTTTGAGTTGGTGAGCACGCTTCGTCTCCGCTAATATTCCTTTTTTTAAACGATCGGCATTTTTCACGAAAATTTTCCTCTGAAACAAGAAATCCGACGAACTTTACGTTGTATCTGCAATTTTGGATTTCTAATCAACGGAAGTCTACTATGGACGATAACTATAATATGGCGCCAAATCCGGTTTCCTGAAGCAAAAGTTCCGAATGTTACTGCAGTCACGATAAGGTAAGAAAATTTCATTTAACAGTCGAATAAAGTTAGCGCTGTTTTATACAAACTGAAAAAAAATCACCGAAAGTGTAAACGGGCTAGCAATTATTGGAAATAGCTTCAATTCGAAGTGACCAATTCCCACTGACATCATGGTTAATACAAATGTGGAAGGGTCGAGTGAAACAAATTTTATAGATTTGAAAGAATTTAAGAGCAAATTTCAATCTGATGTCTTAGTTGAATTTCCAAGTTCTATAACAATTGGAAATTTAATTACAAAATTATTCCATGGTGTGAAAATAAAACCTGGTCGTTGCAAGGATAACTGGGCTAAATCTACACACCGATATTATGGTCTTTCTTGGCGCAAAGAACCCTGTGACAATGCAATTATTAATTTTAACAATCTGGCCTCATCTTTACCACCTGATTTTTTTGTTATTTCAAATACCTCAAACAATATTATTGTGGGATATTTCACCGGTTATCTTGTAAATGGTAACAGGGCTATGATTGAAATAAATATTTTTAGTGAAGAAACCCACTTTCAAACCTAAATTTTTCGGTGCCAAAAATTTCTCTAAATAATAATTTGAACCTTCATCCACAGACGTGTATATTTTTAATTCACCTGCAACAGTTTGTATTTTTGTGTAAATATGTATATCCACGTCAATATTTCTGGAAAAAAGATAAGCACAATTCTCGTCATTTTCAAGAGACCTTGACAAGGAATTGATAAATGCCACATCTTCATCTGACACATTTCCTTTTTCCAAAGCATTTATACATTTAATTAAAGTAGTGTCACTTTTCCTGTGTATAAAATTTAATATAATTTTGTGGGGGAAACATCTGTTAAACCATGGTACATTAAAGCAATGTAAACCACGATCACCCACAAGCTCATTTGCCACTGGAAGCAGCTGTAACAAATCACCGGCTAAAATTACTTGCAAATTTCCAAATAAAACTGACGAACTCCTGACTTTCTGACAAATAAATTGCACTTGTCCTAAAACTTTTGAACTTATCATTGATATCTCGTCTATGATCAAAGTATTAGTGGACTGCACATTGTCCTTTACATCATTAAACCTTTCATCGGTTTTTATTAAATGAACTATCTCTTCATTTAAGTATCGGGCATCGCCAATTCCGGACCCCTTATGTAACGTGGTACCCCCTAACTTGCCGTAATGTGTGGAAGCTATGCCAGCTGAACACGCTATAGTAACAGTTTTTCCCTTTGAACGTAAATAATTCACGATTTGTTTGATAAGAAATGTTTTCCCACAACCGCCTTGTACAATAACAACTAAATTGTGGCCATCCTTGGCCAAATCGAACGCAGTTTGCTGATCTTCATCAAGCATGTTTACTCTTTGATGTTTTCCCCGAACTTTATTCGATTGTTAAATGAAATTCTCTTACCTTATCGTGATTGCAGTAACATTCGGAACTTTTGTTTCAGGGAACCGGATTTGGTGCCATATAAGAGTTATAATCCATAGTAGACTTCCGTTGATTAGAAATCCAAAATTGTAAATACGATGTAAAGTTCGTCGGATTTCTTGCTTCAGAGGGAAATTTTCGTGAAAAATGCCGACCGTTTGAAAAAAGGAATATTAGCGGAGACGAAGCGTGCTCACCAACTCAAAGGTAGATGCATTTTTATTGATTTAGACATGGGAATCGCCAAGCAGGTAGCATAGTTTTCGTGAAAATTATGTGGAAGTGAGATACCTTCTCTACATATCAGTCGACTGATGCAATCAGAAAACGGTATCTCTATATACATATCAGTCGACTTATGCAATCAGAAAACGGCAAATTATTGCTGTTTTACATATTTCTAAGCCATGGAAATGAAAGGGAAAAAAAAGAAAAAAAAGAGGGTAAGGTGTAAAAAGGGGGGATGCTGTGTCCTGTCCACAAGTACCTCTGGTTCCATATGCTTCAAGCGCATGTGATTCACACAAACCAAATACATGTATATATGAGAGTGAACAATTAACATGTTTTTATTATGGCAACAGAAGCATCGATTTTTACAAATTCTACATTTAAACGTTGACATTTAAAACATTTATTTGTTTCGTTTTATTTATAGCTCAATATCATCATATCGCAGGTGACCAGGAAGTCTTCCTGGTAGACGAAAGTCTTGAAGTATGAAGATTTGCTGTGACATCTTCTGATTAAATTACAGGTAGGGAAATATGTCTTTTCACGGGAATCGTCTTCCTTGGCGTCAATTTGAGCTTGTCAAAAAGAGGTATGTACACAGATATAGAAAACAGTATTAATCATTCGATCATTGACGACATTGTCAAAGGTCTACAAATATCAAACTGTATGTGAAATATTAACACTGGAAAAGAGAAATAATATGAAGAAGAGATATACAAATGAGATACTGCATGGTATATACCTGTGTTTGGGTGTATCTGGTACAACTACAAGATCCCAAACTATGATATGACCCTTAACCTTCTATGTCGAAGGCACGAGTATCACTTCCTACAATAAATGTACTAATAATAGGTACCTGATCAAATCGCCATCTACAAAATAACGCCCGTCAATATAGCTCTAATAGTTAACAAACTTGCCCCCACTTCATATCCGCCCCATACAAAATCGCCCCAACATATTTTGTTGTAAATAATAATAGTTATTATTATTACTAATATTATTATTGGTTTTGAAAACGATATTCGGATGAGTAATAATTGAGATAATATATATATTATAGACAATAAAAATTACAGTGCATGTAATCGGACTCGTTATTGTTTGATTATGTCAGTTAAGTGAAAATATTTATTTGTGTGTCCTTGCAATAATCAATTTCTTCTTTTATTCAAAAGAAGAGCTTGAAGATACCATATGGGTAATCAGAATCCGTATATCGAAGACGAACAGACAACACAATGGCCAATAGAAAAATAGTACAAAAGGACAAACAAAGATCTACAAAACACACATATAGCACTAAAGATCGAGTAACACGAACCCCGTCAAGGATTTCTTTGCAAAGTATAGATTAATTATATATAGAGTGGACACATGTAAGTTGATGTTAACATGCGTTTGTATGAATATGGACTCGAACAAGTTAAAATAAAGAAAAGGGTTCAATAATAAAGAAATAAGGATATTTCATTGAACATATATATGCAAACAGAAAGTAAAAATATGGGGGGGGGGGGGGTTAATTCGGTGAGTGAGTGATTCTTCTTTAACGCCAATTCAGCAATTTGTTCAGCTATATCAAGGCAAGTACAAGTTAATTATCAATGAGATGAGATGATCATGAGGTCTGTTTTGTTCTAGACCAACACGCTGGGTTGAATTTGCATAGTGCTAGCACACTGAAACAACAGTCCGCGGGTGTACATGTCGCTTCATTCGGACACACTATTCTTATTCCGAACCAGCCAGTCTTTGCTCTATCACCTTAATGCTGCCTGCTAGCGGAGAAGCAAATAGTCTTTGGTTTGATCCGAGCGGGACTCGAACCCACGGTCTACCACACCAGAGACTCTAACCATTACGCCACCGATGCGGTTCTGAAAAATATACGCGTCCGGCTTTGTAAATTACAAAAAGAATGCCCTCGACTCGCAGCCGCAACTGATAAACTCTACCAGTTGCCTGCGCATGGTCGATGGTTCTCTCCGGGTATTCCGGTTTCTTCCACCACTAAAACTGGTCGCCATGATATAGCTGAAATATTGCTGTAGGTGGCGTTAAACACCAACAATCAATAAATCAAATCAATCTGAAAAATATATGAACGAATACTTCGAATATATGACTGGGTATGCGGTTTTCATAGTGAGGGCATATATAAAATTAGTGGAGTTTTTAAATTCCAGCGTCACCACCTTAAGCAATTGTATCTAATGTTGACATATGTAACCCCCCATCCCCACACACGCACGAAACACCCCCTTTCCCAAACGATCCAGCGTTACCACCGTAGCCATTATTACCTTAGGTTAAATTATGTACCCCCCATTCCCACCCCCATCCAAAACAATTAAGCTCACACAATACCTCGAGATCGACGACTAGCTATTCTTCCTGCTTCATAAGCTCGGTGCAAACATATTGTATATTCGCGGACAATGTACGTATATTCTATATATAAACTTCCTCATATAAGAACAGTTAGTTATATCTAGTAATGACTAAGCATCCTATGTTAACACAGTTCTCTATGGAAGAATTTTTTGCCAGATTTCCATGTATTAAAATCATGTAAACGGCAATTGTTTTTAATTGTAGACTTGATTGAATGTGCTTAATAACAAGAATTGTAACTGTTTAAGCTCCAGAATCAAATGCATTGGTAACATCGAACAAAACAATATTTCAAGATGGCTGCTCTTATGCATGTACATTATTACTTGCAATAGTTTATGTTCGATGTTTTCTTTTCAGAAACGTTGACATGGCAACAGCAACAACACAATGTTGCAACATCTGTGATCAAGACAACGAAACTAAATTGGCGGCCACCTGGTGCCCGGAATGTGAGGATTTCCTGTGTACTGACTGTAACAGGCACCATGCCAGATCTTCATCAAGCAAACAACACAACGTAATTTTCATGGAAAATTACCAGAAATTACCCAGTTATATTGTATCTATAAAGAACAGATGCAACAAACATGGCAATAAGTACGAATTACACTGCTCGATTCATGACGTTCCTTGTTGCGTTATGTGCATAAGAGATGATCATCGCCATTGCCAAGAATTACGTCCCATTCTTGAGGTAACAGAAAATGCCAAGGCATCGACGGCCATTCTGCACATAGAAAGAGATCTCGAAGATATCGACGCCGCATTTGAAAAAATGAAGTCAGATATCACAAATAATATTACTGAAATTGATCAACAAAAAAGAAAATTTTTATCCGATATTTCAAGCATGCGCAAATCATTTAAAGACCATTTAGATAAAATTGAAAAGCAAACAGTTGAAGAGATGGTGTCAGTAGAAAAAAATTTACAAGTACAATTAAAGAATGTATTGGTTTCCATGGAAGCCAAAAGAACTGATTTTGATCATATCCGACATCATGTGAATAGAGTAAAGAAATATGCTAGTGATCTCCAAACTTTCATGGGAGTGAAAAAAATGACGAGTGTTGTGGATGGAGAAGTTAAGAAACAGAAAGGGGCATTCAATTATGACCTTTATGAACTGAAACTTGACTTTCCATCAGAATTGGAATCTTTTGTGAAAGATGTTTCTAAATTTGGTGTTGTATCTGTTACAGAAAAGCATTGTAGTACCAGTCTTGTAAAAGAAGTTGAATTGCAAGCGCAGATTCCACAGGAAAACAAGCTAGGTGTTATGCCACAACTCACAAGGAAGACGACTGTCAATTTTCAAACTAAGGATAAGAAGCGTGTCTTTATAGCAGGTTGTGACATATTACCGGATGGCAAACTTTTATTCATTGATCAAGAAGGCAAACGGTTGTTGATGTTTTCTAATAACGGAAATTACGAAAAAGACATTGTCCGGTTTTCAGGTACACCGTTTGAGGTTTCATACACAGGAGCAAACATTGTAGCTGTTACAATTTGTGACAAGCATGAAGTCGTATTTATAAACGTCATTACAAACAGAATTAAAAACAAGGTAGATATTCGCCATGAATGTTGGGGAACCGATTTCAACATGAATCGTCTAGCCATTCGAGTAATACAATCACCTACATCAAGTCACATTGTATATTTAGATCGTAAAGGTAAATTGATTGATCAGGACTATATTCCCGGTGAGAACTCCACAAACATATCATTGCGTGATGATAGCATTAACTGTACGGACAGTGCTACCAATACGATTTACTGTTATACATTAACAGGACAACAGCTTTGGGCCTTCAAAGACGAAAAAGTCTTACGAGAACCACGGGGAATTGCCTTTGATAAAAATAAGAACCTTTATGTGGCTGGTAGGAGTACAAACAACGTTGTAGTACTTTCACCTGATGGTAGCAACTGCAGAGAAATCTTAACCCAAAGTGATGGGTTGGATAGACCATTTTCATTACGTATCAACATTGACCGTAACGAGCTCCTGGTATGTAACTTGAGTGGTCCAGCATTTGTTTTCTCTCTGGATTAAGTGTAAGCTGTGCTACTGGACGTTATCAATGTTGACAGAGAACTAGTACATCTTATTGTAGTATTGGTGTAAAAGTAGCGTACATTGTAGTGAATATTTGACAGTGATGTCGATGAGAACTTATATCATTAATAAAACTAAAGTTCCTGTTTAGATCCTTTTGTTTTATTGCTCCCAAAACTTTGAAAATTATTTGGCTTTGCAATCTTTCAATTTCTTTGCGTACCTGATGAAGTTTATTCCAGAAACGCGCCGTGCGCATTAAATTTGATATAAACCTTTTTAATATTTATATATATATATACATGTATAGAACTTGTGTATGAGAACTTATAAAGAACTTGTGTATAATCAGAACTTATATAGGGCGTGTGTATAGTTAGAACTTGAATAGAACGTGTGTATATGATAAAATATGTTGGTCCTATTTCTAGCTGTATAGTAATCTTAAAAATATTACTTGTATATATATATATGTTAAAGGATATCTTAGAACAACTTTAATGTGGGGGTGACATTTTTTTTTATTTTGTAATAAAAATGGGAAAATACACTGCACGTCTCTTACCATCATCTGTAGTGAATATTACAGCATGAAATAGCAACCTCTTAAAGTACCATTAACAAAAGTTCATTGTTAAGAAAAGTTTGAAGATACCAAAGGGGTGATAAGAAACCGTATGTAAATTAATCTTTTTTGTAATATGAAATAAAAATGTAAAGATACCCTACACGAACCCTACCATCATCATCATCTGTAGTTGGTGAATATTTCAGCATGAAATGGCAACCTCATTAAATGACATTAACGAATGTTCATTGCTAAGAAAGGTTTGAAGATACCAAAGGGGTGATAAGAAACCGTAAGTTAACGATGGTCAGAGAACACCATGACCAAAGGAAAAAAGACAACCATCTTCAAAACACTATACAAAAAACTAAAGATCGAGCAACATGAACCCACTCAAAACTGGTGGTGAACTCATGTGCTGCGGACGGGTAGGCAGTCCCTGCTCCATATGTGGCACCCGTCATGTTATTCTTGTTACAAAGTAGGGGTGTATTTAATGATAATGAACTAAATATGTGTGATGAGTGTCACAAGAAAACAATTATCTATGTAATTATTAAATTACAAATGTATGTACAAAAATAAACACATTACAAAAAACAGTAGAAATAGTTAAGGATTTTGAAGGTTATAGTAAGGCTAATTAATTAAACATTTTATCAGAAATTTCTCCATTTTTTCTGTCATGTTGGCGCCAGATATGTTTAATCGATTTAATGTTGTTTAATCACAAATGAGCAATATTTCTCCTATATTCATGACGGAGAACATGTTTACAAACAATAAGAAGAGTTTGAAGATACCAAAGGGGGTAATGAACCACACTCAAAACCGGTGGTGAACTCAGGCTCTCCGGAAGAGTAGACAGTTCTTGCTCCACGTGTGGTACTCCTTTAGAAAAATAAAAAAGATTACACAAAATAGAAATAGTTTAAAGGTTATATTCAAGCTAATTATTTAACATTTTATCAGAAATGTGTCCAGATATGCTTAATTGATTAATTGGTGTTTAATCGCAAGTAAGCAATATTTCTACTATATTCATGACGAAGAACAATGAGAAGAGTTTGAAGATACCAAAGGGGATAATCAGAATCGATAAATCGACAGACAATACAGTGGCCAAAAGAAAAAGAAAAGGACAAATAATGATATATAAAACACTATACAGAAAACTGAAGATGGAGAAACATGAACCGCACTTAAGATCAGGGGTGAACACAGATGTGCCGGAAGAATAAGCAGTTCCTACTCCACTAGTGGCACCCATCGTATTTGTCTAGTTACTGATTCGGTGATAAGTCATTAATGGACCGGGAAGTGCTTACGACAAATGGAACGTATTCGTCGTAATTTGCAACACATATTTTTCGAAACGGTATACCAAATGATCGCTCCGACCGAAAAACGTTCGAAGTGATGACTTCAACTTAACCAATGAGAACCCTTGGTTCAGTAGCTTCTTTGTTAGCAGCAACCCTACGTCACGGAAATCCTGACAGGAATCACAAGCTCTGGAATATTGGATCAACTGAGAGATAACTCATGCGGTTGAAAGAAGGCATCTATGAATGGGATGTCCTGTTTACAAACAATAAAACACGTGGAAAAAGGGGTACCTATGGATAAAATGTAGACACCTACGGATGGGATGTCCTGTTTTGCACAAGTACAACGGCAAATGATGGATATACCACTACAACGTACCGTCAACGACCAGTCCTAATATGCTGTAAATAATTGACTGCTGTTGTGTCTTATATTTTACAGGTAGTGAGTGTAGAACTGTTCAAATACCAGACACACGTTTACTTCCCACCATTATTTCAGAAAGGAAGAGGGGCAATGCAAAAACTATGAAATTTGTATTTGCTGTTTTGCAACTATGCACACATCAAATCAATGAGTAAAGGTAAGGAAATATTGGTTTTGAGTCAGAATAATATGTCCGAATGGAGCGACGTAACTACATGTGGACTGTTATTTCGGTATAATAGCACCATAACATTAACTAATCCAGTTGGCCAATCTAGTTAAAATAAGACATCATCATCGTCTCACAAAAACAAAGCAAGAACAGTTTGAAGATACCAGTAATCAGAATCGTATATTAAAGAAGAACAGACAACACAATGGCCAAAAGATACCAAAGTAGTCATCAGAATCGAAGAAGAACAGACAATACAATGGCCAAAAGAAAAGGTACAACCGGACATAAAACGATCTACAAAAAATACACATAAAACTAAAGATCAAGTAGCACGAACCTCATTGGAAAACGGGGGTAAATTCAGGTGCCCTGGAAGGGTATGCAGTTCCTTGCTCTTCCAATGATATAGCTTCAGTTAACAAATCTCGCTTGGCGCTTGATAGGCCGGTTTCACTCTCACTAACTGTTATGTTTATCGTCTATATTCTTACATATAAGTACAAAATTGTTATTTTCATTTCTGACGTGTCATTAGTGCAAGAGGGTCAAAAAGGGATTAACAATATATGAATATTTACACTACAGATAATAGCATCTTAACCTGTGGTAGTGGTGTAGTAAACCTTTTGTTGTCGTATTAATTGTCAAATTGCTAATTTATCTACTCATTTTAAAAATAAACAGATCACAAAAACATAGAAATGGTGAAATATTTTGAAGGTAATATTCAAGCTAATTAATAAGCATTTTTTTCAAAAATTTGACCATTTTTATTTTCATACTGGTGCGTATTCATTTTACTTCAACCCGAAAAAAAATGGGGGATGAACTCAGCTGCTCCGGAAGGGTAAGCCCTGTCTGCTCCACTAGTGGCATCCGTTGTGTTACTCTAGTTATAAATATTATTTAATGAAAGAATATCATCAATATCGCGGAACGTGAAATTAAAGGATGGGTCTAGCTTCTTTCCGCATTTATTGAGAACCCCCTGTATGAAGTTTGTCTCGTACGAATGAAGGAATAAGTAGGCGAAAAGAGGTGCACAGCTAATACCCATAGGTATGCTGACTGTTTGTTGAAAAACATGCTCACCAAACATAAGAAATATGTTGTCAATCAAAAACTCGAACATTTAGATGACATCAGTTTCTGACAAATTTTTGGTAGAATCAGGGTAGTTTTTCCTGAAGTAGTATTTGTATTTGTCTCTCTCTACAACATGGTATTTTTTTTTTACCTGGGTAGATCTTTCTTTTTTAATGAAGCACAGTGGAGCTAATCCTTTTAATCTGTCTATTATTTTTGATTGGCGAATAGTTGTATAGATTTCGATCTTATTGTGCTTAACGACACTTTCAGCAATATTGCAGCTATATCATGGTGACCAGCTTTAGTGGTGAGAGAAGCCTGGATTACCCGGAAAGATTCACCGATCATGGGAAAGCAACTGGTAAACTTTATCACTTGTGGTTGTGAGTTGAGTGCACCCTTTTTGTAATTTTCAAAGCCGGACGCGAACACACACCGTAGCGATGATAGGCTTGCATGAGTTGTTAAGTAATCTAACTACCTAACTCATTGAGCCACTCGAGCACTTAGTTGTGTAGACCAGAGAGAAATCATAATAAAAAAATATCAACCAAAATTATGATGAAGAACTTGAAAAATACATAGGTAATAATGATAATATAAGTTATAACAGTCCATACGTTGTGCTATTGCTTTGTTCAATCTCATTGCTGTTGTATTTGCAATAAAATAATATCAAATCTAACCAATGCCCCCTCCTTTTGTTTCAAATATCCTCTATATTAGTTTATGTTCTTGATTTCTTGTCATTATTACATGTGTATTATTTGTATGTAGAGGACAAGTCCATACGTTGTGATAACTTTGTGTTCAATCCCACTAGCTGTTTTATTTGCAATAAAATAATATTAAATTTTACACATATCCCCCCTTTTTTCTAACTTTCTGTTTACATATGGATTTTCAATAAAATGTCCTTATTATGTTATTTCTTTTTTTTCCTTTATTTAATGTGTTCGTGTCAATATCCATCCAATCTTAATGGTAACAGCAGCTGACATGTTCCGACCCTTTATATTCTAACATGTAACAAGTGGGGACACAGACATGTGCTGTCCAAAAGGCAAGTGTGGATGTCAATATTTCATATTATTAACTTTAAAAAACAAATCGTGGACACAGCGGTCCTGGATTTTTTAATAAAAAACTAATCCTGGATTATTATTTTTGCTTAAATGTCCGGTCCTGTGTTTTTATTTCAAATTTTCATCATAGCCCCCCTCCCCCTCCCAAGAGATATAACATTGTATCATTAATAATAAATTAATAAATAATAAATTCAGATTTTCTATTTAAAATAAATCTCATTGACAAAACCACTGATATTTGTTCAATTTTTAACGCTGATTTAAGCTTTAGTCGCAACAATTTTTTATTTTTCTCTTTAAACTTTCGAAACATAACATTTATTTAACTGTAAAATTCACAAATAAAATTCACCCCCCTTTTCCTTTTTTTCTTGCTTAAATCAATCATCAACAATTTTCCAGAATCAAACAAATGAATAAATATAACATAGATTTCTTTTACATGCATCTTTTTACCATGCGTTGTCAGTGTGTTTTAAATCGGTCATCCAATCAGGACGCTCATTATTCTTGTCCAAGATAAAAATACATCGATAAAATAACCTGTGGGTGTTTCCCCACTTCAACTCGTAAATTTACATAGAAATCAGAGATATTTCGTCATAAAACTTCACACATGATTTTGTCTATCATATTTCTTGAAGACAAACATAACATTGTAATGCATTTATCAATATTTTATGAGTATCTACAGTTTTTTCAATACCGTATCTGTTTTTCGATACAGCCGCCCGATTACAGTGACCCGTGACCCAGATTAGCTCGTTCCACCAGTTTTTTCTAAATAATGTTGTTTAATTAAACATACACTACAAGTTAGAAAAGGGAGGCAATGCAATGTCACTAAATTCTACTTTTAAACGTTGGCATTTAAAACAAGTTTTTTGTTTCGTTTTATTTATAGAACAATATCATCATATCTCATATGACCAGGAAGCTGACCAGTAAGCTTATTCACTTCCTGGTAGACGAAAGTTTTAATGTATGAAGATTTGTTGTGACATCTTTTGATAAAATTACAGGTATGGAAATATGCTTTTAAACAGGAATCGTCTAGTTTATGACAGTTAGAGTTTGTTGACTTTATATGTCAAAATGTGGTGTGCACTCAGACAAGAAAACAGTATTTATCATTCGGTCAGTGGCAAGTTTGTCACAGCCCGACACAGGTCTACAAATATTAAACTGTATGGGAAATAGAAACACTGGGAAGGAGAAATAATATGAAGAAGAGATATATAAATGAGCTACTGTGGCATATATCTCTCTTTGGGTGTATATTTTTTTTTAACAGGAATTTTCTTCCTTGGTGTCAATTAGAGCTTGTTGACATTATATGTCAAAAAGTGGTGTGTACACAGACAAAGAAATCAGTATTTATCATTCGACCAGTTTCAAATATGTCACAGGTCTACAAATATCAAACTGTATGGGAAATATTAACACTGGGAAAGAGAAATAAAATAGAAAAGAGATATATAAATAAGTTACTGTATGGTATATATCTGTTATTGTGTGTATCTGGTGGTACTACAAGATCCCAAACTATGATATGACCCATAACCTTTTGTATCGAAGTCCCGAGTATCATTTCCTACAATAAATGTACAGGCACCTGATCAAATCGCCCCAGTCAATATCTACCCTATATTTAGCAAAGTTGTCCCCACTTTAAATCCGCCCCATACAAAATCGCCCCAACATTTTTTTGTTGTAAATAATAATACTTATGATTATATTGTTATTATTATTGGTTTTGACACGACATTCTGATAAGTAATAATTGAGATACTAGTCATATATATATTATAGACAATAAAAATTAGAGTACATGTAATCGGAAACGTTATTGTTTAATTCTGTCAGTTAAGTGAAGGTATTTATTTGTGTCCTTATAATAATTCATTTCTTCTTTTAATCAAAAGAAGAGCTTGAAGATACCATAGGGGTAATCAGAATCTGTATATCGAAGAAGAACAGACAACACAATGGCCAAAAGAAAAGAAGTACAAAACGACAAACAAAGATCTACAAAACACACATATAAAACTAAAGATGGAGTAGCACAAACCCAACTAAAAACCGGGTTGATGTTAACATGTGTTTGTATGAATATGGACTATGAACAAGTTAAAATAAAGAAAAGGGTTAAATAATAAAGAAATAAAGAAATTTCATTGAAAATAAATATGTAAGCAGAAAGTTAAAAAAAAAAGTGGGGAGAAGTAATTCCGTGAGTGGGTGATTGTTGTTTAACGCCAATTCAGCAATTGTCTTCAGCTATATCAAGGCGAGTACAAGTTAATTATCAATGAGATGAGATGATGATGAGATCTGCTTTGTTCTACACCAACACGCTGGGTTGAATTTTTAGTGCTAGCTCCACGCGGACACCTTATTCTGATTACCAGCCAACCAGTCTTTGCTCTTTCTCCTTAATGCTGCCTGCTTAGCACAGAAGCAAATAGTCTTTGGTTTGACCCACGGTCTACTACACCCGAAGCTCTAAACATTACGCCACCGATGCGGTTCTGAAAAATATACGCGCCCGGCTTTGCAAATTACAAAAAAGGATGCATTCGACGCGCAGCCGCAAGATATAAAGTCTACCAGTTGCCTGTCCATGGTCGATGGTTCTCACCGGGTACTCCGGCTTCTTCCACCACTAAAACTGGTCGCCATGATATAGCTGAAATATTGCTGAAAGTTACGTTAAACACAATAAATCAATAAATCAAATCAATCTGAAAAAAATATATGAACGAATACTTCGAATATATGACTGGGCATGCGGTTCTCATATTGAGGGCATTTATAAAAGTGGGGGTCTTTTTAAACTCCAGAGTCACCACCTTAAGCAATTGTATCAAAGGTTAACATATGTAACCCTCCTCCCCAAACACAAACGAAAAAACCCCTTTACCAAACGATCCAGCGTCACCACAGTAGCCAATTTTACCTTAGGTTAAATTATGTACCCCCCACTCCCACCCCCACCCCAAAACAATCAAGCTCACACAACACCTCGAGATCGACGACTAGATATTCTTTCTGCTTTATAAGCTCATTGCAAACATATATTGTATTCGCGAAAGTGTACGTATATTCTATATATAAACGTCTTCATATAAAAACAGTTAGTTATATCTAGTAATGGCCAAACATCCTATGTTAACACAGTTCTGTATGGAGGATTTTTTTTGCTAGACTTCCATGTATTGTATTCATGTAAACCGCCATTAATTTAATTTTAGAGTTGATTGAAAGTGTTTAATAACAAGAATTGTAACTGTGCAAGCTTCAGAATAAAATGCATTGGCAACATCGAAGAAAACAATATTTCAAGATGGTTGCTCTTATGCATGTACACTATTACTTGTAATAATTTATGTTCGTTGTTTTCTTTTTAGAAACGTTGACATGGCAACAGCAACAACAAAATGTTGCAACATCTGTGATCATGACAACGAATATAAATTGGCGGCCACCTGGTGCCCGGAATGTGAGGATTTCCTGTGTACCGACTGTAACAGGCACCATTCTAGATCTTCAGCAACCAAACAACACATTGTAATTTCCACGGAAAATTACCAGAAATTACCCAGTTCCATTCTATCTATACAGAACAGATGCACCAAACATGGCAATAAGTACGAATTACACTGCTCGATTCATGGCTACCCTTGCTGCGTTATGTGCACAAGAGATGATCATCGCCACTGCCAAGAATTACGTCCCATTCTTGATGTAACAGAAAATGCCAAGTCATCGACAGCCATTGTGCACATAGAAAGAGATCTCAAATACATCGATGCTGCATTTGAAAAAATGAAGTCAGATATTACAAATAATATTTCTGAAGTTGATAAACAAAAACAAATAATTTTGTCCGATATTTCAGACATACGTAAATCACTTAACGACCATTTAGATCAAATTGAAAAACAAATAGTGGAAGAGATGGTGTCAGTAGAACAAAATTTACAAGTGGAATTAAAAAAAGTATTGGTTTCCATGGAAACCAAAAGAACTGACTTTGATAATATTCTGCAAGATGTGAATAAAGTAAAGAAATATGCTAATGACCTGCAGATATTCATAGGAGTAAACAAAATGACGAGTGTTGTGGATGGAGAAGTTAAGAAACAGAAAGGGGCATTCAATTATGACCTTTTTGAAATGAAGCTGGACTTTTCATCAGAATTGAAATCTTTTATAGAAGATGTTTCTAAATTTGGTGTTGTATCTGTTACAACAAAGCATTGTAGTACCAGTCTTGTAAAAGAAGTTGCATTTCAAGCACAGATTCCACAGGAAAACAAGCTGGGTGTTACACCACAACTCACAAAAAAGACGATTGTCGATTTTCAGCCTAAGGTTGGGAGGCGTATCCGTATACACGGTTCTGACATATTACCGGATGGCAAACTTGTATTCGCTGAACAAGAGGGCAAACGGTTGTTGATGTTTTCTAATAACGGAAATTACGAAAAAGATATTGTCCATTTTACAGGTATCCCGTATGAGGTTTCATACATAGGAGAAAACATTGTAGCTGTTACAATTTGGGACAAACATGAAGTCGTATTTGTAAATGTCATTACAAACACCATTATAAACACGATATATATTGGCCATGAATGTTGGGGAACCGATTTCAACATGAATCGTCTAGCCATTCGAGTAATACAGCCACCTACATCAAGTCACATTGTATATTTAGATCCTAAAGGTAAATTGATTGATCGAGTCAATATTCCCTGTAGGAACTCCACAAGCATATCATTACGTGATGATACCATTAAGTGCACAGACTCGAAAGCCAATAAGATTTACTGTTATACATTAACAGGACAATGGATTTGGACCTTCAAAAACGAAAACGTCTTACGAAAACCAGTGGGTATTGCCTTAGATAAAAATAGGAACGTCTATGTGGCTGGTAAGGGAACAAACAATGTTGTTGTAGTTTCACCTGGTGGAAAAAACTGCAGAGAAATCTTAACCCAAAGAGATGGGTTGAATAAACGTATTCACTACGTATCAACATTGACCGTAACGAGCTCCTGGTATGCAATAAGAATGGCCCAGCATTTGTTTTCTCTCTGCATTAAATGTAAGCTGTGCTACTGGACGTTATTAATGTTGACAGAGAAGTAGTACAACCTATTGTAGTATTGATGTTAAAGTTGTGTAGATTGTCACTAAAATAAAAAAAAATTGGGATTGCATTGTTTTGATTTTTTTTGCGTACCTGATGAAGCTTATTCCATAAACGCGCCGTGCGCACTAAATTTGATAACTACATTTCTATCATTTATTATAGTACTTGTGTATAATGAGAACTTATATAGAACTTGTGTATAATGAGAACAGTATGCTGGTTTTATTCCTATCTGTATATTGATCTTAAAATACTTACATCTATGTAAATTAAAGGATATCTTACCAAACTTGAATGGAGGAGGGAGGCATTTTTGTAATCTGAAATAAAAATGTAAAAGTACCCTACACGACTTCAACCATCATCATCATCTGTAGTTGGTGAATATTTCAGTACGAAATGGCAACCTCATTAAATGACATTAACGAATGTTCATTGCTAAGAAAAGTTTGAAGATACCAAAGAGGGTAATCAGAATCCGGAAATTGAGGAACGAAAGACAACTCAATAACCAAAGGAAAAATAACAAACAACGATCTTTAAAACACTACACAGAAAACTAAAGATTGAGTAAAAAGAATTCCACTCAAAACTATATGTGTGTCACGAGTGTCAAAAGAAAGAAATATATATGTAACTATTAAATTAAAAATGTATGTATTTCTTTACTAAAATAAACAAATTACAAAAAAGTAGAAATATTCAAATATTTTGAAGGTTATATTTAAGCTAATTAATTAAACATTTTATCAGAATTGTATCCAATTTCCCTGTCATTTTGGCGCTAAATATGTTTAATTGATTTAATGTTGTTTAATCACAAGTCAGCAATATTTCTCCTATATTCATGACAGAGAACATGTTAACAAACAATAAGAAGAGCATGAAGATATCAAAGGATGTCATCAGAATCCGTAAATCGAAACAGGACATATATTGCAATTGCCAAAAGGACAAGGACAAAGACAAAAAGACAAACAAAGATCTACAAAATACTTCACAGAAAACTAAAGATTGAGGAACACAACCCGACTAAAACCCGAGAGTGAACTCAGGTGCTCCGGAAAGGTAAGCTGTTCCCGCTCCACTAGTGCCACCCGTTTTGTTATTCCTGCTATAACCCCAGTGATAGCCCATGCATGAGGAAAGAACCGAATTGTATTACGACAAGCGGAACATATCCTAGGTCATTTTTGACACAGTTAGCCCGTATCAATATGTGCCTGGAATGCTTGCCCATGGTCGGTGGTTCTCTCCGGTTACTCCGACTTCTTCCACCACTAAGATTGGTCGCCTTGATATAGCTGAAATATGGCTGAAAGTGGCGCTTAACACCAACAAATTCAAATTCAAAATATTATTTTATGAACGGATATTTGAAAGGAGTATATAATATTTCATACAATTCATGCAGTTGTGATGCAGTTTTATCCTTCAAAAGCATTCATATGTATGCTTACGGACATCCACTAACTCTTACGGTTTCGAATTCCAAAATTTAAGCTAAAAAATGTTAATACATTTTTAAAAACAATAATAATAATCTTTATGGGTTATTAATGAACCAAAATTAATTGATTTTTTCTCGGAATGGAGACTAAAAGTGCCCCAAATTCCAAGATTCTACGTGTTTAGAAGACATATTCAACACTTGATATAGTGAAACTAAGACACATTTAAAAAAATACCATTGGTCCAGCACATTACAGTTTCGCTCTGTGTATCCCTGTTCTTCGATCTGTAATTATGCACCTTTATTTGCCGTGGAAAAATCTCAGATTTCCGCACAATAACGTAAGTTTGGCTTGTGCAAATGTTTTCAAAGTTTGTGTTTTTGACCGTTTAACAGATACAGCTGTATGGCAAAGCGTCACATGCAGCAATACTATGGTGATAGCATTTATTGACACAGTCCACAGACAATACAGAATAGAACACCAATAAATTTGCATTTGTTTAAGTTGTTTCTTGTTTATGATATGCTTTGCAGTCCTTTGTCGTTGACTAACCGCCTTGAGTTTAAGCGAGGTTAAATTGATCACACTATACTATTGTCAGTCCATGCTCCTTTTTAACTGACTATTAGCTAAGATGGTAGAATATGTTGGTAAGAGACTGTTACTCTTAGGACTCTTTATTTATATCCGATGTTATACTTTCCATGGTACAGTCAAAGGTTTTGGCTCGCGTTGTCTCATTCACACCATCATGTCATAATACACGCTTGAAGGTACCAAAGGGGTAATCAGAATTTGTAAATTGACGAAGGACATAAAACACAATAGTCAAAAGAACAAGGACAAACAACGATCTACAAACATTGTACATTAAGCTAAATATCGAGAGCAATGAGCCCCAAAAAGAACATGAGGTGAACTCGAGTGTTCCGGAAGGGCAAGCAGTTCCTGCTCCACCAGTGGCACCTGTCGTGTTTCACTAGTATATAACATCTACATATTGTTGAACGTATTCTCGGAGAATTTTAAAAATAACAATCAAAGTACTCCTTCGTTGAATATTTGGGTTTTTATATGTTATATGTATTACGGTATTTCATGTATAATTAGCCAATATCTATTGGTCGATCGTCATAGAAATTTTTCGGTCGTCATCATGATCTGGTTGACCGCAACGAAATATCCATATCTCAAATGATAATGGATATTTTATTTTTTTCGTATAATTTTTTCTTTCCTCTATCATTGCAAATACTTTTACCGGACTTGACTGTATATATGAGTAATACGGTTGTTACCTTATCAGAAGCAGTAAGTGCCAACTCTTCGCGAGCACCTGCATTCCCCATCGGTTTCTTGGTTGGGTCTGTGTTGCTCCCTTTTTGTTATGCTGTCCTATTATGTGTCTTTACGTTCGGAGTTCCATGTTATGATGTCTGTTACGATTTCCGCATACAAACGATGTGTGTATGAGGATTCATGTCTTGGTTACATTAGTTGTCTTTGTATGCATATAGTGCTGTTAAACACATATTGTGTTGTGTTTTTGCTTTGTTTGTCTTCGTTTTGTGTCTCGTGTACCCAATGTTGCCAGTTTCTCTTGTTTGTCCATTTTTGGAAAAAAGACATATATGTGTTTTCTCAAAGAGATTAGCATACTTTCCACCAGTCTTGCTTGTCCAGTATTTATTTCAATATACACCTCCACTGCTTTATTTCCTTCCTTAATTCAGTTGCAGTCTACAATGTTAACGTCTTGAATATTAGGGATCAGTCCTAGTTTATGACACTGAAAAGTAAATATATCGGTTTAATGCATGTTTATATAGAAATACCCTTTGTTGTTGTGGGATTTGTCAGATTAATGTCATTGTCTAAGATATATTTACCTGAATACAAAAATAGTTTGGTAGCATGCGTGGAATAGACAAAAAACATGACTGATAAATCCTAAAATAGAGATTGATAGTGCTGGTCATCTGTTTTCTTATGACGGTCCGATAGTCTGCAGGTTCTATATTATTTAATGGAAGAACATCATCAATATCGCGGAACGTGAAATTAAAGGATGGGTCTAGCTTCTTTCCGCATTTATTGAGAAGCCCCCTGTATGAAGCTTGCCTCGTACGAATGAAGGAACAAGTAGGCGAAAAGAGGTGCACAGTTAGTACCCATAGGTATGCTGACTGTCTGTTGAAAAACATACCCACCAAACATAAGAAATATGTTGTCAATCAAAAACTCGAACATTTAGATGAAATCAGTTTCTGACAACTTTTTGGTAGAATCAGGGTAGTTTTTCCTGAAGTAATATTTGTCTCTCTCTACAACATGGTATTTTTTTTATCTGGGTATACCTTTCTTTTTTAATGAAGCACAGTTGAGCTAATTCTTTTAATCTGTCTATTAATTTTGATTGGCGAATAGTTGTGTAGATTTTGATGTTATTGTGCTTAACGCCACTTTCAGCAATATTGCAGCTATATCATGGCGACCAGTTTTAGTGGTGGAAGAAGCCTCGATTACCCGGAAATATTCACCGACCATGGGAAAGCAACTGGTAAACTTTATCACTTGCGGTTGTGAGTCGAGTGCACCCTTTTTGTAATTTGCAAAGCCGGACGCGAACACAAGCCGTAGCAGTGATAGGCTTGTATGAGTTGTTAGGTAATCTCAGTACCTGACTCATTCAGCCACTCGGGCACTTAGTTGTGTAGACTAGAGAGAAATCACAATAAAAAAATATCAACCAAAATTATGATGAAGAACTTGAAAAATGCATAGGTAATAATGATAATATAAGTAATAAATTTGACTAAATAAAAGAAAATATATATTACATTAATTAAATGTAATTTGAAACATGACAGTACGACTGTCTGGTAGAAGGTGAAATAAAGAGAGGTGTGTGTGTGTGTGTGTGTGTGTGTGTGTGTGTGTGTGTGTGATATGACCCATAACCTTTTGTATCGAAGTCACGAGTATCACTTCCTACAATAAATATACAGGAACCTTATCATATCGCCCCAGTTAATATCTCTCCTATATTTAATGAAATTGCCCCCACTTCAAACCCGCCCCAAACAAATACGCCCTTACATTAATCAATGTCGCCCCAACATTTATTGTTGTTAATAATAATAGTTATGATTATATTACTATTATTATTGGTTTTTACAAGACATTCTGATAAGTAATAATTGAGATAATATATATATTATAGACAATAAAAATTACAGTGCATGTAATGGGAAACGTTATTGTTTAATTATGTCAGTTAAGTGAAGCTACTCCGGCTTCTACCACCACTAAAACAGGTCGCCATGATATATCTGAAATATTGCTGAAAGTGGCGTTAAACACAATAAATAAATAAATCAAATAAATATGAAAAATATATGAACGAATACTTCGAATATATGACTTGATATGCGGTTTTCATATTGATAACATATAACATATATAAAAATGGGGGTGTTTTTAAACTCCAGCGTCACCACCACCACCTTAAGCAATTGTATCTAATGTTAACATGTGTAACCCCCCTCCACCCCCCCCCCCCCCCCCCCCACACACACACACACAAACACACACACGAAAAAAAACCTTTCCTATGCGATCCAGCGTCACCACCGTAGCCAATTTTACCTTAGGTTAAATTATGTACCCCCCACTCACCACCCCCACCCAAAAACAATCAAACTCACACAACACCTCGAGATCGACGACTAGCTCTCTTCCTGCTTTATAAGCTCAGTGAAAATATATTTTATATTCGCGGACAATGTACGTATATTCTATATATGAACGTCCTCATATAAGAACAGTTACTTATATCTAGTAATGGCCAAGCATCCTATGTTAACATAATTCTCTATGGAAGATTTTTTTGCTAGACTTCCGTGTATTAAAATCATGTAAACGGCCATTTTTTTAATTGTAGACTTGATTGAAGGTGTTGAATAACAAGAATTGTAACTGTTTAAGCTTCAAAATCAAATGTATTGGCGTGCGTGCGTGCGTGCGTGCGTGCGTGTGTGTGTGTGTGTGTATTCTTGTCCAAGATAAAAATACATCGCTAATATTACCTGTGGGTGTTTCCCCACTTCAACTCGTAAATTTACATAGAAATCGGAGATATTTCGTCATAAAACTGCACACATGGTTTTGTCTATCATATTTCTTGAAGACAAACATAACATTGTAATGCATTTATCAATATTTTATGAGTATCTACAGTTTTTTCAACACCGTATCTGTTTCTCGATACAGCCGCCCGATTACAGTGACCCGTGACCCAGATTAGCTCGTTCCACCAGTTTTTTCTAAATAATGTTGTTTAATTAAACATACACTACAAGTTAGAAAAGGGAGGCAATACAATGTCACAAAATTCTACTTTTAAACGTTGACATTTAAAACAGTGTTTTATTTTGTTTTATTTATAGAACAATATCATCATATCTCATATGACCAGGAAGCTGACCAGTAAGCTTATTCACTTCCTGGTAGACGAAAGTTTTAAAGTATGAAGATTTGTTGTGACATCTTTTGATAAAATTACAGGTATGGAAATATGCTTTTCAACAGGAATCGTCTAGTTTATGTCAGTTAGAGTTTGTTGACTTTATATGTCAAAAAGTGGTGTGCACTCGGACAAAGAAAACAGTATTTATCATTCGGTCAGTGGCAAGTTTATCACAGCCCGACACAGGTTTACAAATATTAAACTGTATGGGAAATAGTAACACTGGGAAGGAGAAATAATATGAAGAAGAGATATATAAATGAGCTACTGTGGCATATATCTCTCTTTGGGTGTATATTTTTTTTAACAGGAATCGTCTTCCTTGGTGTCAATTAGAGCTTGTTGACATTATATGTCAAAAAGTGGTGTGTACACAGACAAAGAAATCAGTATTTATCATTCGACCAGTTTCAAATATGTCACAGGTCTACAAATATCAAACTGTATGAGAAATATTAACACTGGGAAAGAGAAATAAAATAGAAAAGAGATATATAAATAAGTTACTGTATGGTATATATCTGTTATTGTGTGTATCTGGTGGTACTACAAGATCCCAAACTATGATATGACCCATAACCTTTTGTATCGAAGTCACGAGTATCACTTCCTACAATAAATATACAGGTACCTAATCAAATCGCCCCAGTTAATATCTCTCCTATATTTAACGAAATTGCCCCCACTTCAAACCCGCCCCAAACAAATCCGCCCTTACATTAATCAATGTCGCCCCAACATTTGTTGTTGTTAATAATAATAGTTATGATTATATTACTATTATTATTGGTTTTGGCAAGACATTCTGATAAGTAATAATTGAGATAATATATATATTATAGACAATAAAAATTACAGTGCATGTAATGGGAAACGTTATTGTTTAATTATGTCAGTTAAGTGAAGGTACTCCGGCTTCTACCACCACTAAAACAGGTCGCCATGATATATCTGAAATATTGCTGAAAGTGGCGTTAAGCACTATAAATAAATAAATCAAATAAATATGAAAAATATATGAACGAATACTTCGAATATATGACTTGATATGCGGTTTTCATATTGATAACATATAACATATATAAAAATGGGGGTGTTTTTAAACTCCAGCGTCACCACCACCACCTTAAGCAATTGTATCTAATGTTAACATGTGTAACCCCCTCCACCCCCCCCCCCCCCCACACACACACACACACACACACAAACACACATACGAAAAAAAACCTTTCCTATGCGATCCAGCGTCACCACCGTAGCCAATTTTACCTTAGGTTAAATTATGTACCCCCCACTCACCACCCCCACCCAAAAACAATCAAACTCACACAACACCTCGAGATCGACGACTAGCTCTCTTCCTGCTTTATAAGCTCAGTGAAAATATATTTTATATTCGCGGACAATGTACGTATATTCTATATATGAACGTCCTCATATAAGAACAGTTACTTATATCTAGTAATGGCCAAACATCCTATGTTAACATAATTCTCTATGGAAGATTTTTTTGCTAGACTTCCGTGTATTAAAATCATGTAAACGGCCATTTTTTTAATTGTAGACTTGATTGAAGGTGTTGAATAACAAGAATTGTAACTGTTTAAGCTTCAAAATCAAATGCATTGGCGTGCGTGCGTGCGTGCGTGCGTGCGTGCGTGTGTATGTGTGTGTGTATTCTTGTCCAAGATAAAAATACATCGCTAATATTACCTGTGGGTGTTTCCCCACTTCAACTCGTAAATTTACATAGAAATCGGAGATATTTCGTCATAAAACTGCACACATGGTTTTGTCTATCATATTTCTTGAAGACAAACATAACATTGTAATGCATTTATCAATATTTTATGAGTATCTACAGTTTTTTCAACACCGTATCTGTTTCTCGATACAGCCGCCCGATTACAGTGACCCGTGACCCAGATTAGCTCGTTCCACCAGTTTTTTCTAAATAATGTTGTTTAATTAAACATACACTACAAGTTAGAAAAGGGAGGCAATACAATGTCACAAAATTCTACTTTTAAACGTTGACATTTAAAACAGTGTTTTATTTTGTTTTATTTATAGAACAATATCATCATATCTCATATGACCAGGAAGCTGACCAGTAAGTTTATTCACTTCCTGGTAGACGAAAGTTTTAAAGTATGAAGATTTGTTGTGACATCTTTTGATAAAATTACAGGTATGGAAATATGCTTTTCAACAGGAATCGTCTAGTTTATGTCAGTTAGAGTTTGTTGACTTTATATGTCAAAAAGTGGTGTGCACTCGGACAAAGAAAACAGTATTTATCATTCGGTCAGTGGCAAGTTTGTCACAGCCCGACACAGGTTTACAAATATTAAACTGTATGGGAAATAGTAACACTGGGAAGGAGAAATAATATGAAGAAGAGATATATAAATGAGCTACTGTGGCATATATCTCTCTTTGGGTGTATATTTTTTTTAACAGGAATCGTCTTCCTTGGTGTCAATTAGAGCTTGTTGACATTATATGTCAAAAAGTGGTGTGTACACAGACAAAGAAATCAGTATTTATCATTCGACCAGTTTCAAATATGTCACAGGTCTACAAATATCAAACTGTATGGGAAATATTAACACTGGGAAAGAGAAATAAAATAGAAAAGAGATATATAAATAAGTTACTGTATGGTATATATCTGTTATTGTGTGTATCTGGTGGTACTACAAGATCCCAAACTATGATATGACCCATAACCTTTTGTATCGAAGTCACGAGTATCACTTCCTACAATAAATATACAGGTACCTAATCAAATCGCCCCAGTTAATATCTCTCCTATATTTAACGAAATTGCCCCCACTTCAAACCCGCCCCAAACAAATCCGCCTTTACATTAATCAATGTCGCCCCAACATTTGTTGTTGTTAATAATAATAGTTATGATTATATTACTATTATTATTGGTTTTGGCAAGACATTCTGATAAGTAATAATTGAGATAATATATATATTATAGACAATAAAAATTACAGTGCATGTAATGGGAAACGTTATTGTTTAATTATGTCAGTTAAGTGAAGGTACTCCGGCTTCTACCACCACTAAAACAGGTCGCCATGATATATCTGAAATATTGCTGAAAGTGGCGTTAAACACAATAAATAAATAAATCAAATAAATATGAAAAATATATGAATGAATACTTCGAATATATGACTTGATATGCGGTTTTCATATTGATAACATATATAAAAATGGGGGTGTTTTAAACTCCAGCGTCACCACCACCACCTTAAGCAATTGTATCTAATGTTAACATGTGTAGCCCCCTCCACCCACCCCCCCCCCCCCCCCCCACACACACACACACAAACACACACACGAAAAAAAACCTTTCCTATGCGATCCAGCGTCACCACCGTAGCCAATTTTACCTTAGGTTAAATTATGTACCCCCCACTCACCACCCCCACCCAAAAACAATCAAACTCACACAACACCTCGAGATCGACGACTAGCTCTCTTCCTGCTTTATAAGCTCAGTGCAAATATATTTTATATTCGCGGACAATGTACGTATATTCTATATATGAACGTCCTCATATAAGAACAGTTACTTATATCTAGTAATGGCCAAACATCCTATGTTAACATAATTCTCTATGGAAGATTTTTTTGCTAGACTTCCGTGTATTAAAATCATGTAAACGGCCATTTTTTTAATTGTAGACTTGATTGAAGGTGTTGAATAACAAGAATTGTAACTGTTTAAGCTTCAAAATCAAATGCATTGACGTGCGTGCGTGCGTGCGTGCGTGCGTGCGTGCGTGCGTGTGTGTGTGTGTGTGTATTCTTGTCCAAGATAAAAATACATCGCTAATATTACCTGTGGGTGTTTCCCCACTTCAACTCGTAAATTTACATAGAAATCAGAGATATTTCGTCATAAAACTGCACACATGGTTTTGTCTATCATATTTCTTGAAGACAAACATAACATTGTAATGCATTTATCAATATTTTATGAGTATCTACAGTTTTTTCAACACCGTATCTGTTTCTCGATACAGCCGCCCGATTACAGTGACCCGTGACCCAGATTAGCTCGTTCCACCAGTTTTTTCTAAATAATGTTGTTTAATTAAACATACACTACAAGTTAGAAAAGGGAGGCAATACAATGTCACAAAATTCTACTTTTAAACGTTGACATTTAAAACAGTGTTTTATTTTGTTTTATTTATAGAACAATATCATCATATCTCATATGACCAGGAAGCTGACCAGTAAGCTTATTCACTTCCTGGTAGACGAAAGTTTTAAAGTATGAAGATTTGTTGTGACATCTTTTGATAAAATTACAGGTATGGAAATATGCTTTTCAACAGGAATCGTCTAGTTTATGTCAGTTAGAGTTTGTTGACTTTATATGTCAAAAAGTGGTGTGCACTCGGACAAAGAAAACAGTATTTATCATTCGGTCAGTGGCAAGTTTGTCACAGCCCGACACAGGTTTACAAATATTAAACTGTATGGGAAATAGTAACACTGGGAAGGAGAAATAATATGAAGAAGAGATATATAAATGAGCTACTGTGGCATATATCTCTCTTTGGGTGTATATTTTTTTTAACAGGAATCGTCTTCCTTGGTGTCAATTAGAGCTTGTTGACATTATATGTCAAAAAGTGGTGTGTACACAGACAAAGAAATCAGTATTTATCATTCGACCAGTTTCAAATATGTCACAGGTCTACAAATATCAAACTGTATGGGAAATATTAACACTGGGAAAGAGAAATAAAATAGAAAAGAGATATATAAATAAGTTACTGTATGGTATATATCTGTTATTGTGTGTATCTGGTGGTACTACAAGATCCCAAACTATGATATGACCCATAACCTTTTGTATCGAAGTCACGAGTATCACTTCCTACAATAAATATACAGGTACCTAATCAAATCGCCCCAGTTAATATCTCTCCTATATTTAACGAAATTGCCCCCACTTCAAACCCGCCCCAAACAAATCCGCCTTTACATTAATCAATGTCGCCCCAACATTTGTTGTTGTTAATAATAATAGTTATGATTATATTACTATTATTATTGGTTTTGGCAAGACATTCTGATAAGTAATAATTGAGATAATATATATATTATAGACAATAAAAATTACAGTGCATGTAATGGGAAACGTTATTGTTTAATTATGTCAGTTAAGTGAAGGTACTCCGGCTTCTACCACCACTAAAACAGGTCGCCATGATATATCTGAAATATTGCTGAAAGTGGCGTTAAACACAATAAATAAATAAATCAAATAAATATGAAAAATATATGAATGAATACTTCGAATATATGACTTGATATGCGGTTTTCATATTGATAACATATATAAAAATGGGGGTGTTTTAAACTCCAGCGTCACCACCACCACCTTAAGCAATTGTATCTAATGTTAACATGTGTAGCCCCCTCCACCCACCCCCCCCCCCCCCCCCCCCCCCACACACACACACACAAACACACACACGAAAAAAAACCTTTCCTATGCGATCCAGCGTCACCACCGTAGCCAATTTTACCTTAGGTTAAATTATGTACCCCCCACTCACCACCCCCACCCAAAAACAATCAAACTCACACAACACCTCGAGATCGACGACTAGCTCTCTTCCTGCTTTATAAGCTCAGTGCAAATATATTTTATATTCGCGGACAATGTACGTATATTCTATATATGAACGTCCTCATATAAGAACAGTTACTTATATCTAGTAATGGCCAAACATCCTATGTTAACATAATTCTCTATGGAAGATTTTTTTGCTAGACTTCCGTGTATTAAAATCATGTAAACGGCCATTTTTTTAATTGTAGACTTGATTGAAGGTGTTGAATAACAAGAATTGTAACTGTTTAAGCTTCAAAATCAAATGCATTGACGTGCGTGCGTGCGTGCGTGCGTGCGTGCGTGCGTGCGTGTGTGTGTGTGTGTGTATTCTTGTCCAAGATAAAAATACATCGCTAATATTACCTGTGGGTGTTTCCCCACTTCAACTCGTAAATTTACATAGAAATCAGAGATATTTCGTCATAAAACTGCACACATGGTTTTGTCTATCATATTTCTTGAAGACAAACATAACATTGTAATGCATTTATCAATATTTTATGAGTATCTACAGTTTTTTCAACACCGTATCTGTTTCTCGATACAGCCGCCCGATTACAGTGACCCGTGACCCAGATTAGCTCGTTCCACCAGTTTTTTCTAAATAATGTTGTTTAATTAAACATACACTACAAGTTAGAAAAGGGAGGCAATACAATGTCACAAAATTCTACTTTTAAACGTTGACATTTAAAACAGTGTTTTATTTTGTTTTATTTATAGAACAATATCATCATATCTCATATGACCAGGAAGCTGACCAGTAAGCTTATTCACTTCCTGGTAGACGAAAGTTTTAAAGTATGAAGATTTGTTGTGACATCTTTTGATAAAATTACAGGTATGGAAATATGCTTTTCAACAGGAATCGTCTAGTTTATGTCAGTTAGAGTTTGTTGACTTTATATGTCAAAAAGTGGTGTGCACTCGGACAAAGAAAACAGTATTTATCATTCGGTCAGTGGCAAGTTTGTCACAGCCCGACACAGGTTTACAAATATTAAACTGTATGGGAAATAGTAACACTGGGAAGGAGAAATAATATGAAGAAGAGATATATAAATGAGCTACTGTGGCATATATCTCTCTTTGGGTGTATATTTTTTTTAACAGGAATCGTCTTCCTTGGTGTCAATTAGAGCTTGTTGACATTATATGTCAAAAAGTGGTGTGTACACAGACAAAGAAATCAGTATTTATCATTCGACCAGTTTCAAATATGTCACAGGTCTACAAATATCAAACTGTATGGGAAATATTAACACTGGGAAAGAGAAATAAAATAGAAAAGAGATATATAAATAAGTTACTGTATGGTATATATCTGTTATTGTGTGTATCTGGTGGTACTACAAGATCCCAAACTATGATATGACCCATAACCTTTTGTATCGAAGTCACGAGTATCACTTCCTACAATAAATATACAGGTACCTAATCAAATCGCCCCAGTTAATATCTCTCCTATATTTAACGAAATTGTCCCCCTTTAAACCCGCCCCAAACAAATCCGCCCTTACATTAATCAATGTCGCCCCAACATTTGTTGTTGTTAATAATAATAGTTATGATTATATTACTATTATTATTGGTTTTGACAAGACATTCTGATAAGTAATAATTGAGATAATATATATATTATAGACAATAAAAATTACAGTGCATGTAATGGGAAACGTTATTGTTTAATTATGTCAGTTAAGTGAAGGTACTCCGGCTTCTACCACCACTAAAACAGGTCGCCATGATATATCTGAAATATTGCTGAAAGTGGCGTTAAACACAATAAATAAATAAATCAAATAAATATGAAAAATATATGAACGAATACTTCGAATATATGACTTGATATGCGGTTTTCATATTGATAACATATATAAAAATGGGGGTGTTTTTAAACTCCAGCGTCACCACCTTAAGCAATTGTATCTAATGTTAACATATGTAACCCCTTCCTGCTTTATAAGCTCAGTGCAAATATATTTTATATTCGCGGACAATGTACGTATATTCTATATATGAACGTCCTCATATAAGATCAGTTACTTATATCTAGTAATGGCCAAACATCCTATGTTAACATAATTCTCTATGGAAGATTTTTTTGCTAGACTTCCGTAAATTAAAATCATGCAAACGGCCATTTTTTTAATTGTAGACTTGATTGAAGGTGCTGAATAACAAGAATTGTAACTGTTTAAGCTTCAAAATCAAATGCATTGGCAACATCGAACAAAGCAATATTTCAAGATGTCTGCTCTTATGCATCTGAATTATGTTCAATGTTTTCTTTTCAGAAACGTTGACATGGCAACAGCAACAACACAATGCTGCAACATCTGTGATCATGACAACGAATCTAAATTGGCGGCTACCTGGTGCCCGGAATGTGAGGATTTCCTGCGTACCGACTGTAACAGGCATCATTCTAGATCTTCATCAAGTAAACAACACATCGTAATTTCCATGGAAAATTACCAGAAATTACCCAGCTCCATTCTATCTATAAAGAACAGATGCACCAAACATGGCAATAAGTACGAATTCTACTGCTCCATTCATGGTGACCATTGTTGCGTTATGTGCACGAGAGATGATCATCGCCATTACCAAGAATTACGTCCCATTCTTGAGGTTACAGAAAATGTCAAGTCATCGAGATGTGGATAAAGTAAAGAAATATGCTAGTGACCTCCAGACTTTCATAGGAGTGAATGAAATGTATGGAGAAGTTAAGAAACAGAAAGGGGCATTCAATTATGATCTTTTTGAACTGAAGATTGACTTTTCATCACAATTGGAATCTTGTGTGAAAGATGTTTCTAAATTTGGTGTTGTATCTGTTACAAAAAAGCATTTTAGTACCAGTCTTGTAAAAGAAGCTGAATTGCAAGCTCAGATTCCACAGGAAAGGAAGCTGGGTGTTACACCACAACTCACAAAAAAGACAACTGTCGCTTTTCAAACTAAGGATAAGGAGCGTGTCTGGATAGCAGGCTGTGACATATTACCGGATGGCAAACTTGTATTTGCTGAAAGAGAAGGCAAACGGTTGTTGATGTTTTCTTATAACGGGAAATACAAAAAAGATATTGTCCGGTTTTCAAGTAAACCGTTTGTGGTTTCATACATAGGAGAAAACATTGTAGCTGTTACAATGTACGACAAACATGAAGTCGTATTTGTAAACGTCATTACAAACACCACTATAAACACGGTAGATGTTGGCCATAAATGTTTTGGAACCGATTTCAACATGAATCGTCTAGCCATTCGAGCAATACAATCATCTACATCAAGTCACCTTGTATATTTTTATCCTAAAGGTAAATTGATTGATCGGATCAGTATTCCCGGTGTAAACTCCACAAACATATCCTTGCTTGGTGGTACCGTTAAGTGCACAGACTGGAAAACCAATACGATTTACTGTTATGCATTAACAGGACAACAGATTTGGGCCTTCAAAGACGCAAATGTCTTGCCAGAATCGAGGGGCATTGCCTTAGATAAAAATAACAACGTTTATGTGGTTGGTAGGAGAACAAACAACGTTGTAGTACTTTCACCTGATGGTAACAACTGCAGAGAAATTTTAACCAAAAGTGATGGGTTGGATAGACCATTTTCATTACGTATCAACATTGACCGTAACGAGCTCCTGGTATGCAATGGGAGCAGTCCTGCATTTCTTTTCTCTCTGGATTAAGTGTAAGCTGTGGTACTGGACGTTATCAATGTTCACAGAATTAGTGCAACTTATTGTAGTATTGATGTAAAAGAATTGTACATTATAGTGGAATTTTGATTAATGGTGCTTATGATAACTTATATCATTAATAAATCTAAGGTTCTCATCCCTCAGAAAAAGGTGATATTAGTAGATTTTAGCATTCCTGTTTCGGCACTGGTTTTATTGCTCGGAAAACTTGAAGAATTATTTGGCCTTGCAGTCTTTTGGACTTTTACGTACTTGATGAAATTGATTCCAGAAACGCCCCGTGCTCACTAAATTTGATATCTACGTTTTTATTTCATATGCACTAAAATAGTGTTACAAGAAAAGATTATACCCCTCTGATTATAATTACCAATCTTGCAAACATATTTGCTTAGACCATCATAGTTAGAAGTATGCATAACTTTGTAAATTGCTTGCAGTTTGATATCAGATACGAAAAAGTCGAGCGTCCAGCACCCGTGGGCGGTGCTCTTGTTTCTGTCATGTTGGCGCCAGATATGTTTAATTGATTTAATGTTGTTTAATCGCAAGTGAGCAATATTTCTCCTATATTCATGACGGAGAACATGTTTACAAACAATAAGAAGAGCTTGAAGATACCAAAGGGGTAATGCGAATCCGTAAATCGAAAAAGGACAGATCACACAATGGCCAAAAGAAAAAGGACAAACAGCAATCTCCAAAACACAGACTACTATAGATCGAGAACCACTAATCCCACTAAGAACCAGTGATAATGTTCTGTATGAGTAAGTAGTTCCTGCTCCACTAGTGACATTATCGTGTTTCTATAGTTACAGTGATAAGTCAGGAATGAGGAATGGACCGAGAAGTGTTTAAGACAAATAGAACATATCCATTTTCATTTGTGACACAGACATTCCGTAATGGTAATCAAGTCATCGTTCCTACTTCAACTTAACCAGTAGGAACGTTTGGTTCAGTAGCTTCTGTGTTAGCAGCAACTCTCTGTCAAGGAAAATCCTGACAGGAACCACAATCTCTGGAATATCGGATCAACTGAGAGATACATCTTGCAGTTGAAAGAGGGCACCTATGGATGGGATGTCCTGTTTACAACAATAAAGGACGTGTATAAAAGGGGTATTAATGGATGGGATGTCCTGTTTACAAACAATAAAACACGTGGATAAAAAGGTTACTTATGGATGGGATGTCCTGTTTACTAACAATAAAGCACGTGGAAAAAAGGGGTACTTATGGATGGGATGTCCTGTTTACAAACAATAAAGCACGTGGATAAAAAGGGTATTTATAGATGGGATGTCCTGTTTGCAAACAATAAAGCACGTGGATAAATGGGGTACTCACGGATGGGATGTCCTGTTTGCAAACAATAAAGCACGTGGATAAAAGGGGTACTTATGGATGAGATGTCCTGTTTATAAACAATGAATCACGCGGATAAAAGAGGGTACCTATGGATGGGATGTCCTGTTTACAATGAATTACGTGGTTAACAGAGGGTAGTTATGGATGGGCTGTTCTGTTTACAAACAATGAATCACTTTGTTAAAAGACGGTACCTACGGATGAGATGTCCTGCTTGGCACAAATACAACGGCAGATGATGGATATACCACTACAACGTACCGTCAACGTCCAGTCCCAATACGCTGTAAACCATTGACAGTTGTTGTTTGTTGTATTTTACCAGGAGTGAGCGTAGAACTGCTTAAACACCAGACACACATTTACATCCCACCATTATTTCAGAAAGGGGAGGGGG
Organism: Bathymodiolus septemdierum; assembly: GCA_963383655.1. Classification (NCBI taxonomy): domain Eukaryota; kingdom Metazoa; phylum Mollusca; class Bivalvia; order Mytilida; family Modiolidae; genus Bathymodiolus; species Bathymodiolus septemdierum. The sequence continues at coordinate 17,174,641 of OY726531.1, forward strand.
CAATCCAAAAACTATAAAAATTGTATTTGCTCCTTCGCAACTAAAGACATATCAATTAATGAGTAAATCCTATGTTTAGCGATGTGAGATTTTCTTTTCTCACCCCTTGGATAAAGTAGTCCGTTGGGGACCGACCATTTAACTTGAAGGGGGGGGGGGGGTAGGTTTTTTTGTTTCGTTAAAAAAAAAATTTCGGACAACACAAGTGTTAGGTTTTTTTTTGTTTTTTTTTGCAGCGCGAGGCGCGAATTTTTTTTCCAGAATTTAACATTAGGTTATATGACAAAAACTCTGAATCAGAATATTTTTTTTTTTCCCTCCACCAAAATCAGAATATTTTTAGAAAAAAAACATAACCCCTCCCCCCCCCCCCCCCTCCTTCAAGTTAAATGGTCGGTCCCTTAGTTTAGGTGAAAAAGATTTTTCTATCTTACCCCGGCTCCAGGGTAAGACAAGCTACACGCCGTTTTTCCCGCAAAATTGTTTTCCATTGTTGAATTAAATTGTCGATTTATAGTGTCTTGACAGTATTTTAAATGTATTTCACAATAAAATACAATAAAAAACAATGTATTTTATTTATAAATATATTATAAATGCTACTACAACAGCGATAAATACCTGTAACAAAAATTATTTGACGTTGGACAAAGGGAGGTAATTGTTTTTATTTACGTTAGTTACATAACAAGGGAGAGTACTCTATATTTTCTCAACGTAAACAAATATTGAAAGAGATGAGAAAAAGAGACAAACATCGTAAAAGGTGCAAAAACATTTTATTGTAGAATCTATCACAAGTTTGTTAACTTTATTATTTTGAACCTCTTTAAAGTTGTAAAATGAACATCTTGTTTTATTTTATTACGTGGCATTTTGCCTTTGCCTTTGGTCCTCAAGTGCCCCGCCCCCCAATTCTCCATGCTTTTCCTTTTTAAAATAATTAACCACGATTCTACTACATAAGTATTTTTAAATTCATTTATGTATTATATTCTGCTAGCTAACGTGCACCTTTCACGGTGTTTGATTCTTTTTTCAGGCTCTCTCCCAGTCAATGTTTGTTTACTTTGAGTAAATAATAGAGTGCTCTCCCTTGTTAGTAACTAACGTAAAGAAAGAAATTACCTCCCTTTGACCAAATTCAAATATTTTCTTACGGGTATTTATCCCTGTTGTAGTAACATTTATAATATATTTAATATGAAACCGGCACGGCCATGAATGCTCGCGCATCTGAAAATTATCTGGCAATTGCACGCAGTGCATTAAAAAGTGTCGAGATATTTTGGGCCGAGATATATTGGGGACGACTTTTTTTTAGGGCCGAATCTAGTCTCATTCAATCGAGCTGTCGTTCCGTTATTGGAGTTATCGTTCCTTGCGAAATCTCAAAAGTTAACTTCCACGTAGAAACAAAAATTCTTGTCAGTATGTCAGAAGAGATTTAATAAATTAAAAAATATCAATATAAGTAAAACAAGCTAACAAAATGACTTTTATTACACACAGGTTCCGGTGTCGTAAAATTTTTAGCTACCCATGAAAATTAGCTACCTCAAACTTCCGGTAGCTAATTTTCATACGGCGGAGCATAATAATTAGCTACCTATGAAAATTAGCTACTTGTAGCATAAACGTATAGGATTTGTCTCCCTTATTATGTTTACCAAAATACAGATTGTGTATTTTCAATGGAGAGACAAAATGAAAAACTGCATGTACATAAGCAGGAAAAGAGTTACTGCTTGACAAAGAGAGACATATAGATCTCAGGGTCGGATCCAGGGGGGAGGGGGCCCTAAAATTGGAAAAAATATTATTTTTTTGGCGTAAAATCGTGATTTTTCACACGAAATACCCCAAAAATGTTCGTGCCTCCCTCCGCTCGGCGCATTTTTTTTAAATGCCCCCCCCCCCCTAACTTGAAATCCCGGATCCGCCCCCTGGATCTGTACACAATAAACAATAGATATTAGTGGTGTTCAGAGTTGAAAAACAAAATGCTACCTATATGGCTGTATAGCATGTGATTAAGTTACAAACTATCTTTTTTCAATTTACTATCGCGATGTATCATTTTTACAGCTATTAAAAAATAGATTGGTGGACTATATATGGTAGAATTTAATATTTATGTGATGTTCAAACTATGCAAATTATTCTTTAACTTAATAAGATCATATATGATAATTATTAATCACACTTTTATTATTGCTAACCGTGTTACCCTCTTCAAATAAAGAAATTAACTCATTTACTTACTTATTGACACTATCTTCTGAATTCAAGAAATAAATAAAATTATGTTCCATATATATTTAATAATGAAAGTTGGGAACTTTATTTATTACAATATTAAAGAACTGGTAGCTATTAGATTAATTTCAATTCGAAACTGAAACTATTTGCACACTCTTAATGACAATTTCTTATTTGGATTTTGTAAAAATAGAACCCTAAATCATAAATTTCCAACAGAATGTGGAAGATGGCAAAATATGTGTACAGAACATGGTTTGACCCGATCGGGACTCGAACCCACGATCTACCGCATTCGAGGCGAGCACGCTAACGATTACACTACCGATGAGAGTCTTTGGTGAGCATTTCTGGTCTGTTTCTCAGCGAATACATATATTTCACTTTGTTGTCGACTGTCCCTTAGATGAAAATATTAGAGTAAAATTTTTTGATAAAGTTATTGACTTATGTCCAAATTTTAGATACATGGACACATCATCAAAATTTGTCTGGCTATTTACTAATGAATATGAACAAGTTTTGAAAAAATTAGGTAGTTTTATAGAGGAATGTTTTTTGCTGCGAGGACACAATTGATCCTATAGATATCATTAGGTTAGGTGAATTATTATAGTTATTATACATGTTATATTATATTAAATATGAATTGATTTATGGTGGTATTTGATAGGCTCTGATCTGACCGTGCAGTCACTGAACATAAATATGTTTTCTTGTTTTTTGTGTGTGTTTTTACATGTATGTCTCCAATCATTTCAATCATTGTATTAAATTGTTTGCCCCTTGTGGGCCCTTAATTGGCAATAACAAATTCTTATTCTTATATTGTCCAGGGGCGGATCCAGGATTTCAAGTTAGGGGGGGGGCAAATTTTAAAAAATTGCGCCGAGCGGAGGGAGACGCGAAAAATTTTGGGGTATTCCGTGTGAGAAATCACTATTTTATGCCAAAAAATCTTATTTTTTCAAATTTTAGGGGGGGGGGGGGGCGCGCGCCGAATGCGCGCACCCCTGGATCCGCCCCTGTTGTCTACATAAATGACAATAGATAACGTAACAATACAAAATACATTGCGCAACGCACGGTCAACTTTTCGCGCTTTCACAATCCTTCGGCAGAAGACACATAAAAAGCGACTTTTTGAGTACATGTATATAAACAAATTCATATTTCAAACCAAAGATTATCAACTGGTATTTGTTGCTTATAATGCAATGCACGCAGAATTAAGGAGAAAGAGCAAAGACTGATTGCTTCGGAATCAGGATAATGTGTCAGAGTGGAGCGACATGTATATCCGCGGACTGTTGTTTCCGTTAGCCAACACTATTAAAAAAACTAAGCGTGTTGGTCTAGAAAAAAGCGGACATCATCATCATCTCATTAACTTGGTCTCGCCATGATATAGCTATAAAATTGCTGAGTTGGTGTTAAAAAACAATCGCTCACTCACTAAAGCTGTTACGTACAGTTTTTATATTTCCCCGACAATGTACGTATATTGTGTTTATTCTGCAATGTCTTATAGTTAAAAAAAAACAACTGGCAAATTGTCTAAAAAGAGCAGAAATAGACATCGTTCTAAGCGTTTTAGACGTCCGCGCTTATAGTGTAAGTTTCTCGGCGTCGCTCGACATGAATCAGTTACCAGAAAAACTATATATTGGTCAAAATCTAACATCCCCAACAGTGTCAGTCCGTATTCACCGTAGAATCACAAGACAACATCCCCGACTGCACCAAAACCCACATCATAAAAACAGCACTCTCAATATCTCTACCAGGTGTAAAAGAAACTCCTACATAACATCAATACTCATAGATTTTGTGCTCCCAAAACTATTAAATTATTTGGCTTTCCAATCTTTTGATCTTGAGCTACCTGATGAAGGTTATTCCAGAAACGTTCATGTGCACTAAATTTGATATCTACGTTTTTATTACCTCTTTTTAGCAATGTAGCTATCTGAATGTTTTCTTTGAAAACAAGATACACTCATTGTTTAATATGATAGATACAAAATGTATGTAAAATTTCCAGGTAAATTAGTTACCTGTATCTCTTATGAAAATTATGTGTACAGAACTAAGTCAGATTGATAAAAGGTGCATTCATGTTGGGTTTTTGTCTTTCTTTTTGATATTTTTGATTGGTTTGTTTTGTTTTGTATTTGTTTGTTTTTGATAACAGATTAATATCTAATTTTATTTCTGTTTTTTTCTGTTTTGAGGATATAACTTCAGAAGGGCCTACAAATTTATACATCTTGGAATAACAGTAGTACTTTAGGGTGCCTGCATCCTAATTTCTTATGTACATGTATCTCTATTCTTTATCAATAAATGTTTAGAGGTTTGCGTTTGTATTGAATCTGGGCCTTGATGGGAGAGAGGTTTAAAGAGCTGCCTTCACCTCATTTATCTTTCACTGCACTGTTCATCACTTGGATGATGTACTCAGCCTTTAGAAAGTAGATTGCCAGACGCTGGTACAACATATGAAAATGTCTGTAATGTCATTGAATATAGCACAAATAAATATTTTGCATCATGCTGGTATGTTTTGTAAGCACAGATACTTTTATCACACATACTTGTCAATTTAATAATTAAATAACAGCCATACATGATAATATCTCACACACAAAGTATCTTAACACAAGTTATTTCTTAAAGATTTTATTGAAAAACTCAGACAGGTATATATATATATATGGTGGAACATTAGCAAACATATAATACAATACAATATATAGACTAGAGGCTCAGTAGGTTGAGAATATTTTTTAGAAATCACCCAATCAGCAACAAGAATTGCCTGTGGTGGACATGTTTGTTAACGGATCGGGACGAAATGAGCATTCTTTATAGAGGGCCTTCCATAGCTGCTACCTATCAAGTTTCGGTTCATTTTGCCAAGCGGTTTCAGAGGAGAAGATTTTTTATGAATCGACCAATCAGCAACACGAATTGCCTGTGCTGGCCATGTTTGTTAACAGATCCAAAATGAGCAATCTTTATAGAGGGCCTTCCATAGATGTTACCTACCACGTTTCGGTTCATTTGGCCAAGCGGTTTCGGAGTAGAAGATTTTTAGGGAATCTACCAATCAGCAACACGAATTGCCTGTGCTGGCCATGTTTGTTAACGGATTCCAAATGAGCAATCTTTATAGAGGGCCTTCCATAGATGCTACCTACCACGTTTCGGTTCATTTGGCCAAACAGTTTCAGAGTAGAAGATGTTTTAGGAATCGACCAATCAGCAACACGAATTGCCTGTGCTGGCCATGTTTGTTAACGGATTCCAAATGAGCAATCTTTATAGAGGGCCTTCCATAGATGCTACCTACCACGTTTCGGTTCATTTGGCCAAACAGTTTCAGAGTAGAAGATGTTTTAGGAATCGACCAATCAGCAACACGAATTGCCTGTGCCGACCATGTTTGCTAAGGGATCAGGACTAAATGAGCAATCTTTACAGAGGACCTTCCATAGATGCTTCCTACCAAATTAGGTTCATTTGGTCAAGCGGTTTCAGAGGAGAGGATTTTTTTAGGAATCGACCAATCAGCATCAAGAACTGCCTGTGGCGGCCATGTTTGCTACGAATTGAGCCGAAATGAACAATCTTTATAGAGGACCTTCCATATATGCTTCCTACCAAGTTTCAATTCAATTGGCCAAGCGGTTTCAGAGATTTTTAGAAATTGACCAACCAGAAACAATAACTGCCTATGGCTATTCGATTTCAGAGGTGAAGATTTTTTAGAAATCAACCAATCAGCAATAAGAATTGTCTATGGTGGCCATGTTTGTTAATGGATCATGACGAAATGAAAAATCTTTATAGAGAACCTTGCATAGATGCTTTCTACTAAGCTTCAGTTCATTGAGCTAAGGGGTTTCAGAGCAGAAGATTAAAATGTGAAAAGTTTACAGACGGACGACGGATCAAATGATCGCAATAGCTCACGTTCCCTTTGACAACGTCTGCTCAAAAGCTTTGATGAATACCAGAGTACAACACAAATTCTAACACGACGTCCTTCTTACGCTTTGTAGACAAACGAGCGATTTATCGATGGTATAATCTCGTTCACACATGTGCCGGTGAATGTGACTGACTTTTCCATTGGCAACATAAATGGTGTGTGAAATTTTCCGCAAACGTAAATATAAATTACCGTCTTCCAATCAAAGTATACTACCGTATTTGTAATCTTAGACATATCAGAATCGAAATAAATCATGGAAGCATGAATGTGTTTTGAGTTTTAACATGGGTTGGCGGATATTAGTAAATTTTATCCCTCTGGCTCGGGATAAAATACTAATATCCAACAATCCATGTTAAAACTCAAAACACATTCTGGCTTCCATGATTTATTTCTTAATTAGCGGGTCATTTTAACTGAGTCTGAATTACTCACCTGGTCACTTATACAGTTTATGTTCAATAAAGTATAGATTTTGTTAAAAAAATATTTTATAAATTTCGAATTTAACAAATAAATATATGATTTTTGATTCTGTCACATCTCTCCAACAGTAACAGTTACAACAAATCAGCGGAGAATCTCCAATGTAACGAAGGAATGCGAGGTAGCTAATTTTCATGGGCAAACTTCTGTTGCTTATGCTTATGTTTGAATGGTGCCAGGTAGTTTATTTTCATGGATAACACTTTGACACCTGTGTCATACATTGAACAGATGTAAGGTAGCTTATTTTCATGGAAAACGTCATGACTCCTATCCAATGTAACGAAGGAATGCGAGGTAGCTAATTTTCATGGGCAAACTTCTCATGTTTATGCTTATGTTTGAATGGTGCCAGGTAGTTTATTTTTATGGATAACACTTTGACACCTGTGTCATACATTGAAAAGATGTAAGGTAGCTTATTTTCATTGAACGCTTCGTGACTCCTATTCCATGCAATGAAGAAAGGTCAGGTAGCTAATTTTCATGGACCATGAAACGAAGGAATGAGAGGTAGCTAATTTTCATGGGCAAACTTCTGATGCTTATGCTTATGTTTGAATGGTGCCAGGTAGTTTATTTTCATGGATAACACTTTGACACCTGTGTCATACATTGAACAGATGTAAAGTAGCTTATTTTCATGGAAAACGTCATGACTCCTATCCAATGTAACGAAGGAATGCGAGGTAGCTAATTTTCATGAGCAAACTTCTGATGGTTATGCTTATGTTTGAATGGTGCCAGGTAGTTTATTTTCATGGATAACACTTTGAAACCTTTGTCATACAATGAACAGAAGTAAGGTAGCATATTTTCATGGAACACGTCATGACTCCTATTCCATGCAATGAAGAAAGGTCGAGTAGCTAATTTTCATGGACAAGCTTCAGATGCATATGCTCATGTTTGAACGGTGCAAGGTAGTTTATTTTCATGGATAACACTTTGAAACCTATGTCATACACTGGACAGATGCAAGGTAGCTTATATTCATGGAAAACTTCATGACTTCTATCCTATGTAATGAAGAAATTATGCTGACTAGTCTTTGCCTTTATTCTTTTACGCCATGTGCCAATATAAATTGTATAGTTTTTGGTTTGATCAGATCATTGATCGAAACCACGATCTACCGCACATGATGCGAGTAGTCGTAACTATTTCACCACAGGAGCGTTATTGCTTGTTATATCTAAGCGTCTTATTTCTTTGGAATAGATATGGTATAAACATATTTTATTAATTAATTCAATATTACACATTATGATAATACACATATAAATGGAATAGATATACACATTTTTGTATATATGCAAAGCAGAAAATGCATTATGTACAGATAAATAATATGGTGATTGATATATAGAAGCTTGTTCATGTCACTATAAATATATAATTTTTTAAAAATATTATTAGACTTGAATTTATTTATATTATATACATATATATACAACCCCGCGGGAACCCCGGTGCATAGAAATGGGACCGAGAGCTTCTTCGGCTTGAAGGGGCGTCCGTCGGTTGTGCGGGATGTATAAATTCACAACCAACCCGTCCTTCGGACGAGACGTAAATAATACTGAGGTCCCGTGTTGAGAGATTGCCATCCTCTTCGCACGTTAAAGAACCCAGTGTACTGTAACAGCGCAATATGAGCATATGAGACCTGTTGCACTGGCTAAATTATCCGTCCCTACCCATACACCTTTCCTTGTTTCGAGTCCCGTGGCGTTTAATTTTTTTAATGTTCTCGTCCTGAATATAGCTGAAAAAATGCTCGCTGGACGTTAAACACCAACCAATCAATCAATCAATCAATCAATCAATCATATATTTTATATCGAAATAACTTATTTTCATCCAGATTTTGCTCCATGTAAACAAGGATTTATATATATATATAGTCGAGGGAAGAACAAAAATTTGACAGCTCAAAAATCTAATTCTAATACTGTTTGGTTTAATTTTCAGACGTATATATATATATATATATATATATATATATATATATATATATATAATCCTTGGTGTAAATGAATGAATAGGAGTTTGCTATCCATTTCTGGGATAAATCTATTTAATTAAATAGATTTCCTCGCCTGCATCCACCTCCTTTTTTCGTTCAAAAATACTAATTACCAAGAATCTATTAAAACATGGTAAAAGGGGAATAACTGGCATAGTACTTTTAAGGCAGCTAATTTTCATGGCTATCATTTGGAACACCTTAGTGGTTTACGAAAATCTAGTTCCGAACGTCAAAAAGTAGCTAAAAATTATGGTAGCTAATAATTATAGGACACCGGGTTTCAGTGGTATCTGACGTACGAGAGAGGGTACGAGACTTCAGGATCACCTTTGCGCTTTATGTTAAGAAGATCTTCATTAATTGAGTGTGTTAGTGTGTTACACGGAAACCGGTGTTTACAAAGTGATTTTTTTTTTCTTCGATACTATGTTCAACCATGTTTGTTAAAAAATCCTAAGTACACATTTTATATCATAAAGAGCTCGCTTAAGCTCGGATATTAAATACATTGTACTTTATGATGAAATACATTTGAAATACTGCCGAGATACGGTTGCATATGGATAAATCGAATATTTACTTCAGCAATGGAAAAATAAATTGCGGGAAAACGCTCGATCATGGAATGTAAACAAAAACAATTAGCCTATTAGGTGTTTAGTGAGAAATAAAATCAAACACCGGAAAAAATACAAGATAGGGAAATATCGTCTCACCAAAAAAGCAACTTTCTCTTCCAATGATATAGCTTAAATTAACAAATCCATCTTGGCGTTTGATAGCCCGGAATCGCTTTCACGTACTCTAAAGTTGATCGTGTACATATTCTTACATATAAGTACAAAATGATTATTGTCAATTCTAACTTACTGACGTGTCATTAGTGCAGGAAGGTAAAAAAAAAGTTATTAAAAATTATATGATTGGCTTAGTTTTGTTTTATGATGTTTAACGCCACTTTCAACAATATTTAAGTTATATCGTGGCGGTCAGTTTTATTGGTGGATGAAACCGGACTCCTCGAAGAAAACCACCGTCCTGACGCAAGTATCTCCTCTGGCTTTTTCTTTACTTGTAATCGAGCCTACACTCGTCAAAGCTCGACCGATACCGTTCCACCACATCATAGAAGGAGAGAAGCCGATTTACCCGAAGTTTACCGATTGACCGAACTTGCTGTCAAAAGTTTATTAGCGAAGTTTGCATTGCTTAACCTAATGTTCACATGATCATTGGTTAAGTCGACAATATTTCAATTGCATTTAACAGCATTTTTATATGGTAGTCAGTCTTATCCTCAGCATATATTTTAAACACTAATTTAATTGTAATAGTTTTATATATAAATGTCAAGATATCTAGAATATTGCTCAAGTTGGCGTAAAAGACAAAACCAATTAAGGGGCCTGCTGTTGTCGTATGGTAGTTGGAAACAACTACCAATGCAATCAGTGTCTATCGCCACTAACGTTGTGAGTTCGAATCCCACCACGGACGCAGCTTGGGGTCAAATATTACAGAGGCAGGTGGTCTGGGGTGCGCAGCCCCCAGGAAGCCACCAACATTTTAAGTAAGGGAAACACATTTTTTTAATTCTAAAACGAGTAGTTATTGCCTTTATTAAATCATATTACAATATAAATTTTATTCTTCCATTACCTTTGATCATGCCAGAATATTTCAACAAAGAAAAATGAAGGCCTAATATATGTTGATTTTTTACCGAGGCTTCGGCTGCCCCAGTGGAAGCTACGCCACTGCCCGGTCATGGCGAGGTGTACTCGATACAACATGTAATAAAGTGTGTCAGTGACTTGTGTCAGATCGGTGGTTTTCTCCTGGTACTCGGGTTTTCTCCACCAATAAAACTGCCCCACGATATAACTGAAATATTTTTGAAAGTGGCATTAAACGCCATACTTCTATAACCCTAACACACAACCAATCAATCAGTCTTCTAGAAATCATATACACCATTCTGTTAGATCCCATTGAGAAGTAACATATACTGATCAATTTATGTGATACTTCCTTTAATATCTAGCTTTTTTAATATAGCATGTTGTGTCTAATCAGTTGCTTACCCTTCTGATGCACCGGAGTTACCCCCCGCCTAGTTGCAATAATGTAGCTCCTGTGACAAACTTGTGTCTCGGCAGAGCTACAACGTGGTCCCATTCGTCACAATGGAGCAACAAAAAAGTTGCAGTTGAAACATAAAAACTCACTATTTACGCTTCAAACATTTCATTATAACTATTACTGATGATCCCAGTCCTTGTTAAATCGGTTTGGCTGAGAAATATATGCTTTTCAAAGTTAGCAACAACCTTGTTCAAATTTATCGATCGTTTTCCATAACCGGAAACTACGGAAGGCGGAGCTTTTCTAAATATGGTATTTCTTACTACAAGCTGATGTAAACATTCCAATCGTAACTACTCGGCCATTCTCGCTACCCTGTTATTTGCAGGGTAACGAGAATGGCCGAGTAGTTATGATTGGTAAACATTCACGCCTAAATAGCCAAATATGGTATCGACATCCAAATAGTGAGGCCGGAAATGACGAAATTCAAAATGTAAACATGGATTTTTATTTTGTGGAAATTTCATTCTAAAATACTGGTAGGTGATAAAAACTTGTTATAATAATGTACAAAAGGAAAGGCTATGCCTTATTATTGATAAATGCAGGCGTCAGAAGCTCTGTAAGCGAGCGCAAAAACTCTCGGCGGCTGCTCCATTACGTGTAATGGCATCCCGTTATAACCCTTGCGAGTAAGCGAGCATTTAGGGTTTTATTATTAGAACTACACCCCGTCCCTTACCCCGTTTTTTCACTTAATTTGATGGGGTTCACGTTGATCAAGTTGTTAAACTATATATCTTCACATCTCTAGTTGACTCGCAGCCGCAAATTATAAAGTTTACCAGTTGCTTGCTCATAATCGGTGGTTATCTCCAGTTACTCCGGCTTCCTTCACCGCTAAAATTGGTCGCCATGATATAGCTGAAATATTGTTGAAAGTGGCGTTAAAACACCAACAATCAAATCAAAATCAAATCACATCTCTAGTTCCATGTTGTGATGTCTGCTGCGATTTTCCCGTAAAAACTATGATCGGTTCATATTTACTCCTATTTTTTGTAGGGGGTTCATGTTTTATCTATGATATTTAATTTCTTGCATACTGGTGTCCAACATGATACCATATCAGATGATGTTCGTTAAACAGTAACACGACGGTGTCTCTAGTGGAGCAGGAACTTCTGACCCTTCCGGCGCACCTGAATTCATCCCCGGTTCATAGTGAAGTCCGTGCTGCTTAGTTTTTAGTTTTCTGTGTAATATTTTATAGACTATTGTTTGTCCTTTTGTCCTTTTTCCTTTGGTATAATTGTATTATCTTTCCTTCTTAGATTTACGCCTTCTTATTATCCCATTTGGTATCTACAAACATAAAACAAAATAGTAGCATCAAATTCTGTCATTTCCACCAATAGCTTGAAAAGAGATAAGTGCATGGAAACGAATTAAAGTTTGGTTCAAATTTGATACGGTTGAACAATGACCATTATTTTATGCACTGCCCTTTATATAATATTCATAGGCAACTACTTGTTGATTCCTTTAATGAACTTAACATAGAATTTACTATTCAAACCATTCTTTATGGAAGTGAAACCTCTGATTATAATCAGCATGTAAAACTTCTTCGTGCAGTACATTATTTTATTAAGCGGAGCAAACGATTTGATAATAATATAGTAATATAACTTTAATTTTTTTTAAACATTTTAAACTATAACAGTATTCTCACATATGATGGACCATGATTGCAAATATCGGTACTATACCTCTCACATGACTAAATTAAATTAACTTATTGATATTCTATTAATAATTTATTTTGTTTTATAAATATATACATCTATATATAATGTCATAAATCTCTCTTTTAGATAGCAACTAAGTGTATTAAAAAAAATTAGTAGATCTCATATCAGCCAAATTGTCGATAAAATCTAATCAATGTTAATTACTTACCAATAACTGAATATATGAGATTTTTGACTGCTATTGTATACTCGAGTTATTTCCCTTTGAGTATGAAATTCTATCTTGTGTATTGTAAATATTAACTGCATGCATTGTTGATTGTTGCGGTTGCCTTGTGTATGGAGAGGATTTATATAGGCTATTGTCTGCTATCCATTTCATTTATTTATGAATAAAATATGTTTAAAATGAAACAATGACCATGTCGGACCAAATGTGATATGGTTGGTAAATGATCATGTTAGTCCAGATATGATATGGTTGACCAGATCGGTCCAAGTGTGGTACAGTTGACCAGTTTGGTTCAATTGTGATACGATTAACCAGTTTGATTCGAATATGATACGGTTGAACAGTTTGTCCCAAATGTGATACGGTTAACCAATTTGACCCAAATGTAATAAGGTTGACGAGTTTAGTCCAGATGTGATATGAATGACCAGTTTGATCCGAATATGATACGATTGGTCAGTTTAGGCAAAGGGTGATACATTTGAACGGTTTGGTCCAAATGTAATACGGTTGACAAGTTCGTTTCAAATGTGATATGATTGACGAAATTGGTCAAAATATGATACGGTTGGTGAGTTAGGTCCAGATGTGATAAGAATGACGAGTTTTGTTCAAATGTAATACGGTTGACAAGTTCGGTTCAAATGTGATATGATTGACGACATTGGTCCAAATATGATACGGTTGGTGAGTTTAGTCTAAATATGATACGATTAACACTTTACCACTTGTACAAGCTTTTGAATGTGTGCTCATTTCCTTTGACAGTGACGTCTAGAAACCCCCGTTTCCCCGCCGTTAAATAATAAGCGCGTGAAATCTGAAACGGGCAGCTGTGGTTCAATAAAAAGAACGTGCTCGCAATACGACAGTTTGAATTAGATACGGGCTGTTCTTGTGTCATTTACACGAATGTTGGTCACGTAATTTTATATATGTTGATATATTTAATTACATTTTAAATATAAATATCATGGTGAAAACATGTATGGTCAAATGATCGGACAAATGTTGTCATACATTGTGTAATCGGTTTACTTCCGATAAAATCTGTTAAACTAAGTTCTCACTCACTCAACCACGTCCATGCGTGCTATAACTATTAAAACATACTTCTAATTCCTTTTTTTTAAGAAATGAAGCAGAAACCAGCAATTTCTCGACATTCTGAACCACAGATGAACGCTTCATGCGATCGGACTCGATCAAAGGGGGACAACTTCATTTTGGAATGTACCTAAAATAATTCTGAATTATACCGACCTTTATGCTCCTTTATGTCTTCACCGGAAACGTTTTATCCAAGAGTAAATAAGTAAATTTAATTGCATTAAAGACCAACATGCTGATTTTTATTTTTTGTAGTACGATAGAATAACAAAAACACATAAAACTTCCGATTGCTTTGAATTCGGTTCAATAGTTCAAATAAATTTCATCAGAGAATGATGATAATTCCATCAGCAAGTAAGTTATTTTAATTTAAAGTCGGAAGTAGGAGTTCCACAGTGTTTCTGCCTCATAACTATATAACTCTTTTTACCATACCTTATTTTTGATCCTCCATTCTGTAATAATTCCCTAATGTAATTGACAATTGGAATTTACTTGATGTAGACAGCAAAATCAACACAGTAGACTAATGTTCAAAAAGCAAATAAGATCTAATATATCTGTCCCTCCCCCCTATTTTGCCTTGGGTACAAGAAAATACAACATATTCCATTGTCAACTTAGAAACTTGACAATTAGTAACTTGAATCAACACAAGTTCTTGTACTTGTCAGATGGTTCAGTATGTCCTTGTGGGGATGATGTTGAAGACAACTTTCACTACTTTTATGTCTGTCCACTTTTCATTTGCCAAAGAATTTTGCTGTTTACTCAACTGAGAGATTTAGCCTACTTCCTAAACATTGATGTACTCTTAAAGGGATCACCTGACCTTTCTTTTGATGATAATGTACTTATTGAACTCTGTCCACACTTTTATTTGTGGAACAAAAAGACTTGACTATTAATATTAACATTTTTCAATTTGATTTTGTATTATTTGCTTTGAATCTTTTTTAATTTATTGCTTAAGATGTTTAAACAAATAAATATCTATATTTATGTGTACATGTGTAGTATGCATATGTATGAATATGCCTTCTTATGTGCCTATATATACATGTACATATGTATCCTTAATATACAGAAGAATATATTAATTACAAGTTAACTTATTCACACTCTAAATTGGTAAAATTCACAATTATAATGAATAAATGGACAGTTTTAAAATTATTACAAAATTTTGAATTTCTCCCAAGTAAAAAATTTTTGTACACTAATTACAATGTAAATTAATTAATTATTCTTATTATTATACTTGATGTCCTTAGTTTATAGTTATTGAGGGAGAGCACTTACATAGGCTATGCCTGATGTGCAATCCCATTGGATTTTGTATTAATGAATTTATTCAGACCCCCACACACCCCCTCCCCCAAACCTAGAATGTTCAATGTATATGTTGAAAGTGGTAAAAAAAAAGACATTGAATTGGATTGATTTAGTCCGGACCCCCTTAAACTTCCACCTCCCCCTTCCCTGCCAGAGACAATTCTGGATCTGACCCAGCTGTCTGCAGTAGAAAAATTAAAACTAATAGTGTCTGTATCTGGTAGTTCATATTTGTCACATTCATCAACTATCATTTTTATTGTCATAATTCAATAAACTGGAATGTGTTATCTTCTACTATTACATTTGAAACTTTCTATTTATCTTAATTCTCAGCAGTCCTAAATGTCACTCTCTTTTCTTTATATTTATATATGCTATAATTTTACATTTGATGACTACAAATATTGTTGTGTCGAAGTCCATGACCAACTTGTTCCATGTGAAATCATTGTGATTTCTTTAAAATAATTTGTGTGTTTTATGATCCTATGCAATTTTATTACACTGAATCACAATCAACAACATCAGCTTTCAGAAGTGGCATTTAAAACTCTTCATGATCTACTGAGACGACATGGTCACACCTGTAGAATAAAAAACATTAAGTTATAGAGAAAGAAAATGAAGAACTAAAAATAATAACTATCTTTTCTAGAAATAGTTTATCATGTACTTGTGCAAAAAGTTTATATAAAATGCAATTTAAAAATTATCTTTATACATATATGTGTTGGTGGCAACTACATGAAAAAATAGCTTTATTCCAGAAATGTTTGCTGCATGTATCATAATGTCATACCAAACAAGTGTGCACACAATAATGATGTACTGAAAAAAATGTAATTAATTAAACATAACATATCACAGATATGTACAGGTATGTTACATTACACCAGAATGTTAATACATGTTCATACTGTAATGTATGCATTACACATATATTTTGTAAAGCTTCCCTGATACCACTAAAACATGATAATATATGTTTTATCAAAAATTGTTTCAAAAATGTTGCATGGAAATTCATTTTAAAATAGACATATGTACATTTTATTTGTACAAAATAAAAAATGTACACTTAGGACTTAATAAAAAAAAATGTATATTCATTATCTCAGTTTTCATGAAGAAAATTTCATTAAAGGATCAAAATAAAAAGAAATTTACACAAGATATCCTCTTTTCTAAACAATATCAAAGAATATCGGAACAGTTCATTTAGATAGATGTATTAAACAATCCCGATATTTTCGAACAGCCATAATACGTCATATATAATCTCTGATTGGATAAAGTTATTTAAGGTTGGGAGAATTTTATAACTTAATATGTATGTTTGCTGTTTTCGCCATTTTCAGGTAAAAAAAAACAGATTCGTGAATTATATTCTATCTCTTATTCATTTATAGAAACGGAGATCTATATATTTAGTTCGTGTAAATTTTCTGTGCGATATTTTTTCATCTTTTTGTTTCAAATTTAACCCCATTTGACCCGCTTGAAAACGATATTTCTTTTTAGACTATAACTATATTTTAGAAGAAGTTATGTTACTTACCGTGCATGGTTGATCTCCAAAGCCTGAGTACATCAATGCTAGACAACTATGTAATCAATTGATGGAACAATATGTCGGTAAATTGCATATTTTGTTACGACTTTGTGAAATACTCCTAGCCAAGCACCACACACAGGCACTCGACGTTCAATGAATAAAATGGAGGGTCAATGTGGAAAAAAAATAGTGTCACTGTATAACAAACAGTGACACTATTTTTTTTCCACATTGACCCTCCATTTTATTCATTGAACGTAGAGTGCCTGTGCACCACACAACGTACAATAACTCTTCCCGCTCTATCCCGATTGTAAAATCAGAAAATATGGCCCGAATATCTAATGATTTCTACGAGCTCTTGTTGCTTATCCATTGAAACTTTGGCGACATATTTTTAGAGGAAGGTCCAGTCTATTGATATATGGCTGAACATCTTTCATGGAAAATAGGCAAGTCTGTATACACACACTGTTTTGTAAACTTTTATATTTAACGTTCAGATTTCGACTCTTTTAAAATTTTGTTCAACCGGATTTGTAAAATTGAAGTGTTTCCGCAAATTTTAAGCCATACATGAAGAATATTGGTCCAGAGATAGCTGTGTGGTTGTCAGTTGGTGTCAAACGTCCCACACGTTTGATCTGGACGTCGCCATGTTTATTTACATCGTCTGCACATGACACACATTCGTGAATATTCATAGATATTATACGTTATTTATATCACACTTGGATTTTCCTATTTTGAAAATAGAAAGTTTGGAATCTGTAATTTCATTAACTGGTACAACTTTTGCAACATAGCGACTTAATTCTTCGGTATTTATGTTCAAAGAAATTATGTAACAGAATGCGTAGAATGCGTAGGTAAGGGGGAAAGGGGTACATGCGTAAAAAGCGTAAGTGAGAGGGAAAGGGATATGCGTAGAAGAGTGGAAAGGTATTAAAAGATTATGGTTATTGTGAAATGGATGCGAATTTTCTTAGTTGT
This sequence comes from Bathymodiolus septemdierum, assembly GCA_963383655.1. Taxonomy (NCBI): domain Eukaryota; kingdom Metazoa; phylum Mollusca; class Bivalvia; order Mytilida; family Modiolidae; genus Bathymodiolus; species Bathymodiolus septemdierum. Next base: position 17,192,494 of record OY726531.1, read on the forward strand.
TACATCTGACAGTTAACAATTCAACGGTGAATGTTTTGTTTCATTTTGTTGTTCGCTCTGACGCATTCTGTCCTTTAGAAGCCATTCATTTGGAACACCGGAAATAGACGCTTAGTTATCCCCCTTAGTTGGATGACGTCAAAATGACTTTATTTTGGCCTGGAAGTTGGTGCGTAGTGGCGCTAAAGAAAAAAAATAGTCCAGTGTGCTTTCAACTCGCATCAAAGCTCGTATTTCGACTTTGACGGAAATGTGAGAATCGTATTCCATTTTTTATAAATTTCTCCCTCGTTCTAAGATCCAAGACGATAACTCTTAGCTACAGTTATGTGACAAAAGTATTTCACATTTACGACGTCACGCTAAGTTAAACGGTTGCAGTTTGTTGATGTTTGAGAAGCTATAACTTCATAATAAATAAAATTATACTCACCAAACTTTCAGTATTTAGTAGCATGACCTTTGGCTTTAATTACGTGTCTTAGTCGTCTGGGAAGAGATCGATATAAGTTTGAAATGTACACACTTGACATGGAATACCAAATTCTTGTGACGGCCCGGACTAGGTCAACATTGGAGTGAATGGTGTGTTGTTCCAGTTCTAATCGTATTTTAATTAATGTTTAAATATTTTCAATTATATTAAGGTCTGGTGATTGGGATGGCCAATCAAGACAATCGACATCATTGTTATCTTTCTACAATTTTGTCTGTATGGACTGCTGTACCGAGGGGCGCTGTCATCTCGGGAAATCCACTGATAATTTTCGAATTTTAAAACGACTGGCAAAAGATTATTGTCAAGGATGTCTATGTCTTAGCCGAGTTAATATTTCATTATACATCTGTGATTGTACCAACCCCGTCTTTACAAATATACTCCCAAAACATTAAACACATGGGCGCCGCCATTACGACTTCCATACAGTCCTAAGGATTGCGTGTTCCACCTTTCTTCTGCTTTTCACCACACATACACATATGAATTTTTCCCTAGTTAGCACCATATTTCATCAGAAAATATTGTTTTATTCCATTGTTCTTGTATTGTCCAGTGTAGTCTATTTCGGCACCACCGCACACGATTTATTTATTTTCAACGAAATCGTCAGTGTTTTCGCAACAATTCTCTTGTGAAAGCCATAAATTACTCAATCATCTTTGAATTGATCTTTTATAAATCGGAACTGGAACAGACTGACTAAATTCATTCATTAAATCGCGTAAGCTTCTTCTACGATCCTGTTTTACAAGCCTTATAAATGTACGCTCACCTTGCTTGGTCGTAGATCTGGGTCGACCTGTTCGAGGCTTGTTTTCTATATTTTCCCATTGATCAAATCTTTTTAAAAATTTAGACACTGCAGATCGACTAAATCCAATGATTTTTCCGATTTCTGTTTTTTTTTCTTTCTTTAATCCACCCTGGTGTAGCCGTAATGCCTGCCGGTTTTAGTCAGGGCCCATCTCTTTTGTTTTTCTAGACATGTTGGAAACTCCCTTTTTGTAGCGTTTATGTTTTATGTACGCACGTGGAAATTACGTCACTGACACGTCATATTTTGGAAATTATTGTGTCTAAATTTAGTAACATAATGATAAATATCAATAAAGTTATAGGCAACCGAAGTACATTCTTATCTGTTAGCGTGACGTTGTGTACACAAAACGTGAAATATTGTATTTAGTAGAAGGGACAGGGAGCACTCACCTGTATATTTTGGACTAAATGGAGATGAAATTGATGAAATAGATAATCACTGTCAGCTTGAAATAACATTTCAATCATCAGTTACATAGAAAAAAACCATATAGATGATATTTATAAAAAAGCATGCTCTCGTTTACTTTTACTTAGACAAGTTAAACATTTATTAGATAGATATTCCCTTATACGTATATATTTTGCATTTATTATACCCGTTTTAGAATATGGCGATGTAGTATGGGGTAACTGCACTAAAAACGAATCCGATTTATTGGAAAGTGTACAAATAGAAGCTGGTCGAATTATAACCGGTCTTAGATGTGGCTTTGTGAAAATTTCAGTCATTGAAACGGATACAGCCACTTCCGGTTTGCATTCGGAATTCTCTAGACCGGCCATGTGTAACAATGCCATCATGATCATCTCCTCTCAAATGTAAAGTAAGCTTTTAAAATACAGATAATTGTTCCAATGCAGATTATAAAAACTCCAAATTACTGACATTTGATTTTTAAAGCACCTTTTTTTTTAGTTTCTAAATCAATTTAGACCGGACCGGAAGTGGCTGAATCCCTTTAAATGACTGAAAAATAGAAAATGCTATGTTCGCTGAATATTCTTGTCCAATTCGTCTGAGAGGGGCCCGGTAGGTATATTTAAATGTGGCAGTCGAAAAGAGAAATATCTCGGGAGTGTAACGATATAATTGGATCAGCGAAAGGATCACAAATAAGAGAAAAATATTGAGACGAAGTGGGGAAGGGGAAAAGGGCAGGTGTTTACCTTGAAGTAAGGAAGAGGAGGGGGCATATATTTTTTTAATGAAACAAGTGTCTGTGGTCGCTCACTTAATTAATGTTATACGATACATGTAAGTTGCCACATAACTAACCCCCAGCACCTTGGAGGTGTTTACAAGGAAATGGAGTCTTACCAAAATGCAGGTTAAGGTTTAGGTTTATGGTCTTTAAAGCCACTTTCAACAATATTTCAGTAATATCGTCAGTTTTATTGGTACCATAGTAAATTTAATTCTCAAACCATATTTTATAGGGAAACATATTGTATGTATGCTTAGTTCATCTATTGACTAGGGGGCCGTCGTGGCCGTGATCGTATGGTAGTTGGATATACAAATTAGTATGCAATCAGTGCCTATCACCACTGATGTTGTGAGTTCGATTCTCGATCAGGGCGAGGTGAACAACATTATATGATAAAGTTTGTCAATGACTTGCGACAGGTCGGTGGTTTAATTTCTCTGGTTTCCTCCACTAATAAAATGCATCCGCAAGTGATAAAGTTTACCAGTTGCTTGCCCATGGTCGGTGGTTCTCTCCGGGTACTCCGGCTTCCTCCACCACTAAAACTGGTCGCCATGATATAGCTGAAATATTGCAAAAAGTGGCGTTAAGACACCAAAAATCAAATCAAATAAATCCACTAATAAAACTGACCACTACGATATATCTGAAACATTATTGAAAGTGGCGTTAAATACCATCAAACAAACAAACCAACAAACTATTGACTAAAAATTGATTACACAATATAATCTTGTGGAAACGAAATATGTTACGTGATTCGTTTCACGAACTCATGTGTGATATATAATCTTGTAATCTCTGTAAAGGTGAATTTATTATACATGATATAAATACATATTACATGTACACTTTAATAACGTGAAACAACACAACAATTTATTAAAAGGTAAGAATAATTAATATCATTTATTGTTTTCGAATATTTATTGTCCTAAGCCAGTAGTTGGGTGGTTGATTTATGGTGTTTAACGCCACTTTCAACAATATTTCAGTTGTATATCGTGGCGGTCAGTTTTATTTTGGGGAGGAAACCGCAGTACCCGAAAAAAAACACCAACCTGCCGCAAATCACTGACACACTTCATCACATAATGTTGTATAGAGTACACTTCGCCTGATCGGGATTCGAACTCACAACTTGAGTGGTGAAAGGGACTGATTGCATACATGGTCATAAATCCAAATACCATACGACCACGACCACGACAGCCCCCTAAACTAGTATAATTGTTGATTGAAGCAACAGCATAATGGGAAATGTATCAGTTAATTGCAAATAACACCCCCCTAAAAATATGACCCTATATCCAATTACCCGTTGATAATTAACCACGTTGGTGATCTATAATACTATTGGTTAGAGTGTGCATGGGTACATCGTGGGTTCAAGTCCGGTCGGGTCAAACCTAAGACTATAAAACTGAATTTTGCATGCACTGATTCTCGGGTAAGCACGTAGCCTTAAGGAGAAAGACCATAGCCTGGTTGGCTCGGAATCCAGATAATGATTGATTGATTTATTGTGTTTAACGCCACCTTCAGCTATATCATTGCGACCAGTTTTAGTGGTGGAGGAAGCCGGAGTACCCGCAGAGAACCACCGATCATGGGCAAGCAACTGGTCAACTTTATCACTTGCGGATGCGAGTCGAGTGCACCTTTTGTAATTTACAAAGCTGTAGCCCTTTTCACAAAAATTCGTAACTATAGTCCTAACTTTTTCACTTAAGATTATCTTACGACAATTTCTAAGTCCTTTTCACAAAGATTATCTTACGACAAATTTTAATCTTACGACTAAAATTACACTTACGATAAAAATTATTCCTTAGGTGTACTCGATACAACATTATGTGATAAAGTTTGTCAGTGATTTGCGACAGGTCAATGGTTTTCTCCGAGTACTCCAGTTTTCTCCACCAATAAAACTGACCGATATATTGTTGAAAGGGGCGTTAAACACCATATACCATCTTCCTTAGCAACCTAGTTTCATTTCCATAGGACAACAAAACATTTTTTTAGATAAACATTTTCTATAAAATATCCCCGGCACTAATTTATAAGCATTTTTTATGCTATGATGTGTTTGTATGTTTATATTGAATTTTTATCCAATACAAAAAAATGTATATGAATCGGTCACCAATAACTGCACAAAATATGAACGGGTATGATTTTCGTATAGAGGAACATTTCTGATGCATGTAAATTAAAATGATCTATAATAATTATCATTACTTGGAGTTGTGCGTCATCATCCACGCGTGGTTACTTTTGGTAGAAGTATTTCTTAAGGGAGTGCATCTGGAGTGTGAAAAAAAACCTATTCATATTTGTCAGCAAAATATTTACCCCTTTTTTTCCAATTAATCCCATCCCACATAAAATTAAACGCTTGTTCTTTTACTGATGAAAATTTATCCCGATTTTTCTGAGATAACCCAAATTAAGATGTGTTTATCATCTATCAATCATGAAGACGAATAAATATCCCTGTTATATATTAATATTAATATAACAAAAGAATGTACACAAGTTTATCATACATAATATGTATTGCCAGAGTGTTCGATGATCATCGAAGTTGGCAGAAATTAATAAATTATATTACTAATATAAAGGCAAAATCAAAACGATATCATTGGATCCAGAAAATTCCAGTCCTAAAGTGGCTGTTCATACACAACTTTTGTAAGCGGAGTAGATGTCGAAAAGAAAGTCCCGTATTCCTGTTTGTATCAAAAAAAAAAAAATGAAAAAAAAAGAATTCTCCCCAAGTTTGCAAGTAGTCTTTTCGATTGTCGATCGTTCCCAAATTGAAATCTAAAATTAATGAGAATTATCCTGATTTTTTTGGTCATGTAAACGATACACTGCTGCATTGAAAAGGTAAATGTACGGAATGCATCGTTATAGACAGACTCTGTTATTAGTCACGCCAAAAAGGAGTAAACAACAATGCCATTTGTAGCGTCTGTTTGTATTAAACCATATTCATTTCAATAAACATTTATTAATATGTGTTAATAGGTTTGTCATACGGTCATAGAAAATGCGCTAACGATGAATTGCTCTCTTATTTTCAAGTCGAAGCGCCAATACATCGTCCATCTTTTTTTCTATTTTTTTCTCTTACGATCAAAATTTTACACTTAGGACAGGGTAGCTTTACACGTAAAGTTAGGACTATTTTTACACTTAAGATTATCGTAAGTATTTTTGTGAAACTCTTTTTAATCTTAGTTTTACACTTACGACAATTTTTTATCGTAAGAATTTTTGTGATAAGGGCTACTGGACGCGAACCCACGCCGTATTGGTGATAGGCTTGTATGAGTTGTTAGGTAATCCAACTACCTAACTCATTGGGCCACCCGGGCCCCAGGAAATCCAGATAATGTGTCCGAGTGGAGCGACATGTCTACCCGTGGATTGTTGTTTCAGTTAGATAACTAAAAGTGTGGACTAGTTCAAAGTAGGCATCATCATCTCATCAAATGTAACTTATTCTCTACGTGATATAGCTGTAATAAAATGCACATTTGGCGTTAAACAACAATCACTCACTGAATTGAATAATATATGGAGGGTGAACTTTTGAGAATATCCACAGTTTAGATATAAGTGTGGCTATCTTACATTTTCATTGATAGGGTTATGGTGCTTAACGCCACTTTCAACAATATTATTATTTTAGTTATATCGTGACGGTCGGTGATTTATTGGTGGAGTAAACGGGAGTACCCGGAGAAAATCACCGACCTATCGCAAATCACTGACAAACTTTATCACATAATGTTGTATTGAGTACACCTCCCCATGAGCGAGACTCGAACTCACAACATTAGTGGCACTGATTGCACTGATTGCAAAGGTAGATGTAAATCTAACTACCATACGATAACGACCACGACCGTCCCCAGAGGAGTGGTTCATGCTGCTTTATCTGGCTATGAAAATCCAAAAAACTCAGCGTGTTGTTCTAGTACAAAGCGGATCTCATCATCATCTCATTGAAAATTATGGCATTAAACAACAATCATTCACTCACTCACTATATTGTATTACCATGGAAATTGTAACGTATACACTAACTTTGGTTTTTAATACAAATAATCAAATTTATACATTAATTTTGATTATTTGTATTGGAAAACAAAGGCAGTATATGAGGGGTTACAATTTCCTAGGATAAACCACATGCCCTTGTGGCACGGGATTACAACCTCCCCCTTTTTTAAACTTTTTGTTTATTCATTCAGAGGCGTAGTGGATCTGAAAGTGTGTGTGTGTGTGGGGGGGGGGGGGGGGGGGGGGGGGGGCAAGTCTTCAAACTGTTAAGCAAAGAAAAAGGTTATTTGGTTTCAATATGGATACCTCCCATGCTGTATATTTCAGAATTTTAGGAGGGGCAATTGTCCCCTTGCAACCCGGCCCCTACGCACCTGACTCATGGTTAAAGGTTAATCAACTTGAATCCTGCATCATACATCTCCGAGAAAAAATATTCCGCACTTTTTTAAAGTTATACGTGTAACTTTGCACATAAACTAGCCCCAACACCTTGGGGCTTACAAGGAAATGGAGTCTTACCAAAATGCAGGATTAGGTTTAGATTTATGATGTTTAACGCAACTTTTAATAATATTTCAGTTATATCGTGGGGGTCAGTTTTATTGGTACCATAGTAAATTTACTTCTCAAACCATATTTTATAGGGAAATATATTGTATGTATGTTTAGTTCATCTATTGACTAGGGGGCCGTCGTGGCCGTGATCGTATGGTAGTTGGATTTACAACTATCTATGCAATCAGTACCTATCACCACTGATGTTGTGAGTTCGAATCTCGATCAGGGCGAGGTGTACAACATTATGTGATAAAGTTTGTCAGTGACTTGAGACAGGTCGGTGGTTTAATTTCTCTGGTTTCCTCCACCAATAAAACTGACCGTCACGATATAACTGAAACAATTATTGAAAGTGGCGTTAAATACCATCAAACAAACAAACTAACAAACTATTGACTAAAATTTGATTACAAAATATAATCTTGAGGAAACAAAGTATGTTACGTGATTCGTTTCACGAACTCATGTGTGATATTTTGTAATCTCTGTAAAGGTGAATTTATCATACACGATAAAAATACATACATACATACGTGTACACTTTCATAACGTGAAATAACATAATAATTTATTAAAAGGTAAGAATAATTAATATCATTTATTGTTTTCCAATATTTATTGTCCTAAGCCAGTAGTTCGTTGGTTGGTTTATGGTGTTTAACGCCACTTTCAACAATATTTCAGTTGTATATCGTGGCGGTCAGTTTTATTTTGGGGAGGAAACCGGAGGACCCGGAGAAAAACACCGACCTGCCGCAAATCACTGACACACTTTATCACATAATGTTGTATAGAGTACACTTCGCCTGATCGGGATTCGAACTCACAACTTGAGTGGTGAAAGTGACTGATTGCATAGATAGTCATAAATCCAACTACCATAGGACCACGACAGCCCCCTAAACTAGTATAAATGTTGATTGAAGTAACAGCATAATGAGAAATGTATCAGTTAATTGCAAATAACCCCCCCCCCCCCCTAAAAATATATGACCCTATATCATATTACCCGTTGATAATCAACCACGTTGGTGATTAGATACGATAACGTAACCCTAAGTCCGCTTTTGCTCCAGCGAGGACTGAGGGTTACGTTATCGTATCTAGTTGGTAATCTATAATACTATTGATTAGAGTGTGCATGGGTACATCGTGGGTTCAAGTCCGGTCGAGTCAAACCTAAGACTATAAAACTGAAATTTTGCATGCACCGATTCTCGGGTAAGCACGTAGCCTTAAGAAGAAAGACCATAGGCTGGTTGGCTCGGAATCCAGATAATGATTGATTGATTTATTAAGTTTTACGCCACTTTCAGCAATATTTCAACTATATCATTGCGACCAGTTTTAGTGGTGGAGGAAGCCGGAGTACCCGGAGAGAACCACCGACCATGGGCAAGCAACTGGTAAACTTTATCACTTGCGGCTGCGAGTCGAGTGCACCCTTTTTGTAATTTACAAAGCCGGACGCGAATCCATGCCTTGTTGGTGATATGCTTGTATGAGTTGTTAGGTAATCCAACTACCTAGCTCATTGAGCCACCCGGGCCCCAAGAAATTCAGATAATGTGTCCGAGTGGAGCGACATGTCTACCCGTGGACTGTTGTTTCAGCTAGACAACTAAAAGTGTGGACTAGTTCAAAATAGGCATCATCATCTCTTTCAAATGTAACTTATTCTCTACGTGATATAGCTGTAATAAAATGCACATTTGGCGTTAAACAACAATCACTCACTGAATTAAATAATATATGGAAGATGAACTTTTGAGAGTATCCACAGTTTAGATATAAGTGTGGCTATCCTACATTTTCTTCTCGTTTATGGTGTTTAACGCCACTTTCAACAATATTATTTTAGTTATATCGTGACGGTCGTTGATTTATTGGTGGAGTAAACAGGAGTACCCGGAGAAAATCACCGACCTATCGCAAGTCACTGACAAACTTTATCACATAATGTTGTATTGAGTACACCTCCCCATGAGCGGGACTCGAACTCACAACATTAGTGGCACTGATTGCACTGATTGCAAAGGTAGATATAAATCTAACTACCATACGATAACGACCACGACCGTCCCCAGAGGAGTGGTTCATGCTGCTTTATCTGGCTATATTGTTTCTATTCCAGTAGGAATTTAAAACTTTACTGTAGTTCCCGGAAATTAACAGGAACTTCTAGCTACCTACAGAAGTGGTGGTATATACGACAGAACAAGAGGTTAAGACCAACAGAGACTGTCTGTGATTCGACAACGGGAGGCAACTCGACTAACGGGTACAATTTTACAGAACCGTTATTTACAGCATTTTGTGAATTAAAGTTAAATTGGATTTATTAAGAAACAGGAAGCAACTTTCCCAAGTGTAAATCTGTGTCTAACAGGAACGATTACTTCACCTGAAGCGATTCCATTAGAAAATACATCTGACAACAGCTTTACATTTCAACAATGGCTACAATTATACACATGTATACCTCAATACGTAAGTATGTTTTATAATGTAATACTGTATTCATGAAGCTCTGGAACATTGTAGGAATGTCGGAGAATAAAGCAAAATAATTGAATATAAAAAACAAAAAAACATTTGACGTCGGAAATCCTGGTCCTGGTCAGGCGCAAACGTGAGGCGGGGTTAAATTGGTTAATTGGGGACAACCCTCCCCCTCCCCCCAATCCCGATAATTAAATATATCAATTGATAATTACTTAACGTACAGTAAGAAGTATTTCAGGTTTATTCGAGAGTTCAAGAATATTGGGGAAAAAATGTAGAAATGAGGGAGAGATGGGTCAACCCTGGCCTGGAAACTGCTTTTGACCATCACTGGAAAAATATGGAGGGTAGGGACGAGGATCGCGCAAGGTGTTGCGTTACCAAACGTAACGTTAAAAGAACGTTATAATTGATATATTTTTAATCAATATTTTTTATTGTTGGCTTTCTGATACTGTTACTATAGTCACAAAACTGGCGTGGCCCATAAGTTCATCCTAATGGCATGTACCCTTGGTACTTCAAGTAGTCATACTATTTCTTTATTTTAAGATACATTTTATTTCCTCCTCAATTGTTAGAGGGTTCAATACACACCTAAGAATATGGCTCTAAACTAGTGATGAAAACATTAATGCTGTTTTTTGGGGGGGTTTTTTTGTTTGTTTTTTTTCCCATCTTTTTTGTTATGTTATAAAGCAATTGTAATAAATGCTCATATTGTATATGTATATGCCCCCTGTGGGCCCTTGATTGGTGAATCGATAAACTTATGACTTATAAGACCGTATGAAGGTTATTTTTGTGTTTGTTTGGGATGTCATAATATACACTTGCATAATAAACGTCTGTCAAATTTACCTTTCCTCGTTTCAAGCGAATATAAAAATACATTGTTTTATTTTAAATGTGAAAAAAAAGAAAAAAAAAGAAAAACACATAAAAACAAAGTTGACAAACGTGTATTATGCAGTTGTAAATAGCACGTCATGCATAAAAAAAAAGAAGAAACAAATTACGTTCCATGTATTAAATCTTTTACTTTATGATTTCATGCTTTCAAGAATATCTTCATGCACATATTCACGAACAGAGATGGAGTCACGGGGCTCAATATCCGTATTGTGTAATGTACCGAATAGCTACTGAATAAACTAAACCCTTCTTCGAACAAGTTCATATTTAAATGGATTTTGTTTCCTTCCGATATAATAATAACCCTTGACAACATTAGCACCCACCGGAAATGTGTTTCCCCAGTCATCATTTTCTACACGTTCTAACTGAAAAGGAACTTTTGAAACTTTCATCAAATAATAATCATATTCATCATCATCCGCTAGTAGGGCCATACTATGAAGTGTTCCTATTGTAACCAAATCTGAAGCGCTTTCGTTTTCATACATGTAGTCGTTTGAATCGCGTTCTTTTCTATTCATATTGTTTGTTTTGCCAGACCGCTCGAAATTGGTGAGACTGATAAACTCTCAATAAATCAAAGAAATATTCGTACATTTCGTGTGGACTTGTTTTCTTCTTGATAAGCTGTAGCTTTCTCCGTGATTTGTCGCCTTTCATTTTTAACGTTACATACTCGTATCGTTCCCAATTGACACTAAATTCGTCATTTCAACTTTTTTCATCCGTCAAAAGATTTAAAAGTTTTGAACCGCAGTCGGAACATTCCCGGTTTAAGCATGTGATGTTGAAAAGACTATTGTTCGGACCTTTTGGACACAACGTCTCGTTGACAACATCCTGTAAGTGATTATAAATTGGACTTCTAGATTTGTCATTTTCAGATAAGTTCTGTGTTTTAAACAAACTACGTCGAAAATCCATACACCGCTTGAACCACATTTTACTATCAAGCTATTTTTACGATTTACTATATACGATAGTAAATCGTAAAAATAGCTTGATAGTAAAATGGCACAAATGGATAAAGAAACCAATATAGAGAGAAAGAAATAGTAGATTTATGATTATTTGATACCAAAATTATGTTGAGAAATGTATGGGGAAAAAAATTGCAAAAAAAGGGGGGGAGGGGGGGGTAATGTAGGTCGTTTCGACCCGATTACCTGTTCGCCCCGGAAAGTGAGTCGATTCGCCCCACTTAATCGCTATTATGTAATAATAGATGACGTCTTTTTCGACAATTTTTTGGTAATTATTTATTTATTAGTTGTATACAAAAAAAATAATAACATAAAAATAAAATCAAAATAATAAAAATATATGATAAACAACGGAGTTAACATCATTATTATAGGAATAAACGCATTTTTTCCGGAGTTTACTGTAACTAAGTTTTTTTTTTTTCACTTGTTTTGAAAATTTACCTTTGGGGATCCCCAGTACGCACACATACATTCCATCGATGTGTGTTGGCTATGAATAACAAAATGAACTAACCTTATTTCCTACTTTAAACTAACGGTGATGTAATTAAGTTACCGATATTTTCCAATTTGATGGCATTTTGCATTTAGCTACTCAAACAAGTAAAATGCCCACAAAATCGTAAAATAAATCAGTAACCAGCTTGTGTCAATCAGCGTCCCTTGTAAACAACGTCACAGGATGACGATATATTACATAGAAAATTTATAACAAAACTTAGAGTAAATAATATAAAATTTCCTATTGAGACCGGTCGCTGGAGAAATATTAATAGAGAAGATAGAATTTGTCAAAAATGTTCTTTAAGTTTAATAGGTGATGAATTCCATTACTTATTTGTATGTAATTGCCATGATATTTTAGAACTAAGAAACAAATATATACCAAATTATTTTACAACCAACGCCAGTTTAGAAAAAATGTCTAGAATGCTATCTTTATGCAATGTAGAACTACTACAAAAAATATCAATATTTATAAAGTGCATCAGTGGTTTATTCCAATAAGTCTTAAATGTTGAATGTGTATTGAATATAATGTATTAAGTATATGCCTTCTCTATCCCCCATGTTTTCTATATTTACATATTGTATTATATTATTATGTTTGCTTATGTTGCACATGTGTGCCTGAGTTATATAATAAATCTTGAAACAAACGTCAAAGTCGATAGATGGTAGTCTTAAGTATTTTTTCCGGAATTTTTTTTTTAAGTCAACATACAAGCTTTTTTTTCATTGGCATCTATTTTTTTATTTCATATCTAACAATAATTGTCGATTATTAACAATAAACATTGTTTCTTTATCTTTTTTTATTATCGGGAATCCAAGCCGCCATTTTGTTTACATTACGAAAAAAGTAGTCCGCTGAACATCGTCTATCGAAAAATAAACTGACAAAACCCCGCCTCCATAAGCGTTTATACCTAATCAGAGAATAGGATTTCTAATTATGTAAATCATATAAGAATAATGATGTTATATTATAATATTTAATAATTATTGGAGATAATGCAGAACAAACAATACATACATACTAATTTATTACTACATATTGTTCAAAGAAATTTTACAAATTTAAACAGGTGTCAAACAATGAAACTGAACAAAGAAATTTTACACTAAATGTGTCAAAATGTGAAGCCATATGTAATACATAATATTAAGCAGTCAAGAAAGCATGTTAATTATGAGGAAGACAAAAATAAAGGGTGTTTTCAACCTATGCCATTTCGAAATATCATATTCAAGGTATGTCAACAAACATTTTATTACAGGTGTTTATATAACAATTAATGATAGTTACAGGTAAGTAAATTTGGAAATGCAGGTCTCAAAAGTGAAATTTATAAAGTTTTTTTTTTAATCTAAAAATATAAGAATAAGTTAGTTAACATTTAACAAAAAAGTTTTGTATATTCATATAAAAAAATCTAAATTTATAAGATATGAATAATTCTTTAAAAAAATAAGTGATTGTTAACTGGAAATTTTTTTTAAAAAAATTAAGTTTTGTAAAAATTTATATTATAAAATAATAATTCTGTTAAAATTAACCAAAAAAGTTTTGTAAAATTCATAGATAAAATAATAAGTCTGTTAAAATTAAACAAAAATCTTTAAATAAAAAAGATGAAAATCTAAAATTTTAGAATAATTTAAATAAACAACACATTAAAAAGTCATAATTTAAAATATTATATGATACTTATGCAATAAACAATTTTCTTAAAATATAAATTCAATATTTTAGAATAATATTTATTTATAAATTTAGAATTATTAGAATTTTGGAGAGTATTTTTTAATTGCTCACTCCAAGCTAATTAATCAGAAGATCAGTCATTTTCGCATTGATGAGATTTTGGGCAAGATTTGATTACTGTAATTAATGAAAAAGGATCACTACTTTAAGGATTTGACCAAGCTAACAATGGGTATATATGGGAAACCAGTAAGAGTCCAGTAAGTTACAATAATGTCCTGATTTATTTTCATAAAGTTTGATATTAAAATATATGTGCTTATAATGTCCTGGTTTATTTTCATAAAGTTTGATAATAAAATATATGTGCTCATAATGTGGTGATTTATTTTCATAAATATTTACTTCTAACTTAATTTATTCATTCAATACTCACACAAAAACAAGAAAACTTCTACATTTATAATAAGTTAATTGTGGACTTGGAGTACATTGATATCTCCCTCGATTTTACACTAATTAAACATGACTAGTCATGTTTATATAACAATTAATCTACTCAACCTATGCCAACATTTTTTTTTACCTTTTTATAGATATTTTTCAAAATGTTGGCATAGGTTGAATGAATCAAATAATGTACCCATGAACAAGCCTTACAACATCCAAAATACGAATATTTGCAATGGTATTTTCCATATTTCATTTTATAAAGCACTATTAATAAATGAGGGTGAAAGGGAATCGGGGCGAATGGGAATAGGGGAGAAACGACCCGGATTCGTCATGACCCCATGTACCTGTGGTATTACCAAGGAAATTGCAACGCATATATACACGAACTTTGTTTTCTAATAAAATAATCAAAATCATAGTTAAAATCCCTAGGTTAAACCACATGCCCTTGTGGCACAAAATTACCACTTCTCCCCTTTAAAAAAACCTGTTTGCTTACTCATTCAGAGGCGTAGTAGATCTGGAAGTGGGGGAGGCAAGCCTAAAAAACTGTCGAGCGAAAAAAATGTTATTTGGTTTCAAAAATATATTTCTTATATCCTTGGATACCATCCATGCTGTAAATTCAGAATTTTAAAAATAATTGTTGATAAATAATGGAGCTAATTAATACTTTTGCTTAGTTCATCTATTGACTAGGGGGCCATCGTGGCCGTGATCGTAAGCTAGTTGGATAAACAAATTATTATGCAATCGTGCCTATCACCACTGATGTTGTGAGTTTGAATCTCGATCAGGGCGAGGTGTACATTAGGTGATAAAGTTTGTCAGTAACTTGGGACAGGTCGGTGGTTTAATTTCTCTGGTTTCCTCCACTAATAAAACGCATCCACAAGTGATAAAGTTTACCAGTTGTTTGCCAATGTTCGGTGGTTGACTCCGGGTACTCCAGCTTCCTCCACCACTAAAACTGGTCGCCATGATATAACTGAAACATTATTGAAAGTGGCGTTAAATACCATCAAACAAACAAACCAACAAACTATTGACTAAAAATTGATTACACAATATAATCTTGTGGAAACGAAGTATGTTAGGTGATTCGCTTCACCAACTCATGTGTGATATTATACAATTATTGACTTTGATATAGGTTGCTACAGGGATTTATCAACCTGAAAAAAGTTATATTCACCGAGCCGAAATTTGAGGGTTGATAAATCCCAGTAACAACCTATTCCAAAGTCAATGATCGTTTTATTATATAATTATACATGGGAAAAATTGGAGGAAATTCAGCACAAAATCACCAATATGAAGATTTGTATTTTACTGTTTTGTTGGATGTTGTCTCATGGACATTTATTCCACATCTCAGTATTCTCTATGTACATAGTTGATATCCGACCTAAATGATTTTTACCTTTACCTTTTGATGTATTCATTCTTTTTCTAGTGTACCGGTATTCATTTTTTTAAAATAAAATATACCAAGAAAGATAAATACAAATGTATCTGTTTTTAATCAACAAATACAATAACACTTTTCTTTCACAAATTATCTGGTCAGTTTCTCAGATTAAAATTGATCGCAATATTAGAGCACTTATTAAAAATTGGCATTGGCAAATTACAAGATCCAGCACCGGCAGCAGAAAAATTTGGCAACTGTCCGGCAGTTGAAGGTGGAATGTTCACATTTATCATCTTAGTAGTGTCAAATGTCTTAAGAATATCATCAAAATCAGAGTCATCATTACATAGATCTGAAACTAAATTATCAAACTACGAATTGGAAAGAGGCACAAGCTCAGAATTCGAAATGTCAATATTGTTCTCCTTGTTCTCACTGTCGGACACGATCTTTAACTGTTTTTCTGGTCTTAAACTGTCAGTTATGGTATCAGACATTTTGCGTTTTATGTTGGGTGCTGTATACCCTGTGTAAGTCTTTAACGATGTTTCCGATTTATGACCTGTGATGCTAGTAATATGACGTCCCGCAAACTGGTTACTATCAAGTATATGGACTGAGGGACCTGAGTGAGTGGTTCGTGCATCGCTTCGAGAGTCCTGCACTTTTGCTGATGGAAGGCATCATATCCCCGATAGCATTGTGACAACAGGTGCATTGGTGTACCAGTTAACAGGGCTTTCTCCCTTACTGGGCCGCTGAAAAAAATGACTGCACTTTGGATTCAGGTGTCTTTTATACATCATAAAGGATTTGACTGGGCACAGAGGATCATCTGAAAATATAAATAAAATGAAATTCAAAAACATATAAGTTATTTGATATTTTTGTATATAAAAATAAAATTGGAAAACAGATAATGGACGGAGAAATGATATGACTCGGTTTTTTTTGGGGGGGGGGGGGGGGTTTGTTGCTTTTTTTAGTAATTAGTAAAAATATTTTGAGTTGCATTATTTACAGGGAGTGGATGGTTTACCCCATATTCGTTCTTTTTTTCTGTAATAAAAAATATCCAACAAACATAATTAAAGACCGCATCCCTGAATGAATCAAATCAAGGTTCATTGAATATGGATTTTTTTACAGTAATGTTTTTATGAAAATTATGCCGGAATTGGGTCATCTTGGTGGTTTTTAGTTTGTTCATCCTTTGTTAAGTATATATACACTTCACCATCCGAGTCAGTTGTGGCAGCAAAGTCACATATCTTTAAAGCATGGATGTTTTTTTCTCATCTCCGTCTACCGAAATATAGCATAACATCAACAAACACTTTGTGTTGGAGTTTGACATTGTCATTCACATTGTAATAATCGTACATTTTCCTGAGATCAGTTTCTTCGGTATCGGGTTCGTTCGCCCTCACTACACATTCGTCCTTGGTCCGTTCGCCCTGATAATTAAAAAGTATTTTAATGAACATTATCATATGAATATTTTAATTTAAAATAAAGAAGTAATGATATAGAAAAATATTAATTTAAAGAAAGAATATGAGCTTTAGGAAATTAGTTAAGCTTTTTTATGTGCCTATATATACATGTACATATGTATCCTTATGTACAGAAGAATATATTAATTACAAGTTAACTTATTCACACTCTAAATTGGCAAATTTCACAATTATAATTAATAAATGGAAAGTTTTAAAATTATTACAAAATTTTGAATTTCTCCTAGAAGTAAAAATTTGTGTACACTAATTACAATGTAAATTAATT
The DNA here is from genome assembly GCA_963383655.1 of Bathymodiolus septemdierum. Taxonomy (NCBI): domain Eukaryota; kingdom Metazoa; phylum Mollusca; class Bivalvia; order Mytilida; family Modiolidae; genus Bathymodiolus; species Bathymodiolus septemdierum. Next base: position 17,209,937 of record OY726531.1, read on the forward strand.
AATTATTCTTATCATTATACTTGATGTCCTTAGTTATTGAGGGAGAGCACTTACATACATGTAGGCTATGCCTGATGTGCAATCCCATTGGATATTGTATTTATGCATTTATTCAATAAAATATTATTGATTGGAATTGGGGATTAGGCCAAAAAAAATAATATATGTGTTTACTGTCACATGTCAAAAAAATCTAGGGTCGGTCAGTCGGCATTAATTTTTGTTAAAAAATTTTACTATCGGCAAAACCGGAAATAGTCGTTCCCGGTTCTGGAATCCGATTCCTGTATTTCATTTTCGAAATTTACGGTAACCCGTCATTTGTTTTATGACGAGTTACACAGTTTTTCTACCTACTTTGTTCTCAATTTCGACAAAAAGCTAGCGGTTGAATAAATAAAACATTGCTGCTGATTAAACAACAAAAATGGTTATCCGAATTCTGTGTAAAAATTGATAGGGTCGAATAATTGCCAATAAAAAAGGTTAGGGTCGGCGGCTGAAAAATAGGGTGGGTCGGGTAATCGTAAACACACATTTTTTTTTTTTTTGCCTTATTGTATATCTTTGATTTATTTATTTTCGTTAATTGATGGCTTTGGTTCTGTAATTATGCACTTTCGATGTAAGCTTGGTACCAGTTAAACAATGTTGAAACAAACTGCAAACACAAAAGAATTATATATCTCACAGCTTGTGTTCTTTGATCTCCTGCTATTTCATGTGACAGGTGTGAAATATATTTATGAATTAAAATTATTATTGTTAATCAAATGAGTATTTTAAAATGAAGTGTGATGCCTGAAAAAAAATATTCTAACATATATTTATGTTCATTCTTCATACCCTTAATATAGTGTTATTCAGAGAAGAATGAACATAAATATATGCTAGACATTTTTTTTTCAGGTGTCTTGTCAGACAGGATAATCAGCTGCAGTTTATTTGCAGACCATGTACCCTTTTGCATTGAATATCAAATACTATATACTCCAGCACATGTTTTATATTCTGTCTCATGTTGAATAAATGTAAATTGAATGATAGTTGTTAAAAGCTTAAATTTATTTAAAATAAGACTCAAGAGCAAATATAAAATGGACATACAATTTCTACACTCTCGATTCGCTCATCTTTATCCGATTTACGTACACGTATTCCAATGGACTGAAATATTTAACTTTACTCATTATCGAAACATACACTTTTTTCTTTAACATGGCACGTATTAAAAATATCTAAATTTATTAAAATATAATCAATTATCATTTATACTTTATTTATTTTTAATATTCTACATATATATAATTATCAGGGCGAACGTGTAATAGAGCGAACGGGAATTAGGGCGAAAGCACCCGGAGCCAGTTTCTTCAATGGGCGGATAATGTGTCACTGCTCCCTCACGTTTCAAGTTTTTGGACAGTTTGGTGACTGCTGTGAATAGTTTATGAGATACTTGAAAAGCTGTATCCTTCATGATGTCAACATTTCTAGAGAACGAAAGGTGTATATTGAGTCCATACCGTATAGAAAACAGGCTAGATCTCCGATATTTATCACCATTCTTTTGTCTGACCTCAACGTAAAATTTGCCAACAATGTCATCATGTTTCTCATTTGAAGATTTGTGAAATTTTCAAACGTTTCCGACATATTTTTAGCTTTTAAATATGTCTGGAATATTTTGACAGCTCCATTTGTTGCTCGACGCGTGTTTTTGCATCTTTTTCTATCAAGATTCTTCTGAATTCAGCCTCGTCCACTCACAGGGGCTAGGTGCGTCCGAAAAAAATAAAAAAAAATAAATACTATATAATACTACAAGGGGGCGAACTCACATGCTTCCATTTTTTTAAGTCGTCGTGTTAAATTGGTCGTAACTTCGGAACACCTTAATATTTTCAAAAAATGTTTCCACCAGTCGAAAGCCAAGTAATTTTCCTTTTCAAAGAGACCCCAATTGTTAGTGTAGGCCTCCGAACTGCTGAGGTATCATACACGAACCAAAACAAAACCGCGTGAAAATCCGAAGTCGTACAAACGCTGGGATGACCACTTCCCATCTGTGTACAGACTTTCCCATGCGTAAACGAGTCATTTTGACTAGCTAAATACTTTCATTCATTCAAATTATGATAAAATTTCTTACCTTACGCCGATTTATATGTCCTTTAAGTCTGTTTTTGAAAGAAATCCCATTTGCATACTTGACAAACGCCATAGACATGAAAATTGAGAGAGTTCTAACGGGCTTTTTGATTGGCTGAAACAGACGTGTTAATAAAAAAAAATTATGATCCCCCTTTTTTTACAGATCAAATGAAAGTTGTAACGGAAATAAAGTACATCACATTTTTGTTATTAGCTGTTTAAATTAAGGATATATCGGCATAAATTAATAATAAAGAAATAATATTCATTTCGATAGATAGAATCCTTAATTTTGCAATGTATTAAAGTTTAATTAATAATTTAAGAGGTTATTTAGGAAATCATTATAAAGTTTAATTCCAATTAAACACTCAATTAAAGACCCAAGCTAACATCGGTCGTACATTAATAATAACAATTAATCTTTGATGTACAATACTTTAAACATGTCTTAATAGAATTATTATTTTCTTTATAATTGATTCAAAGAAATATTCGTATGCCATGATGTAGTACAAAATACTACCCAACACAAGCAAGCATTTCAATGACATCAAATGTTTTTTGTGTATAAGATTTCACACATTATTTTAAATAAAAAGGTGCACAAAATAAGCTGTATCATCTTTCAAAGTATAAAAGAAATCATAATTTAGTTGATATCATCAGTTTCTAACAAATTTTTGTTGGATATAGCTATGTATTTGTACCAAATTTTCATTTGCAATATAAGCATAAAAAACAATCACTCACCATAAAATCTAACTAATAAATTACAGACAAATGCACTTTTTTTTAACTGTTTACCTTGAAATTGAGGGTCTGTGGTATTATCATATTTACATGTACTGTAAATGGTGGATTAAGTCGTTCTATTTAAGTAATAGCAAACTTATCGATTGTCTCAAGGGTGGATGAAGTTTTTCTACTTAAGTAATAGCTAACTTATTTATTGTCTCAATGGTGGGTTGTCTCTCTACTTCAGTAATATCTAAAAAAAAATATTTGCTATTTAATATATCCTGACAAGACGACCATCTTTATACTTTTCTCTTTTACTTGGTTATACATGCACTGTTTGTGTTCAAGCAAGTTTTCAGTTTTTTAGAATAACCTTTACATTCATATTCCTAGTATAGTTAGGCAATATCATGTGGAGTAAGCCAACTTGGATTTCAGATCAACACTATTTAGATTGAATCTTTCGAGTATATGAAAATAATAATTTATTTAATATTCCTATATGGTCCTATGTTAAAGTTATGTCCTGTGATGTCTACCATCTTGGATTTCTAATTGATACAAAAACACACACATTTTGTAAAGGACCATCAGAGGAACATTCCAGTTATGATTTCTGTCAAATGTTTAAAAAAGAAAAGAAAAAAAAGAAGTTTTCCCTGTGGTGATTGCCTTCTAGGATTTTTTTTTTTCAATTGAAACTCCATTAGAAAACCCAATTAAAAAAAAAATTCATATCCATTGAAAAACCTTTTGTCTTTAATTTAAATTCCATATGTAAAACCATTGTAACTCAATTTAAAAACCATTGGCTTTTACTTGAAACTCCATTGAATTTCCATTTATTTGGCAAAATATGATAATGATGTCATAAATTAATGGTTTATAAACAGTCCTCCAAATGGTGCCATTTAAATGATGTCATAAATTAATGGTTTATAAGCAGTCCTCCAAATGGTGCCATTTAAATGATGTCACAACTAAATGGTTCAGAAATGGTTCTTATTTACATAAATAATTTATACAGCATTATGTGATAAAGTTTGTCAGTGAATTCCGACAGGTTGTTTTCTCCGGATTCCTCCACCAATAAAACTGACTGCCTCGATATTACTGAACTATTGTTGAAAGTGGTGTTAAACACCATAAAACTAACCCTAATTATTGCTATTACAATGTGGTACAATTTTCAACAGATACAGATTAATTTTTTTCTGTAAAAAAAATAATCCCCAAAAAACTGCCTCAAATTGCACACTATCCCATTAAAAGTATACATTGAGTACACTTGACAGAGTACATTTAGATATAATATTTCTTGTTTGTAGCAATTCCAGGGAGAATGGTAATAAAAACATAAACAATTTAAGCTAAATTTATCTTTTGTCAGATTTTACTGAATAAAATGTTTGTTTTCACAGTTCTTTGAAATCCACATATATTATTCCCATGAATGTTTTCAGGGTAAATGAAAATTTTCATAATATTGTAAAGTGTACCAGCTAATAGGATATAAATGCATTATCACAAATAAATTCTTTAATTTTCCCAACAACCAGTGAATGGTACATGTACAGTATGCCCCAGCTTTCCATAATGGAATGTTTTGAAATTAAAATCCATCTAACATTGTCATATCAATGCTAGAGTCTTCATCCTGGATCATTCATCATTTTGGACAGAGTTCTACAATTTTGTCTGAAAAAAAAATATTGACAATGTATAATATCTTCATCAATTCTACAATTCTGTTATAAAATAAAAGGGTTATTTGCATAAATATTAATGAATGTTGTCTCTTGCAGAATAGTATTTACTAGTAATTGAATGAGCATGATCTTGACTTTATAAGAGTTCAAGGGTTCTACAATATCTTTCAAAAGTCACTTATCTAAAGACATTTTTATCTTATCCAAAAAATAATAAAATATTGTTTATTAAGAAATGTTTGTGATGTTTTAATTAATGAGGTAGATGCAACCAGATGAAGATATCATTAATAAAAAAAAATATTTTGGTATTGTGTACAAAATATTATTTAATTATTTTTAGCACAAATAACATACAATGTACACAGTCTTCATGTTTTGTTTCTTGTTTTACAATCACCAGTACAAAAGATTATTGATATAAAATCCAAATTTGAATTTTAAAATGAAATCCCATAATACTATGAGGTAATTTTCCTATTTCAAAAATTATTAAATGGAGCTACCATTGCAGGATAAATAGATAATATTAATAGAAACAGATGACAATAGTGGGTCTGTCTATCTAACAGGGTTTTGGTAGTTAATATTTGTTAATTTCAACATTTGAAAAAAATTAAAACATAAAACTGAGGTTAAGAAAAGTTGTAAGTTAGTATAAAATAATTGTCTGAGTAACATATATCCCTACACAAAATACAGGTATATATAGAACTCACAGGCACTTGTCTCTAAAAAAAAATGTGTACATATTTTTTTTTTAGAGACAAGTGCCTGTGATAGAACTGTACCATTCATTTATTTAGACACAACACAAAGATAATTTTAAACTTATAAAACTGTATAAGAAGGGATGCTAAAACTATACATGAATTTTTATTATTAAAAAGTGTTGGGTGAAATTGTAAATCAGAGACTTTATTTGTGCAAAGCTATTATTGCAATAAATCAAATGCAAGAGAAAAATCATAATTATCAACAAAGATTACAATAATGTCATTCAAAGTGATGTGTTTTTGTGTGAATAGTACATAATCATCTGTATTATGTTTTTAATAGCCAAAACGATAACATGATGATATACTCGTACTATAAACTTTACATAAACATAAGGTAGGCGTGTCTAAGTAACGATAAACAAACAATATGGCTGACAATTAAAATAAACAAAATTGATGCAGCATATAATATGAACACACATCAATTAATTCCTTTGATTACCAATATTCTGAACAAATTACGCATATTCGATTGTATTTAAAACTAGTATTAACGTATGTACATTTCGGATAAAATAAGATTATTAATTGTGCCTTATTTTGATATTATTTAATATTAACAAATGCTGTTAATATAAAATGGCATTTTACATGTAAATATTGCACACAACACTTGGATAACAGCTTAACAGATCAATAATCGTATATATAATTTATATAAATGTAAAGATAAATCATTTCTACATAACGTAATATCATCTATATATATTTGCAAACCTCATATTTTGGTAATTCTGATTTCTTTCCCCTTCGGTCCGTAAATATTACTTTTTCGGAAAATGTCCAATATGGCGGTAATCAGGTCATTAAACAGGCCTGGTGCAGGCAGACGGCAATTCGTCGTCCATTTTATTTTTTGTTGTCTTAAGGAACCCCGGATGAAAGACGCACCCTGATTGGCCAATGTTGCCGAGAGACGTAAAATTTGATTGGACCGTGGAATTCTGGAATCTATATTTCTATTTTTAACCCAAATTGGGGTGACATTACCGTCCACACCATCCGGAGCTCCTCGCGCCTTTCCCCAAGTGTAAAACAGTGTTTTTTCACTTGGGGAAAGGCGCGAGGAGTTCCGGATGCAGTCCACACCACCTATGAGTTAATTTTAGCTCATTTGAGCTAATTTTAGCTCATTTGAGCTAATTTGAGGTTGACATCGCACGTACGCATTAGTTTTCAAGTTGATTTCAGCCAATTAGAAACTAGAAAAAGTTCAATGATATAATAAATAATCTTGTATTCTCTGTAAAGGTGAATTGCTTACGAAATACGAAATACTTTATTAAAGGAAGCTCAATCATTGAACATTAAGGTTGATCAGGTAGTACATGAAAGAAGAATGACATATAAAATAGATGAAGAACAGACAGAAAATTTCTTCGGAATCCTAATCTCGACGAGATTAAATAAAATTATGCATGATACAAATACATATTACATGTACACTTTCATAACGTGAAACAACACAACAATTGATTAAAAGGTAAGAATAATTAATATCATTTATTGTTTTCCAATATTTATTGTCCTAGGCCAGTAGTTGGGTGGTTGATTTATGGTGTTTAACGCCACTTTCAACAATATTTCAGTTGTATATCGTGGTGGTCAGTTTTATTTTGGGGAGGAAACCGGAGTACCCGGAGAAAAACACCGACCTGCCGCAAATCACTGACACACTTGATCACATAATGTTGTATAGAGTACACTTCGCCTGATCGGAATTCGAACTCACAACTTGAGTGGTGAAAGGGACTGATTGCATAGATAGTCATAAACCCAACTACCATAGGACCACGACCACGACCCTAATCTAGTATAATTGTTGATTGAAGTAACAGCATAATGAGAAATGTATCAGTTAATTGCAAATAACACCCCCCCCTAAAAAAATATGACCCTATATCCAATTACCCGTTGATAATTAACCACGTTGGTGATCTATAATACTATTGATTTCAATGTGCATGGGTACATCGTGGGTTCAAGTCCGGTCGGGTCAAACCTAAGACTATAAAACTGAATTTTGCATGCACTGATTCTCGGGTAAGCACGTAGCCTTAAGGAGAAAGACCATAGGCTGGTTGGTTCGGAATCCAGATAAAGATTGATGGATATTTTGTGTTTAAAGCCACTTTCAGCAATATTTCAGCTATATCATGACGACCAGTTTTAGTGGTGGAGGAAGCCGGAGTACCCGGAGAGAACCACCGATCATGGGAAAGCAACTGGTAAACTTTATCACTTGCGGCTGCGAGTCGAGTGCACCCTTTTGTAATTTACAAAGCCGGACGCGAACCCACGCCGTATTGGTGATAGGCTTGTATGAGTTGTTAGGTAATCCAACTACCTAACTCATTGAGCCACCCGGGCCCCATGAAATCCAGATAATGTGTCTGTTGTTTCAGTTAGATAACTAAAAGTGTGGACTAGTTCAAAGCAGGCATCATCATCTCATCGAATATAATTTGTTGTCTACGTGATATAGCTGTAAAAAAATGCACAGTTGGTGTTAAACAACAATCACTCACTGAATTGAATAATATATGGAGGGTGAACTTTTGAGAATATCCACAGTTTAGATATAAGTGTGGCTATCTTACATTTTCATTGATAGGGTTATGGTGCTTAACGCCACTTTCAACAATATTATTATTTTAGTTATATCGTGACGGTCGGTGATTTATTGGTGGAGTAAACGGGAGTACCCGGAGAAAATCACCGACCTATCGCAAGTCACTGACAAACTTTATCACATAATGTTGTATTGAATACACCTCCCCATGAGCGGGACTCGAACTCACAACATTAGTGGCACTGATTGCACTGATTGCAAAGGTAGATATAAATCTAACTACCATACGATAACGACCACGGCCGTCCCCAGAGGAGTCGTTCATGCTGCTTTATCTGGCTATATTGTTTCTATTCCAGTAGGAATTTAAAACTTTACTGTAGTTCCCGGAAATTAACAGGAACTTCTAGCTACCTACAGAAGTGGTGGTATATACGACAGAACAAGAGGTTAAGACCAACAGAGACTGTCTGTGATTCGACAACGGGAGGCAACTCGACTAACGAGTACAATTTTACAGAACCGTTATTTACAGCATTTTGTGAATTAAAGTTAAATTGAATTTATTAAGAAACAGGAAGCAACTTTGTAAATCTGTGTCTAACAGGAACGATTACTTCACCTGAAGCGATTCCATTAGAAAATACATCTGACAACAGCTTTACATTTCAACAATGGCTACAATTATACACATGTATACCTCAATACGTAAGTATGTTTTATAATGTAATACTGTATTCATGAAGCTCTGGAACATTGTAGGAATGTCAGAGAATAAAGTAAAATAATTGAATATAAAAAACAAAAAAACATTTGACGTCGGAAATCCTGGTCCTGGTCTGGCGCAAACGTGAGGCGGGGTTAAATTGGTTAATTGGGGACAACCCTCCCCCCTCCCCCCAATCCCGATAATTAAATATATCAATTGATAATTACTTAACGTACAGTAAGTAGTATTTCAGGTTTATTCGAGAGTTCAAGAATATTGGGGAAAACATGTAGAAATGAGGGAGAGATGGGTCAACCCTAGTTCTAATAATAAAACCCTAAATGCTCGCTTACTTGTCGAGACACAAGTTTGTCACAGGAGCTACATTATTACAGCTAGGTCAGCCCTGGCCTGGCGACGGCTTTTGACCACCACTGGAAAAATATGGAGGGTAGGGACGAAAATGTCGTCTTCAATCCACCTACACTTTTTTATTTATATATGAACCGTAAGAGACGTCTTTAACATTTAAGAGCCTGGGGCCGTGTTAATGAAAGTATCCTAAGATATGTCGCAAGACATGTCCTATGACATATTTTAGGACACTGATGGGACTATCCTAGGACATTTCTGAGATTGTATATCAAAGCTATCTTAGCACTATCTTCGTTTAGGATGTCCTAGACATAATCGTAAATATGAAAATACGAGCTGATTTGTGTAAAGAAAGAATAATATAAATGCTACAAACATTAATGTGTTACGCAAAAGTTCACATAAAAAATTAAATAATAAGATTAAATTTAATTTTATTTATATATTACATTGATTTAATTGTGATTTTTAGATAGGAAATGTATATAAACCTAATAAAATTGATAATTTAATAAAATAATATTAATGAAAGTGATGATAATTTAAACTTTTAGCCAAGTGAGCTGTTTACAAGATGTCAACGTGTCACATCATCACTTATTCAAAAGGGTTAAAGGATGAAAACGTGCAGATTTTTGTTATAAATTGAAAGTAAAACTTTGTCTGTCCATTATTTTGTACGTGGCTGTTTCGTGTAATACATTCTGTACTTCTGTGCCAAAATGAGCAGAAAAAGAAGCCCGAATTATCTTAGAACACTCTTGGGACACATATTTTAATGACCTAACTTTAGGAAAAATTTTAGGACACTTTCATTAACCCGACTGACATGTAGGACTAAAATATGTCATAAGACCATCCTAAGACACGTCTTAGTCCTAAGACACTTTGTTAACATGGCCCCTGGTGCTCTCCAAACACATTATCAAGTATGGTCCACGATCAGGCTTTCCGTATTGTAACCTGACAACCCCCCCCCCCCCCCCCCAATCCCAAATCGAAAGGGCTCCCCTTATCCACCACCCGATGAAGTGCTGAACAGTTCTAGATGGGTTTGAGCTCTGCATCAGTGGTTACCTTCACCGGCACACAGTGAAAATAAGATATCTAATTGGTAATACAGATACAAACAAATAAAAGAAGCTCCCCCGGGCCCAAGTTCGCTTTCAATCAAAAATATCCCCCCCCCCCCCCCTCAAAAAAAAACAACAAAAAAACAAAAAACAAACATATCGCTCACCTGAACCTGCTGGTAAATGAGATTTAGTGAAATTTTGATTACAAAAATAAATGCAAAATAAGAAAAGTTATTTATAGTCGGACATAGAATGCGTAAACATAAGCTCTGATTGTGCTTTTTACCGACTTTATCCCACGATAGACCATGATGGGTATTTTATTGTTATAAAATTGAACCTTCGTATCACAACGCATCTTCGCTAGCCAAGGGTTGCGATTCGAGTCCCCCTTCTCTCCACCCTTGGCGGATCTAGAATACATTTTGAGGATTCGCGCTTTAATATTTCATTGGTTACGGCTACCAGTACACGTATCCAATCAGAAGACGTTTTACACGGAGCACATGTTATCGACGAAATGTAAGCAAAGATGCCACTTCCCGTTTTGGTTCCAATGAAAACATCTTTCCCATCTGCCAAAGCTTTGAAACTTTTCACTTAGTTGACAGTAAGTGCTTCCAAATTAAATTTATCACAAATAAGTTTTTCTTCACTGGGCGCTGCCATTTTCAACTCTCCAACATACGTATAATAAAACGATTCTGATTGGCTGGCGATGACGACTATCTAAGGGGCGCAACTTCAATAAATCACCAGGTGGCATTGCGCGCGAATTTCAAAATATATTCAAATCCGCCAAGGGTGGAGAGAAGGGGGACCCGAATCGTAACCCTTGGCTATCGAAGATGATCACAACGCTGCTTCGTGCTAAATGTAATCAGTGTCGTCTTAGCGCATGGGCAGTTGTCCGGGGCGATACGAGCATATGAGCCCGTGCTAATCTATGCATGTTGTGTATGGCATGATTTTTAATGTTTAAACACTGATTTCGTTGGAAGTACCAATTTTATGTTTAATTTATCGATCTTTTACATTGTTATTCCTACGAGTGGTTGAGTAGGTATGGGCCCCAGTGCACTGCTTTGCCCGGGGGCCTATAATACTGTTTAAGACGGCCCTGAATGTAATTCCTGGTATTTAAGAACATTTTTTGTTTTTTTCACATGACAGCCTATTGTAAACGGTGTAAACATTGGATAACAAGGGGTCGGAAATCATAAAACGTGGGGCCTAAAATTGTGCAATCTTGAAACCACATAATTAAATGCCATTTTACATGTTCTCAGTTATAGACTATGGTATATGGTAATCATTAGACCTGGAACTACGGACTCTTCCGGAGCACCTGAGTTCACCCCCGGTTTTTAGTTACTCGATCTTTATTTTATGTGTATGTTTTGTAGATCGTTGTTTGTCCTTTTGTACTTTTTCTTTTGGCCATTGTGTTCTCTGCTCTTCTTCGATATACGAATTCTGATTACCCCTTTAGTATCTTCAAACTCTTCGTAGACCCTGTATACCCCCGATCGCATAGAAGACCAGCGGAATCACCCGAGGTCTCCCGATTCCAAGTTTGCAACCCTTTTTCTTACGCATATTTTCATTGGATATGACTATAACTTGTCATCCAATCAAATTACATTATACATTCGAGCACTTTTTCATTGATAGATCATGGAGGACACATTGTAACTTGTAAGTCAATAAGAGTGAAATATAGACAGTGGAAGCTACCATGGTGTGCTTCCAGACTTTCAGACATTTTCTTGCTACGTAAAGGTTTATAATCGTGAAAGCACCACATATAATCGTGTTGTTTTTCTACTCTATTTAATACAAACACTAATTCCCGTGAAGTTGTTTGATTTTTCGCTTTTGCCTTTTTGGATGAGATCATCATATTCAATATTTTTATTGTTTTTGAATTGGTTTACTACTTGCTTTGGAAATGCCACAGGTACTCGAGGGTACAGATACTTAACTTCATGAGTCCCACTCCGCTTAGGAAATCCCATCTATAATATTTATCAATCGTGGTCATGAATCATGACATGGTATCGCAGGCACTTGTTTCATTCAAAAAATATATGCCTCCTCCTCTTCCTTACTTCAAGGTAAACATCTGCCCTTTTCCCCTTCCCCACTTCGCCTCAATATTTTTCGCTTATTTGTGATACTTTCGCTGACCCAATTATATCGTTACACTCCTGAGATATTTCTCTTTTCGACTGCCACATTTAAATATATCTGCCGGGCCCCCCTTAGACGAATTGGACAAGAATATTCAGCGAAAGTCGTTTCGTGAAAATTTAAATCATTGAAACGGATACAGCCACTTCCGGTCCGGTTTAAATTGATTGAGAAAATAATAAAAAGAGGTGCTTTAAAAATCAAATGTCAGTAATTTGGAGTTGAACATATTTTTATAATCTGCATTGGAACAATTATCTGTAATTTTCTTTTACCCAGATGCTGAAATTTATTCTTTTCAAGTTTTGTGAGTAGATTTTCCTAAATTACCCCTTAAAATGCCTATAAATATAAAACTCTTCAAATAAATGATCATCGGAACTCTGGCATTGTTGATATTTGACCGGAATCTAATACCGATGCCGTTTCCGGTTATTACTCATATTTTATCAACTTCGTTTCTCAAACATGTGTAAGTTTGTGACCGGGACCGAAGGAGCCTCTGGCAAAAAAATCTAAAAAAGATTGTCAAAAGGAGTACGAGCTCCATAGAAAACCACGGTCATTCAGAAATGAATGGGCGGTTGATCGCACTTGGCTCCGTTTTTCCGAGGGTGCAATGTTCTGCACCGTATGCACAAACTTATTTGATTTTAATCTCTACATTTACTTCTGGGAATAGAACCAGTACAAAATTTTCCATTAACTATCAAACCAAAAATCAAAATTATCCTTATTGAATAACAGGTTTAGAAAAGCTGGTTTATGTGCCAGGAAATGGCCAGATTATATATTTTTGCACCTTTTAATCCAGAGCTTCTGGGTGCCTTGTGACTTGTCAAGCAAAAATTTTAGTAAAAAAAACCTACTATTTGAAGCTGAGATTTATGTGCCAGGATATGCCCAGAATGCAGGATTTTGCACCATTTATCCCAGAGCTTCTGGAGGGCCTTTAGCGGCCCCCTGGCCGTAAGGACCACCTCGCAAGCGAGGTGGGCAAGCCTGCTTTGCGGGCTTGATTGGACAACCTAAATTTTTATTTAGGTTGTCCAAATGACTACTAAATATTTTTGGGAGTTTCTAACACTGTATTCAAGGTAATTTGGTCTTTTGATGTTTATCGAAATCTGTCTCATTTGAACTTCAATTAATGGAACTTACGATTTAAATACATGTAGGCAGAACATAGTCTGTTTCCTGGTCTATAAACGTCTGTTCAGTTGAGAACTTCTGAAATGTTGGTCGTGGAACCTAATAGTAAGAAAATTATGAACGTTCTGCCTGTTCAAATCGTCACTACCGTTGATCGAGGTTCAGATGAGACTGATTTGGATATGAGAAATCTCGTGAAGTTAAATACCTTCTCTGAATAGATATATACATAAAATGTAAATCATAGATGGATTTTTTTTTAAAAACAACTGTTTGGTTTAAAGGGATATTGTCTACCACAATCGTAATTTTTTCATACCCAAAATTATTGTCGTTTTCCGTACTGACCTTCATAAAATGAAGATTAAACACTGAATTATTGGCGAATACGCTACGAAACGTTGTTTTTTTTTCGATTTAAAAAAGCTGACCATCGTTACTGGAAGCTAATTAATTATGCACTGACCTGAGCGAGGCCAAATCTATTTTTATCTATTTTTATGCCAGTAGCCCGGATGCTGCAGCATGGATGTTAAAATTTGGGTTTGTTTACCTCGCAAATACGGCCGTTTTATGCTATTCATTGACAATAATTTGCTGTTACCAGGTGCAAGATTACATATATTGAATAATATCTACCCAAAATGATCATAGGCATCATCATAAATTCATAAAATATGAAAAACGATTGAGAAAAGAAGGAAAAAACATGCTCGGCTTACCTATCAAGCAAAATCTTTGCCACTTCAGTGCGAGTTTGGACGCGTAGCACTTCCTTGAGTTCGTTCCAACGGTCCAAATGATCCCCTACATATATCCTGCATTTGTTCCATTTGGAAGATACTTCACTTCTATTCATCTTTCTCTCTGAATCCGTCAAAGTCCGCTTTCTTCCATGCGTTGACACTCTTTTGCCCAAGAACCACATGTTGTTTCTAAGCAGTGTGCATGCTCAAGACGGGTTCACATAGAAGGTCATATGAATAGATTTGAATTCTTGTTATCCTGGACAATAATTCGATAATGATAGTTTTGGGTCTTTTTTGTCAAAAAATCGTATCTTTTGCAGCATAAATCGGTGTTAATCTTCATTTTATGAAGGTCAGTATGGAAAACGACAATAATTTTGGGTATGAAAAAATTACGATTGTGGTAGACAATATCCCTTTAAAAGGGTAATTTTTGTAATGATATACAAATGTACATTGTATATCAGATTAACATATAATTAAACTGAAAATAATAGCTGAAGGATGTAATACAATTTTTTGTAGTTTTGTAAAAGAGATGAGGGGACCAGTGTTCTCCATTTTTGCTCAGTGATAGGTGGTGGTTTTTTGTCGCCGACTTTTATAGTGTGTTTTCATTTTTTCGCCGTTGCACTTAAGTACGCATAAAAAATACAAAGAATACTTTATATTTCCAATTTTATGATACTACTTGCTACAGCAATTTTATTTTATTTTCAATATGTCTCTTAATTCTTTCTCTTGTAATTTTCCTTAGCAAAAGAGATTTCATCACATTTTTTTCAAAAGTTTTGATTATTCTGTTGATTCCTTTGCTTTTTCAACCAAGATATGTCTCTTTCTAAGTTTCCCCCAAATGTTCATTGCTGTCCTGAAATCAAATTCTGAGTCATCCGGTCCATGTATTGAAACCATCATTAATCCTTGTAATATAGTGTTAGTCAGCCTGTGTGTTCCTCATTGTTGTCTTCACTCTGGACATACAACTGAATCCCCTTTCACATTCAATACATTAGACAAACGAGTCGTATAATTATGTAATCAGAAGTGGAACGTGGATATTAACGTGTTCATTTTCTCAATTTTTTTTATTTTGCATATATCAACTTAGAATGGGAACAAAATCAGTTTTTGAATTTCATAATTATACATCAGTGTTATTTCATGGAATTTGAAAATTAAAAAAAGCATTTGAAATTACTTTATGAGCATGTATATTAGCAATTTCCATCTATACATGTAAAAATAAAAAATAAAATTGTTTATGTTTTACAAATATTTAATCTCCATTTTATTTTCAATTTTTGTTTTTCACAACTAAAAAAAAGAACAAAAAGTTTTTTTTTTTTTTCTCATTAGGTTATGACAGGTTGTACTTGTAAAATTATTTCAACATGTTCGATCTTTCATTAACCTCGTCTCGGATTGAAACCACTCGTAATTGTGTCGCAAAATTAATCCTGACCCAGGGGCAAATGTACAGTTAACTTGTACTTAATTGTTTAAAAAGAAAGATGATCAAATATGCTAATCGAAAGGTGTTATAATTTAAAAGAGAAATGTTTATACAACACTAATTACATGTAAAACTGTGTCACCGTTAGTGTATAGTTTGGAAGTATTTTTTTAACGGAAGTTGTTAAAATCTTTTTAAAGATAAATATTTCTGTTGTTTTACAGTCAAATAATTCAAAAACATTTACATGTGGATTATGATCCATTAAAAGGTATGCTCGTAGTTATTTCGTCATTAAAATTGTCAACTGTCCCCTGATTCAATATACATTTAAAGACATTCTGACGATTGTAACATAAGAGCCACATGAAATGTAACACAGGATTTTAATTGGGATTAATACGCAAGTTGGGAAAACAATGTTAATTTTCCGACCAGCTTTGAAAAATGAATGCCGGTCGGAAGAGAATTAAAGCTGGTCGACGAAGCCGGCTATAACCAGTAATGGAGAACACTGGGAACTATCCTTTTCCAGAGTGGCTGTAGGAAATTTTGGTTTCATCTTATTGCTGAAATGCAGTAAGTGAAAGTGATAATTTAAAGATACAGCACAAATTGACTGAAAGAAATTTTTATAATTTTGGCTTTCAGGCAAGTAGGTGAAAAAAATTAAGGCAAAAACTGGCGACAGTAAATTCTTGTTGTTGTTTTTTTGACAGGTTGTGTACTTTGTAAAAAATTTGACAAATGCTGTTTACAAGATAAAGGATCAGTAAATGGTGGAATCTAGCCGTCAAGCTGGAATCAGCTGATATTTACGTAACAACTATAGTCCCACAAGAAGATGAAATCCAAGCAACGACTGAAAATGAATGCTGGGTAAATGAAACGAAGGACATTGGTGTCCTCACAGGTTAGTTCCTAATCCTGTATTCAAAATAATCCATGTTGCAGTACAGCCATAGACATACCATGTACGTGTACATTTTGTAGCATGATAAATTTGAAAATATTTCATGCATATCTTATGCAACACTTTCTAAAATGGGGATTTGACCCAATGCCAAATTTAGTAACTTACTGATACTCTTAGATCTATATTTGTGGATAGAAAATTATTAGAAAATAAAACAAATGAAAATAAATGTCTTAATTATACCCCTGTTCCACCGGAGGGGGGGGGGGGGGGGTATACTGTTTTACCTCTGTCTGTCCTTCCGTCCGTCCAAGATATTTTTCGGCGTATTTTTCTCAGCAACTATTGATTGCAGAAATCTGATATTTGGTCACAAGCTTCATATACAAAACTGTAGGTCTGCCATATTGTGGGAAGCGTTTTTGGACCCGTCAGATTCCTACATCCTGTTTGCCAACTTAGTTGGTTTTTATACACATTGAACATACAAAATGTATTTGCAGGGATATAATAAGTGAGCATTAGCTCACAGTTCATCTTGTTTTAATTAGAATGCCTACATGTAGTAATGGTCTATATGTCAATCCTGTAGTGTACCTGAGTTTTGGGGGGGTAATGGTGTTTAATGCCACTTTCAGTTTGACCTCATTTTCATTATCCAATGAACAATAAAAAAAAATGCCCCTACTCTTGTCACGCATGTAGAATGGTGGATTAATACTGGATTGTCTATCTTTTTTTGTTCTGTCCGTCCCATTGTCTTGTGTAGGGAACTAGACTCAAGAGATGCCATCACTCCTATCGGACCAGATTTCAGTTTCACCCTCAAAAGATGCCATCATTCCTATCAGACCAGATTTCAGTGTCACCCTCAAGAGAGGCCATCCCTCCTATAGATCAAGCCAGATTTCACTGTCACCCTCTAGAGAGGCCATCACTCCTATCAGACCAGATTTCAGTGTAACCCTCAAGAGAGGCCATCACTCCTATCCAGGGTTGGCCGGGAATTCCCAGTGGTAATTACCGGGAAATAATAAAAAATTTTAGCTCAAGCGGGAAATATGATTTTTAGATGTGATTAATTTCTTCAAAGTTGCTAAAAACTTAACATTTTAACGCACAGTGTTGAAAATTACATCAGTTTAATAAATATGGGTATACAGCCTAGGTGTAGGACCGGTAGCATCCCAAATTGCCGAGTCCAATTAGCTGATTCCCAAATTGCCGACATATGAAAAATATTGTTATTGCAAGTAGAATAATGCTTCTAATTTATGAAGGAAAATTGTAAATAATTAAATAAATATTTCTTTTGAAATGGTCCGACATACTAGGGAGTTTAGATTATAGCTTTCGAGCTCAAAAGGATATACAGTGGATTAGTTCTGCAGACAACCATGATTTCTGTCAAGATGAATGATGCCAAGAAATAATTTCAAAACATATGCTCTGTGAATAATAACTAGCATAAACATGAGAGAATACACATTTTTTGTTTTGTAAATATGCCCCAAACTTGTTTGGAGTTAATTAATTGCCGATCATTTTTTAAAATCTACCATAATCACCTAGCTTGAATATTGTGGGTATAGTACTAGTTCATTTTTAGATTACCGAAATCATCAATCAGTTCTAAATAATTTGCTATTTAACGACAATTTTCGGTAAAACTCTAAAAAAAAACATTTACTTATTTGTATTTTTTTTCCATTGTTCTTCAATTGTTTGAGTAATGAGTATCAGTATCTCCTATTCGACAATCGGTATGCATTTGATTGTGGTTTTTCTAATTAAAATTGTGCGGAAAATTACTGCTTTCAATAAAATATGTACACATCATCAATATTTTCTCTTTAAATAAATAATAATAGGATGAAATTTTGTCATTTTTAACAAAAGTCGGCAATCTGGTACTAATTCGTAGGACCATTAAGAAGGACTTCAAGCAACTTTTGAAATTGTAATCTTCATATAAACATAATATTTAAATACAAAATACTTTTATTAAAAACATGTTCAGAGCTCCATATAAGCTGCGAATTTGCGTTTTTTACGCTATGAAATCGAGTAAAAACGCATGTATTATCAGATCAGAGTGTACACATTACGCATACATATTGCTGTGTAAGCAAACTTTCCAAATTCGGAGAGTACCTGTAGTCCTGTACATAACAATACATTTTTGTCTTTGAGAAATTCCCCGTAATTACTTCCCTTTATACTTTTCGAAGGAGAGCGTATACATCCGAGGGGTACCGAATGCTTGCCTTTCTAAGCATCGATGTCAAAAGAGATCATCCAATCGCGGTCAATATTACAAATAAATAAGTAACAACTAAAACGAAAGTAAATTTGGGAACACGTTCGTTGAAAATGAGCAAGAACATGAATAAGAGCACTACGGGAAATTCTATACTTAAGTTCACGACAGTTTCATTTGTGTCTAGTGACAGAATAGTTAAAGGAATCATTGATGACATTATCAACACGGCTGTGAAAACTGCCGAAGTCGACGAGAAAAAAACAAAATATTTACAGCATTTTATTAATAAACATGACACAATCGTGTCAAATTAAACAGAGATATACATTTCACTTGCATCCCACGTTTATTGAATAACACTTGTGTCAAACATAATTTTAAAAGTGTACATGTAAGCAATCTTTTCTGAAGTAGAGAGTACAACAGTGCAAAGGAAATATGCAAATATCCATCATTTTCAAAAGTAGGGGGTAATTACCCTTTTGAAAATTATCTGGAGCTCTGATGTTAAAACTGTCACCACAATTTTATATCTACACTTTTCAGTTCAATCATACAGTTTCAGAGTTCACCAATCTATTTCATCTTTCCCCCTTAACATTCTGTAGCAAAAAACAAGCTTTCCTGCTTTATCAAGACCAAGTCTAATTCTTAATTTAACAATAATTACTTAACAATTAATAGCTGATTGTTTGGCCAGGTTGTATACATGTAATCTAATATCCTAAGGGCATTTCCATTATGCTATAATAATGACTAACTTTTTTAATTTGTTTTTACAAACTAATTAACACATCTTCAATAACCTTTAGAAATCAATGAGTCCAGTTTGTAAAGACAAACAATAAACATGTCAAAAGCATGTCAGAATATGGTTTTAATCACTAAACAAAGGAGGTACAATGTGGGGATTACAAGTAAAGAATAATTTTCTTAATATTTCTATCAAAATAATTTTTTTTTTTAAACAAATATCAATTTTATATAACTGTACATTAACACTATCCATTCATATTTTTTTTCTGTAAGGCCAATATAGTTACAAACAGATTAACTCAAGTCTATATTATACTCCAAATAAATGTCCAATTTGCTTATTTATAAAAAGATATATCACAATAATCTGGAACTCAAAGAAATTTACACTATGCACAGTAAACAAGTTCACAATGTGTACAGGTTCATGTACCATTATATTTGCAAATTAAGAATCATTCGTATTTCCCGGTAAATACCAGTATTTCCTGCCGTCCTGGGAAATATGAGTATTTCCCGCTTTTTTGCCAACCCTGCTCCTATCGGACCAGATTTCAGTGTAACTCTCTAGAGATGCCATCACTCCTATCAGACCATATTTCAGTGTCACCCTCAAGAGAGGCCATCACTCCTATCAGACCAGATTTCAGTGTCACCCTCAAGAGAGGCCATCACTCCTATCAGACCAGATTTCAGTGTCACCCTCTAGAGAGACCATCACTCCTATCAGACCAGATTTCAGTGTAACCCTCAAGAGAGTCCATCACTCCTATCAGACTAGATTTCAGCGTAACCTTCTAGAGAGGCCATCACTCCTATCAGACTAGATTTCAGTGTAACCCTCAAGAGAGGCCATCACTCCTCTCAGACCAGATTTCAGTGTCACCCTCAAGAGAGGCCATCACTCCTATCAGACCAGATTTCAGTGTCGCCCTCTAGAGAGGCCATCACTCCTATCAGACCAGATTTCAATGTCACCCTCTAGAGAGGCCATCACTCCTATCAGACCAGATTTCAGTGTAACCCTAAAGAGAGGCCATCACTCCTATCAGACTAGATTTCAGTGTAACCCTAAAGAGAGGCCATCACTCCTATCAGACTAGATTTCAGTGTAGCCCTAAAGAGAGGCCATCACTCCTATCAGATCAGATTTCAGTGTCACCCTCAAGAGAGGCCATCACTCCTATCAGACCAGATTTCAGTGTCACCCTCTAGAGAGGACATTACTCCTATCGGACCAGATTTCAGTGTCACCCTCAAGAGCATCTTCGCTAGCCAAGGGTTACGATTCGGGTCCCCCTTCTCTCCACCCTTGGCAGATCTAGAATACATTTTGAAATTTGCGCACAATGCAACCTGGTGGTTTATCGAAGTTGCGCCCCTTAGATAGTCGTCATCGCCAGCCAATCAGAATCATTTTGTTATACGTATGTTGGAGAGTTGAAAATGGCAGCGCCCAGTGAAGAAAAACTTATTTGTGATAAATTTAATTTGGAAGCACTTACTGTCAACCAAGTGAAAAGTTTCAAAGCTTTGGCAGATGGGAAAGATGTTTTCATTGAATCCAAAACGGGAAGTGGCATCTTTGCTTACATTTCGTCGATAACATGTGCTCCGTGTAAAACATCATCTGATTGGATACGTGTACTGGTAGCCGTAACCAATGAAATGTTAAAGCGTGAATCCTCAAAATGTATTCTAGATCCGCCAAGGGTGGAGAGAAGGAGGACCCGAATCGTAACCCTTGGCTAGCGAAGATGCCTCAAGAGAGGCCATCACTCCTATCAGACCAGATGTCAGTATAACCCTCAAGAGAGGCCATCACTCCTATCGGATCAGATTTCAGTGTCACCCTCAAGAGAGGCCATCACTCCTATCAGACCAGATTTCAGTGTCACCCTCTAGAGAGGCCATCCATCCTTTCAAGCCAGATTTCAGTGTCACCCTCAAGAGAGGCCATCATCCTATCAGACCAGATTTCAGTGTCACCCTCAAGAGAGGCCATCACTCCTATCAGACCAGATTTCAGTGTCACCCTCTAGAGAGGCCATCCATCCTTCCAAGCCAGATTTCAGTGTCACCCTCAAGAGAGGCCAGCACTCCTATCAGACCAGATGTCAGTGTAACCTTCAAGAGAGGCCATCACTCCTATCAGACCAGATTTCAGTGTTGCCCTCAAGAGAGGCCATCACTCCTATGAGACCAGATTTCAGTGTCACCCTCTAGAGAGGCCATCCATCCTTTCAAGCCAGATTTCAGTGTCACCCTCAAGAGAGGCCATCTATACATTGCAGAAGGGGTGACCTGGTTTGATGAGGTCTACTGTAATATTGACATTGTGCATAAAATTTATCGTTGGTATTTTCCATTTGAACCAGCTGCAGTTTTGCACAGGAGAAATGGCTTCTTTCCACCTTTGTAGATGATATTTAATCTTGTGTTGGCAACTATAATATACCTTTTTAACTTTTGACGGAACTAGTTCATAATTCTGTATGATATTTTGTGATTATACGAGCATGCACCAGTGATTTTGTTGACTTTTTTCAAAACTATCCCCACCCTTTTTTTTAGCTCACCTGACCCAAAGGGTCATGTGAGCTATTGTCACCACTGGTCGTCTCGTCGTCGTCCGTCCGTCCGTTAACTTTTCACATTTTAATCAACTCCTCTGAAGCCACTGGGCCAATTTGAACCAAACTTTGGTGGAATGGTCCTTGGATGACCCCTTCCAAAATTGTGTCCGGTGATCCCGACTTCCAACCAAGATGGCCGCCAAGCTAAAAATAGAAAAAAGGGGGGATGAAATTTTGATTGTTCATTGCTGCTTTAGTATAAGTCAAAATGAGTTCAAATTTTAACTGCAGCTACATGGCAAGGAGTAGTTTAACATATAGTCCGAGTTTTTCAGCCGATATATACCGATTATGCAAATTAGGCATATTTTGATAAAAGATCACATTTAAATCTTCTCCTCTGAAACCGCTGAACCAAATTAAACCAAACCTGGCAGGGATGGTCCCTGGGTGGTTCCCTTTCAAAATTGTGTCCGACAGCCCCGCCCTCCATTCAAGATGGCTGCTGTTACTAAAAATAGAAATTTCTTCAATTGTCCATTGCTGCTTTAGTATAAGTCAAAATGAGCTCAAATTTTAACTGCAGCTACATGGCAAGGAGTAGTTTAACATAAATTCTGAGTTTTTCTGTGAAATTTTTCTTTCAGCCGATTTATACCGATTATGCAAATTAGGCATATTTTGATAAAAGATCACATTTAAATCTTTTCCTCTGAAACCGCTGAACCAAATTAAACCAAACCTGGCAGGGATAGTCCTTGGGTAGTCCCATTTCAATATTGTGTCCGACAGCTCCACCCTCCATTCAAGATGGCTGCTGTTACTAAAAATAGAAATTTCTTCAATTGTCCATTGCTGCTTTATTATAAATCAAAATGCGCTAAAATTTTAACTGCAGCTACATGACAATGAGTAGATTAACATATATTCTGGGTTTTTCTGTGAATTTTTTCTTTCAACCGATTTATACTGATTATACAAATTAGACATATTTTGATAAAAGATCACATTTAAATCTTCTCCTCTGAAACCGCTGAACCAAATTAAAGCAAATTTGGCTGGGATGGTCCTTGGGTGGTTCCCTTTCAATATTGTGTCCGACAGCCCCGCCCTCCATTCAAAATGGCTGCTGTTACTAAAAATAGAAATTTCTTTAGTTGTCAATTTCCACTTTATTACAAATCAAAATGAACTCAAATATTAACTGCAGCTATATGGCAATGAGTAGTTTAACATATATTCTTGGTTTTTCTGTGAGATTTTTTCAGCCAGTTTATTCCGTTTAGGAATATTATGAGATAAAAATCACATCAAAATCTTTTGCTCAGAAATTTGAGTTGAAATGATCTTTGGGTGGCTCACTTTCAAAATTATGTGTAACACCCCCATTTTCTATCAACTTTAGATGTCAAATTGAAAACCAGGTGAGCGATTACAGGCTCCTGGAAGCCTCTAGTTTGGGGAAAATATGTGTCATTTTTTGAATATTGGGAAATTTCGAATAATGAATTAAATGTACTAAAACTTGAATTTGAGGTTAATATACTTCAGATGAACTGATATGTTGTTCCAGGTCTTTTAGAATAACCTCTTAGGAAATAAATGCCCTTTCCCCTCTGTTTTTTAGAGGGAGGAGAGACAAACCCCAGAAATTTATGTAAGCTCATTTTATTATTTCTTCGTGTCAAATTTTATGTCCGAACACGTTACTTTAATCGGACGGATGAAAGCACAAATATGATTCTGACGCGGAATCTGACTCTTTTTTCATACAGTTCGACAATCGCATGGAAGAAAGCGCTAGCATGATTATGACGCTTTAAATTGAAAGTAACTGGTTCCCGTTAACAGAATTAAAAATAATAACCAGTCTACATCAGATTTAGAATTCAAAACAGCTTTTGCCGTTTTGGTTAATAATAAAATTTACTAGCCCACCAGGCTACGCTTATCGAAACTTTAACTAGCCCTGATAATTTTTTACTAGTCTCGGGCTAGTGGGCTATCATTAGTGTCGAACCCTGCATTGCGTTGTCTGTTCTTCTTCGATATATGATTTCTGATTGCCCCTTTGGTATCTTCAAACTCTTCTTACAAAACCAATTATATCATGTACATTTTGTACAAATGATTATGATATTTTGATCAGTCTAGGCTTTTAATATTTTTCAAATCAACTAGTACTTCACTATTTACAGGTGGTACTTTTTATTGCAATTTGAACAATTTTCATGAATATCTTATACAACACTCTTTAAAATCAGTAGGTACCAAAGACAATTTGAGGCAGGTAAATTTACCTAGTACCACCCTAATTTTGAAAAGGCCTTCCAGGACTCATCTAGGCGAGTTGCAACAATCTCTGTAGGTTATACAAATCAATTAATATTAAAAAAAACCTGGCATGTCAATAGTAAGTAACCTTTCATAAGTAATAAAATTATTTGGCCTAAAAAAGGGAGAAAACTCTGTTATAATTATTATTGTTGAAATAAATAATTAAGTTATCTCCCTTATACCAAGGTTGTTGACATTATTTGTGAAAATTGAAACTTTCTCAAGTGGCAACAGTTTCAAGTTTTAGTTGTAATTGGCAAAAATATTATCAGCTGTATTGATTCGTTTGTTTGATGGTGTTTAACACCACTTTCAACAATATTTCAGTTATATCGTGGTGGTCAGTTTTATTGGACAAAACCAATGACCTGTCGCAAGTCATTGACAAACTTAATCACATAATGTGGTACATCTCGCCCTGATCGAGATTCGAACTCACAACATTAGTGATGATAGGCACTGATTGCATAGGTAGTTGTAAATCCAACTACCATGTGATCACGACCATGACGCCCCCTTTCAGTATTGTGTGTGTGTGTGTATACTTCAAATGAGCAAAATGAGGAACTGGACAAAATTTTCAGAAATGTCTTCTGGTCTCGTCAAATTAAAATTACTACAAGTATATCCCTGTTTGATCCCATTTATCTTTCAAATATGTTCTTTCATGTATATAATATGCATTGCAAATTAAATTATTGCATACAAAAAATGTATCTCTAATGATAGCCCCTGTTAGATTTTAGAACTGTTGCGAGTCTAGTCGTCACGATGAAACACTAGTCCTCCCGCCCAAGACTTTGGACTAGTAAAACTTTCTTTGAACCAGTAATTTTTTTAGTTTTTGTCATCACTTGGCGTCCATCGTTTGTCGTCCGTTAAAAATTGCTCATTTCATCCCAATCTGTTAACAAAGATGGCTGTCATAGGCAATTCTTGTTTCTGGTTGGTTGATTTCTAAAAATCTTCTTTTCTGAAGCTGCTTAGCCAAATGAACGAAACTTGATGGGAAGCACCTATGGAAGGTTCTGTATTAAGTTTCCTCAATGCAGAATGAAAGATGAGCGACACAGGTTCAGCCCACTGAGCCTCTAGTATATACATGTATTCAGTTACATGCACTGTATGTATGCTGACTGATATAATTTTACTCAGTCACATGAAGACTCCCTGTCTAATTCGACTGCTTACTAAATTGCCTTAACCATCATTATAGACAAGTTTGACATCACCAAAAAATGCATTCCTAACAAAATTAGTATTTTCTTATAATTTTTTTTAGTCATATCATGGCATGAACAAGTTACATTTTGATAAGATCATCATGTCCACTTTGTATTAGACCAACATGCTCAGTTAAATTTTTGTCATGCTACACAGGGCTCACGATGAGCTCTGACCCCAAGATCAGTAAAGCTTTCTTCAGACCAGTAAATATTTCAGTTTTTTGATTTAGAACTATATAAAATTCAGGAATTTGATTTGGACCGGTAAATTCAAATTTTTCATTTCAAGAACTGCTACATGTAGCTCACTGAAACAATAGTCCTCGAGTGTAAGCATGTTCACAGAAATGCTGAGCAGTCCATTGTAAAAAGCTCCAATTCCTTCACTAATGATTTATTCAAATGTTCAAAAAGAAACAAATCTTTTTCTGAAATGCATGGTATACTGTACATACTGCAGCTGACTAACCCTTCCCTATCAATCGAGGACCTTTGTAAAATTGGCATGACTTGTGTCTGATCCCCCTATTGTTATATAGTTAACGATAAAATAAGTTTAACAGAGAGCCTTATAAGCTTGCAACTCGCCCAGATGAGTCCTAGACTCACCATTTTCAGTTTGGATTCAGGTTGGACTTAGGAACGTTTTCAAATTTTAGATTCTTGCAATGGAGGGACTCGATTAAAATTTCAGAAATGTCTTCTGGTCCCCTCAAATTAAAATTGCTACAAGTATCCCTGTTTAATCTAATCTATCATTCAAATATGTACTTATATATATAATATTCATTGTGGGGCTGTCATGGTCGTGATCGTATGGTAGTTAGATTTAAAATTACCTGTGTAATCAGTGCCTATCACCATAAAAGGTGTGAGTTCAAATCCCATTCATGATGAGGTGTATTTGATACAACATAATGTGATAAAGTTTGTCAGTGACTTGCGACAAGTAGGTGGTTTTCTCCGGATAGTCAGGTTTCCTCCACGATATAACTGAAATATTGTTGAAAGTGGCGTTAAACACACTAGCCATATAATATTCATTGCAAATTATTTTTTTCTTACAAAAAATGTATCTCTAAAGAAAGCCTCTGTTGGGTTTTGGAACTGTTGCTACCAGTCCTCTGGCCCAAGACCATTAAAACTTTGTTCGGATCAGTAAATATTTCAGTTTTTATTTAGATAAAAATGTAAAAATAAATTCAAGAAATTGATTCGGACCAGTAAATTTAAATTTTCATTTCGAGGACTAGTTGTGGCTGGTGTGGTATTTTTTTGTTTATCATTTTTTATGACATTTAATTTAAGAAATATTTTGGTGACTACATTGACGGGGTGATGACGTAGATATACATGTACATATACATGTATGAAGGCCATTCCAGGTTATGTTTATTTAGTTTACTGGGTGATGTCAGATAACACATACATGTACTTCTGATTGTGGTTTAACTCTGCCACCCAGTGACTGAAATGTCAATTTAGTACTTGCTGTCCAATTTCCGGTAGTGTATTTATTTATTTATTTATTTATTTATGTATATATTATTATTTTTGTTGTTGATAATTCATAGACGTCTGAACAAATTGAGGTAGGATTTTTGTGTTTAAATACACCGAGTATACCTGGATTTTTGTCGTGATTGAAACGTCATGTGACGACTGATGTAAATTTAGATTTAAAATTTCGAAATTAAGATCCACTCTTGTGTTAGTTGAGTCATACTAAAAAAATCTTTTAATTAGCTGTTTAATTTTCCTGGATAATCAGTGTAACAGGGTACATCAAGAGAAGCTTGTACTCTGGAAAAGATTTGTAACAAGCAATCATTTAAATATAGGTACTTTTACCTGCCTAAGATGGTCTTTAGTACCTCCTGATTTTAAAGAGTGTTGTTCAAGTTTTAATAAAAAAAAGTGCCACCTGTAAATAGTGAAGTACTGGTACACTTGAGAAAATTACATTATGTACTAGTATAAAAAAAATAAGGACACCCTTTTGCCCACATAAAAGGGAAATAACTCATATAAAAACATGTAAATATATGTAAGTCGAAAATACATATGGTCTATTGCAGTTTGTTATTTACGTACATTGTACATATAATATGGAGGGGCCCTAGTGGTCATGATTGTATGGTAGTTGGATTTACAACTACCTGTGCAATCAGTGCCTATCACCACTAAAGTTGTGAGTTTGAATCCTGTTCATGATGAGGTTTACTCGATACATTATGTGATAAAGTTTATCAGTGACTTGCGACAGGTCAGTGGTTTTCTCGGGGTACTCTGGTTTCCTCCACCAACAAAACTGACCGCCACGATATTACTGAAATATTGTTGAAAGTGGTGTTAAGCACCATTAACCAAACCTTAATATAATATGGTCGCTTGAATGAAAAATGTGTTGATTTTTTTTTCAGAGGTCGTGAAAAATGTGTTGATTTTTTTTTCAGAGGTCTGTAACAGTGCTAACCTACCAGAGGTAGAAATCTTCAGTTTAATTGAAGAACAGATTCCTAAATATCGTCTCCGCTCGGATACAATTACAGATTTCTGTGGTTATGAGAACGAGGACTGGATACAGACTCCGTTAATCCCATTCGACGAAGATCTAGAACTTAGCACAGAACAGATCGATGAAACGCTTAAATATTTTGGTAAGTATGTTAAACTAGTCTCTTGTTTTGATGTTTGTTGCAAGTGTGTATTGGTGGTGCACTGATCATCTGAAACATCGACTAATCAGTCAGACGTCAGCATCCTATCTGATGATCGATTCTTAAACCTTGTGTTCGATTCTGATACCTAGTGTTAAAAATACACTCATTACTGTATTCTTTGTTATTGTCATACTGACAAATATCTTGCAGTTTTATCCCAGTGTACTTCTGACATTCCGTCAATACACATATTTGGACTAGTTTATTATTTATCTACTGTCGGTAAATACATTTAGTAGGTTGATGTTGGTATGATAATCATTGATCTTGAAAATGCGACCGATTCCCATCACTAGTGTGCATCGTTAAACCTATGTTCATGATGTACATATTGCTTGGAGCAGGATAAAAAAGGGAAGCATGCAATAGTAGACGTAAAAACATGCAACAATGGCATGACATAACAACAAATATAACTGTCTGTAGTAAAAGATATTTTGACATTTCTTTCGTTAAAAGTACAATTTTCTTTCTAATTATATAAAACTATTAAAAGTAGATAATTATAATGGCAATGCCTTATGGTCGATTGACCGATCAAAATAATTAGTCAAAGATATTTTTCTCCTCTTTTTGCATCGGGTGCCGATTTAATTAATTTCCGTCTACTGATTCAGAAGAATTATACCAATTCAACCCCACAACGAGCGCCAGTCCTCCGACCCAAGACCAGTAAAACTTTGTTCGAACCAGTAAATTTTTCAGTTCATGTATAAAAATGAATTCGAAAATGTGATTCGGACCAGTAAGTTGAGTAACTTCAAATTTTCATTTCGAGCACTGTTATAATTTCTAATTGTTGATTTGTCAAATTGAAATTGTTTTGTAAATTTCACATTTCAGTATTAAAACTGATATCAACTTATTTTTTTGGCTTGAAAAAAAATTCAAAGTAAGATATTTGATTTTGTCTAACAATTTATATTTTTCGAAAGATTAACTCCCTTGTTATCAAATACAACATTTACATACAGAGAAAACTACAGTTATTGAGGTTGAAATACATTCAAACCTGCTTTAAAGGACACTTCTATATAAGAAATCACTGTCTATAAAGAGCAGTCTCATTTTTCCCATTATTGAATATTGCATATAAAGTGCAACTGCTCATAAAGGCCATATTTCAGGTTCCCTTGAGTTGCAGGGGCCGTCGTGGTCATGATCGTACGGTAGTTATGGTAATTGTATTTACAACTACCTATGCAATCAGTTCCTATCACCACTGATGTTGTGAGTTCGAATCTCGATCAGGGCGAGGTGTTCAACATTATGTGATAAAGTTTGTCAGTGACTTGCGACAGGTCAGTGGTTTTCTCCAGGACCTCCGGTTTCTACCATCAATAAAACTGACCGCCATGATATAACTGAAATATTGTTGAAAGAGGCATTAAACACCATCAAACAAACAATCGGGTAGATATTATCTCTGGTATGACGGTGAGTCTGATAGGATAAGCTGTGATACTAGTAATGATGTTTGTCCATATTTTCAAAACTGATGTTTTACAATTAGTCTTTTGTTGAGGTCAATATGAGTTTTTATGGACCTTAGAAACGATATTCACCGAAGCCTTTAGGCTAAGGTGAATATTGATTTCTAAGGTCCATAAAAACTCGTATTGACCGATACAAAAGACTGTAATTGTTTTATTACATTAAAATGAAAAAGATTCTTTTGATAGATTTCGTTAGAAAACGAAAGTGAAACCAAGTCAATACGAGTTTTATTCAAACAAAATCAAATTTTACGGAATGTCAGGTGACAGTATGATAGCCAATAAAATTGATTAAATAAAATCATTATGTAATAATATTGTTTATCGACTCTCTGATACTGAAAATTATCAATCAAAGTGATGTCAAATACATTATGATCTCACTTTGATTGATAATTTTCAGTGTATTGATACTGACAATATCCCTCAGTGAGATCTAAGGGAAAATGTATAAATTACTGATAAAAAAAGTGTTATCAGTTTTTAAACTCAACAGGTCAACAAGTGAGCTCTTTTCTGTCAGGTGTTGTATGGCATCATATGCTTTTCACATTTTAGTCTTCTGACTTCTCATTTAATATTCTCATTTAATATTTTTAAAAGGTTCAAAACCTCTAGGGACCGTGGTGGCCGTGATCATATGGTAGTTGGATTTACAACTACCTATGCAATCAATGCCTATTACCACTGATGTTGTGAGTTCGAATCTCGATCAGGGCGAGGTGTACAACATTATGTGATAAAGTTTGTCAGTGACTTGCGACAGGTTGGTGTTTTTCTCCGGGCCCTCCGGTTTCCTCCACCAAAAAAACTGACCGCCACAATATACTAGCTGAAGTATTGTTGAAAGTGGCGTTAAACACCATCAAACAAACGAACATTTAATTTTGAAAAGCTCTACATTTTGTGCTAGAATAATAAGGGGGTTAGCATTATTGTTATGGGTTATGCATAGCCTTACATCAATATCCAGGACTTTTAATATGTTTCATGTTTACCAGTACTTCACTATTTACAGGCAGTACTTTTCATTAAAATTTGAACATTTTTCATGAATATCTTAAACAACACTCTTTAAAATCAGGAGGTATCAAAGACTATTTAGGTGGGTAAATGTACCGCCCCTTAATTAAAGGCCTGAATATCCAATATGGTCATCATTACTAAAAAAATATTTCTTAAAATAACAAAAAAAATTGCATGCAGGCGAAAATCTCCGGTAAATCTAGATGTCACCGCCGGTTACTTTTTCTCTCTAAAAAAAATAATGAGAGAAAATTTATTTAGTATCAGCAATACAACGTACAGGGCGTGTATCGACTGATCAGCATGTTTACGTTTGCAGATCTTTACAAATAAACATCGCTACATATCCTCTAATCTGAATAATATCAGTCGTTATTTTCCACTCATCGGAGATGAAATCGTAGACGGAGAGGGACTGAATTATCCGGGTTACATACTCATTTTTTTTCTAAGAAAATTTAGGAATATTGCAATGAGTTCCGAATGACGCTTTACAAAATTATAAACGTTTCTCCTATACAGGAGCACCCTTATCAAACATGCTATGGCGGCTCTGTTTTTCAAGTTAAATTGCATTGAAGAAATAAAATCTTAATACAACAAATTGAAGTGCCTGAATCACTGCCACAATATAATTAAAAGTAGTAAAAAAGGGTCTTTTATCTTGAACAATTGCTGAAAATATGAGAAAAATAGTACAAAAAAATGAAGTTTCAAAATGAAATTAAGTGCCAGGAGAGGCCTAGAATGCAGGATTTTGCACCATTTATCCCAGAGCTTCAGGGGGCCTTGAGCGGCCCCCAGACCCCCGCCCATAAAAGGCACAGAGCAAGCTTGGCGTGGTGGAAGGCTGCGCCTTTCGCATCAATTTTCTCTTGCTACTTCAAAATCTATTGACATCCCTGGCATGTCATGCTTGATTAGGCTCAAATTTGAGCTGTTGCTGTGTCATAAATAGGTTGTATGTAGTATTTCCATAAGAACTGGTAAAAATGACCTTTTCAAACAATTGTTTGGCCGGTTCAATTGTCAGCACAAAAAAAATAAATGGGTGATTTTTTTTTTATCTAAAATAAGATCAGAGATCAACCTTGTCGTGGATGGTCAAATTACTTCCTGGTTTATATTTATTACATTGTTGATATTGATACTCGGTGTTTTGACACTTAGATATATAGTACATTGTAATTGAATATTTTCATTGAACCTAGCAAGGGATGTGTACAACTGTAGTTGTAGATATTATTTTATCACGAGATTTAAATAATGAAAAAATATTGTTCGTGTCTGTTCCGGCATTGTTTTTCTATCCTATTGTGCTCGCCAAGATCATTTCATTGCACTGGTCAGAAAAAGAAACATGTTCTTCTTGGAACAACTTTGAATGGAGATAAGATTTTATTGCTGAGATGGTGACCGCCTGTAAATAGTAAACAGTGGCGTAGCTGCATTTACGTCAAAACGCCTGTGCGTACACATCATTTGGATTATCAAAAAAAAAATGTGTTAAAAACTGTTTATTATAATAACTTTATTGCAAAACAAGAAACCCTGACGAGCTGTGCAAATTACAACAAATAATGACAAGTTGACAACAACATAAGACATACAACATACAGTAAGAATTCAAATCACGCTTAAATTTATATATATATATATATATACAGTACAGCCAAGAGGGAAAACGCAAAGTCCATGTCTTTTCAAGGATTATTGCAACGCGGAATTAACAAGAAGTCCGTGTGTACATTTGTATACGTGGACGGTCCGCGAAACAACATGGACATGACGGACAGAACGCAATGTCTTCACGAGGCCATCACGGATTATAATTATTGACATGTTCATTCATAATGAATATTACACGTGATTGTACCTGCAATCGTTTATTCTTTGTCATCGCAATGCTTCGTAATCTTAATATGCACATTGAAATTTATTTGTGCAGTTGATCATTTGATACCACTTTTTTCAGAGATGGCATTCATTTTATTTATAGGATATAGGAGCATGCATCTTGTTTTGCATATTATGTAAACCCAACATTTTGATCGGTTTACATAGGTGTTATTTTTTCTCTCACGAGTTGATAATCACCTGTATTTTTTTTATCTACATGTATGTACGGGTGTGTCTATTTTCATGTAGTGCACACATTGAACTCGATCACTAAAAGGTCAAATACACAGTTACCTGAGGCTGAGGAATTGATTTAAAAACAAACCGAGAAGGATTGAAAAGAAAAAACAATTGATGTAAATTTTTATCTAAGCATGCTTTTTCGTTTTCGTATTTGTATGTCGTTAATCACCTTGCAAGCCACGTGTCGTTTTACCTTTAACAAAAGTGGATACATATTTCCCTATGTAGACAGTGTGTACTACACACATTTTTCACGTGAATGAGAATCTAGAAAGGTTTCCACCTGTTGGTAATATATTATCGATCAAAGCGTGCTTTTGGGGATCTAGAAACTTTTGTAACAGGTGAACTTTAGTCATGTGCCGAGTTTTTCTTCTTCTTTGGTTATGGAAAACCATCAACGTACTGATGTTTACTTTCCGGCGCATGCCTGGTAAAATGTTTTCAAATTTATAAAAAATTTCGGAACATAGAAAATTAGTTTGATATAATTGTTATTATTATTTTTTAGTTATATATTATCAGTTTTTACAATTTTTCTTTTAATTTTAATAATTTTGGATTTTACAATTTTTTTATTTTTTATTTTTTATTTTTTAAAATAAAAACATGATTTCTGTTTATTTTATTCTGTGTTGATAAGTATCAAGGAGCACATCGTGAGTGAGTGCACCCTTGAAGGATTCTGTAGTGGTGTTTTTGGTTATGTCAGGGGATAATTTGTTCCAGTCTTTAATGGTTTTATAATTTATAGCTGTCTTTATTGCATTGGAATTGTCTGTAGGAGTCTTTTCGGGAAGATCTTGTCGTAGACTGGCTCTGAAGTAATATATTTTGTGTAGGTATAGCGATATTTTCATTTATTACTTTGTGAAACATTATGAGCCTAGTTCTTAGTCGGCGTTCTTGTAGAGTTTGCCAATTCATGGTGTTTAACATCTCAGACACACTGCTGGTGTTATGATGTCTGTTGCATGTACACCTGGCTGCCCGTCGCTGTACCTTTTCTAGCGAGTTGATGTTTTCGTTTGTGTGAGGATCCCAAACAGTGCAGCAGTATTCTAATTTGGGTCTTATTAGGGTTTGATATGCTCGTTCTTTTATTGTTTGTGATTGTACTTTCATATTTCTTCTGATAAAACATAATGATTTGTTTGCTTTGGCGGCAGTTTGTTGAATGTGGGTGTTCCATTTTTAGGTCTGTTGAGATTGTGACACCTAGATATTTTGCGTGTTGAACAGATTCTAATATATGGCCATGCATGTTATAGTAAAAGTGGATTGGATTTCTCTTGGTTGTTATATTCATGATGTTACACTTGTCTGGGTGAAATGACATGAGCCAGCCTTGTTCCCATTTTAATGCAGCTTCGAGATCTTCTTGGAGCTTGAGGCAATCGCTTTGTGATTTGATTTGTCGATAGATCATACTGTCATCTGCAAAAAGTCATATACGGCTATGTTTGATGTATTCAGGAAGGTTGTTAATGTAAATTAGAAAAAGTATTGGTCCAAGAACTGTACCCTGTGGGACACCGGATGTGACTGGTATTTTTTATGATGTCATATTTTCTAAAAGTACTGTTTGAGTTCTGTTTGAGAGAAAAGATTTAACCCAGTTTATGATTTGTTCTGATATGCCAAAGTATTTCATTTTGTACAGCAGTCTTTTGTGTGGTACCTTGTTGAAAGCTTTTGCAAAGTCCATTATTATTAAATCTGTTTGTATATTTTTGTCATTGTTTTGTGATAATTCATGTATTAAAGAAATTATTTGTGACTCACATGATCTTTTGCCCTAAATCCATGCTGTAATTCATAAAGTATGTTGTTGGTTTCTAGATGTTGCATCATGTTGCTGGCAAAAATATGTTCGATTAATTTGCAAGCTATGCATGTTATGGATATAGGTCTGTAGTTACCTGGGTTGTGTTTATCTCCTTTTTTGAGTACAGGCGTGACATTTGCGTGGTTCCAGTCAGATGGTACTTTGCCTGTTTCCAATGATTTGGTGAATAATAATGTGAGGATGTCTGTACATATATCAATATTTTCTTTCAGTACTCTGCCTGCGATGGTGTCAGGACCAGTAGCTTTACTAGGGTTTATGTTTTTGATGAGTTTATAAACACCATCCCTAGAGATTTTTATGGGTTCCATTGTGGGATGAGTACTAGAACCTTTATCTGGAATGTTAGTGTTTGCTTCAGATGTAAAAACAGACTGAAATTGTTTGTTTAGTATATTTGCTTTCTCAGACGGATTTGAGTGTAGGGTACCTTCACTTCGTAGGGGAGCTATGCCGGTGTTTTCATTTTTCTGGCTTTTTATGTAAGAATAAAGTTTTTTGGGTGTATTTTTGAAGCTTGGTTGATCTGGTTCATTTATTTCAATATAAAAAATCATGTTTTCTATATATCGCCAGTATGAGTTTCTCATTTCATTCTGGAGCTTGGCTTTAGTTTTCTGATATTGTTCTTTATACTTGGGATTACGTTTTTAGTTCACCTGGACCAAAGGTCCAGGTGAACTATTGCCATCACTTGGCGTCCGTCGTCTGTCGTCTGTAAACTTTTCACATTTCAAGCTTCTTCTCCGAAACCACTTGGCCGATTGGAACCGAACTTAGCAGGAATGTTCCTTGGATGGTCCTCTACAAAGTTACTGTTTTTCGTTCCAGTCGAATATTCAATATGGCTGCCAGGGCCAATAATATGCTCTGATTGGCTGAAATTTCAAAGATCTTCTTCTCTGAAACTAATGAACTGACTGAACCCAAACTGTAAAGGAATGATCATTGGAATGTCCTTTACCAAGTTACTGTTTTTTATGCCGATCGGAAATCCAAGATGGCCGCCATCGCAGGACATAGATTAACATTGGACCCTATGGGAAAATGTTCAAATGCCTTCTTCTCAGAAACTACAAATATGATTAAAGCCAAACTGTACATGAATGTTCATTGGATGGTCCTCTACAATCTTAAGGTTTTTTGTTCCGATATGAAATTCAAAATGGCGGCTACGGCAGGACTTAGTTTAACATTGGACCCTATGGGAAAAATGTTTCAAAATGCTTCTTCTCTGAAACCACTTGGACAGTTGAAACCAAACTGCCCAGGAATGATCATTGGAAGGTCCTCTACAAAGTTTCTGTTTTTTATGCCGATCGGAAATCCAAGATGGCCACCACCGCAGGACATAGATTAACATTGGACCCTATGAGAAAATATTCAAATGCCTTCTTCTCAGAAACTACAAATATGATTAAAGCCAAACTGTACATGAATGTTCATTAGATGGTCCTCTACAAACTGTACGTTTTTTGTTCCGGTATGAAATTCAAAATGGCGGCTATGGCGGGACTTAGTTTAACATTGGACCCTATGGGAAAAATGTTTCAAAACGCTTCTTCTCTGAAACCACTTGGATAATTGAAACCAAACTGCCCAGGAATGATCATTGGAAGGTCCTCTACAAGGTGTGTGTTTTTTATGCCGATCGGAAATCCAAGATGGCCACCACCGCAGGACATAGATTAACATTGGACCCTATGGGAAAATGTTCAAATGCCTTCTTCTCAGAAACTGCAAATATGATTAAAGCCAAACTGTACATGAATGTTCATTAGATGGTCCTCTACAAACTGTACGTTTTTTGTTCCGATATGAAATTCAAAATGGCGGCTACGGCAGGACTTAGTTTAACATTGGACCCTATGGGGAAAATGTTTCAAAACACTTCTTCTCTGAAACCACTTGGACAGTTGAAACCAAACTGCCCAGGAATGATCATTGGAAGGTCCTCTACAAATTTTATGTTTTTTATGCCGATCGGAAATCCAAGATGGCTGCCACCGCAATACATAGATTAACATTGGACCCTATGGGAAAATGTTCAAATGCCTTCTTCTCAGAAACTACAAATATGATTAAAGCCAAACTGTACATGAATGTTCATTGGATGGTCCTCTACAAACTTTACGTTTTTTGTTCCGATAAGAAATTCAAAATGGCGGCTACGGCAGGACTTAGTTTAACATTGGACCCTATGGGAAAAATGTTTCAAAATGCTTCTTCTCTGAAACCACTTGGACAGTTGAAACCAAACTGCCCAGGAATGATCATTGGAAGGTCCTCTACAAAGTTTCTGTTTTTTATGCCGTTCGGAAATCCAAGATGGCCAACACCGCAGGACATGGATTAACATTGGACCCTATGGGAAAATATTCAAATGCCTTCTTCTCAGAAACTACAAATATGATTAAAGCCAAACTGTACATGAATGTTCATTAGATGGTCCTCTACAAACTGTACGTTTTTTGTTCCGGTATGAAATTCAAAATGGCGGCTACGGTGGGACTTAGTTTAACATTGGACCCTATGGGAAAAATGTTTCAAAACGCTTCTTCTCTGAAACCACTTGGACAGTTGAAACCAAACTGCCCAGGAATGATCATTGGAAGGTCCTCTACAAAGTTTCTGTTTTTTATGCCGATCGGAAATCCAAGATGGCCACCACCGCAGGACATAGATTAACATTGGACCCTATGGGAAAATATTCAAATGCCTTCTTCTCAGAAACTACAAATATGATTAAAGCCAAACTGTACAAGAATGTTCATTAGATGGTCCTCTACAAACTTTACGTTTTTTGTTCCGGTATGAAATTCAAAATGGCGGCTACGGCAGGACTTAGTTTAACATTGGACCCTATGGGAAAAATGTTTCAAAACGCTTCTTCTCTGAAACCACTTGGATAATTGAAACCAAACTGCCCAGGAATGATCATTGGAAGGTCCTCTACAAGATGTGTGTTTTTTATGCCGATCGGAAATCCAAGATGGCCACCACCACAGGACATAGATTAACATTGGACCCTATGGGAAAATGTTCAAATGCCTTCTTCTCAGAAACTACAAATATGATTAAAGCCAAACTGTACATGAATGTTCATTGGATGGTCCTCTACAAACTTTACGTTTTTTGTTCTGATATGAAATTCAAAATGGCGGCTACGGCAGGACTTAGTTTAACATTGGACCCTATGGGAAATTTTTTTCAAAATGCTTCTTCTCTGAAACCACTTGGACAGTTGAAACCAAACTGCCCAGGAATGATCATTGGAAGGTCCTCTGTTTTTTATGCCAATCGGAAATCCAAGATGGCTGCCACCACAGGTCATAGTATTAACACAGAACCATATGGGGAAAATACAGAAATATATTCTTCTCTGAAGCTATTGCACTGATTGAACCTAAACTGTGCATCAATCATTGGAAGGTCCTTTACAAACTTTGTGTTTTTTATGTTGATCGTAATTCCAAGATGACTACCACTGCAGGACATAGTTTTTACATAGGACCAATTGGTTTTTTTTATTACCAGGTGAACGATACAGGCTCTTGAGAGCCTCTGGTTTCTTTTTATATAACTTGTTTTTCTTGTTAATTAACTTTTTTAGTTGGTTATTTACCCAAGGTAATCTTGATTTGTTGCCAATGCTTTTTGTTGGAATATGCTTATGGATAGTCTCTTGGACATTGGTTGTACAGTAATTGAACATCCGAAGGCTTGGGGCTCAGCTTGGGTGATATAAAGGTTAAGGAAATTTCAAAGAAGTGTACAAAATAAATTGGTACACAAAAATATTTTAAGCATAACTTTGTTTTATTACCTGATACCATGCGATAAGGTAGTTGAAAATACTGTAGTTTCTCATCTGCATCTAGTCTCTTTAAAAATAAAATGAAATAAAAATCGGACATTTATTAACACAGTTTTAATATAATATTAAACTAAAATATTTTTGATCTACCCTTATGACGGAAAAACATCGAATGAAACTGACAAGTCATTATTTTGCCAAACATGGAGGGTGAAAATGGGACCAGCACCCAAAATTTTGACTTAATTTTTGAATCAGATTTTGACAGTGGTTTTTCTTTACATTTACATTCCTTATATAATTTCCTGTCTACCATTTTCAAACGTTGCACGACATTTGAGCGCATTGGTCCTACATTTGAGCGCAAAAAAATCCACGATTGAGTGCATTTTACCTTAGCTATTTACATGAGGAGAAAAAAGAAATTATTATAAAAATTTGAACCGAAGACAATAAATCTTGATTTTGAACTTGGAATGGTTAACCTTCTAAGAGAAGAATTCAGGGAAGTCGAAATTAAAGGTTGTAGGCTTCATCTTGGTCAAGCGTGGTATAGAAAAATTCAGTCTCTTGGTCTTGTACAGGACTACAAAGATAAATCTAGTGAAATTGGTAAATGGCTATCCCAATTTTTTGGACTTCCCTTTCTGCCTCCTGATGAAATCGAAGACAGTTTTGTAGAGGAGATGATACCAGAGGCACCCACAAATGAACGATGTTCTAAGTTCTTTGACTATTTATTAGAAACCTATGTGGACGAAAGCTCAAAATATCCTCCTACAATGTGGGCTTCAAAACCTTGCATTACATCTAAACGCACTAACAATGGCCCGGAGTCCTTTCACAGTCACTTCAATGATCAGTTTTATTCTGCGCGCCCATGTATATATGTATTCATTGATGTGTTAAAACAATACAGACAACTACATACATTAAAATTCGAGGTCTTTACAACCCCGCTACAGTCAGGCGCACCGAGAAGGAAAAACTTGCGTTTTCCTTAGAACAATACCGTAGGTTAGAGACAGGAGAAATTTCTAGAGCAACTTGCATGAAGTCAATGGTTGAAATTTTCCGCAAAAACCGATTTGTAAGATTTTAGTGCTACTTTTAAAAACATTTTTAAACATTCTTAAATCTATTTCATAAAACATTTTAAATAAATCCTATGATGTTTTTATGTGTTTTTTAGTGCTGTAATCTTTTATAATAAAGTGTATATATTTTTATTTCTATTTTTCACATTTTTAGATATTAAATTCCCCAGGCAAACCACAGATAAAATGCACTCAAACGTAACACACTTAAAGTTGAAAATGTGCTCAAACGTAGTGCGCCCTTTTCAAACGTTTCCAAGATATCTGTTTAGAAATATATTTATGTATTTTAAATTCTCAGTTTTATATTATGTATAGAATTTCCCTTCACAGTATGTGGCAGACACCAAACACTTCAAGGTGCATTGTTATACAAGATACAAGATACTTTATTTTACCATATGATACAACATTTATAATTAGCACATACACAATAAATAAAGTAAAATATAATAATTATTTTATTATAGATAAACACTGTGATAGAGCAATAAAAACATTAAATTATACCCCAATTATTACCCATGTCACTCTGGTTGTTAATTAGAAATGGCAACAAATATATACCCATTTCCTGTTATAAATTTACCTGTGCATCATTTGTTACTTTTATTGTGGAAAATTGTAAAACAAGTTTTTTATAATAATAATTTATACATACTGTACAATACAGATACTTTTACAATGAATAAATTAATGTGTATGTCTAATGAAACAATTACAGGGTTTGAAGCTAAGGAAATATTTTAGGGGCCAAGTGGGCCCCCACCAAATTAATTTTGGTAGCCCACACAACTTATTAGGGGCCCATCAGGCGCGCATAGCTCGTCTGCCACCTCGCTTGCAAGGTGCCCTACGGCGGGGGGTCCGCTGAAGGCCCCCGGAAGCCCTGGGATAAATGGTGTAAAATCCTGTATTCTGGCCATTTCCTGGCAGCAAAATTGGCCATTCAGAAACTATAATTTGATACAGAAGATAACAAATTTCCAAAACATTTTCCTCAAAATAAAATTATTTTACATGCACCAATACACTATGACTTCAGAAATTTATAGTTGAAGTCAAATTTCGGGGCGATTTAGAGCTTGACATATGGTGGGGATGTTTGTAGCTTGTACATCCTGTAGTAAATGAATTTTCATTTTTTTTGCTCTTTGCAATATGTTGTGATATGTATCGACTTTAAATAAAACTTTATTTATTTATTTTATTTATTTATTAACAAACCATGCCGGTTTCACTTTCAGTATCAACTAACCATGGATGGTTTTGTTTCCATTCCTTTAAAAATTGTCTAGAGCGTTTGGACTTTTCGTAATCTCTAAAATATTGTGTCCTCTGTTCAGTTTGCCTTTTAAGAGGCCCAGAGTTCCCCAAAAAGAACTGACTTAAATCGTCTTGGCGAAACATTTCGCCAACCGGATATTTTGAACGAACATGTAAAATTAAAAATCAAAATCGGAAAAAGCGTACTATAAAATTCCGTAATATGACTCAACAGAAAACGGCATGGTTTGTGCAATATAAAGACAACAGAGAAATCATCGTTGTTTAAAGAATTATTTGTTACCTAAATCCCTTTACAACAACAACTAAATTCTTTATTTCAATCCTTAAATGACACAAAATTAATGCAAAAATTGATACGGAGGTGTTAAATAAAACAGCCGTAGATCTCCTTAACTGGAGATAAGATTCGCATACTTAAGAATTGAATGCATTCTTTTGAAGTTTCATTGGGGTATGAAAGCGTTGACCGAAGTACATTTTCAATGAAGAGCGGTTGCGCTTCATGTAAAAAATGTAGTTCGATCAACGCTTTCATACCCCAATGAAACTTCAAAAGAATGCATTCAATTCTTATAATTATATTTAAATCAACAAAATTTAATATAGTTGAATTTTTCGTTGTGAATTTTATTTGTGTTAGATTATTTGCTGTTGGAAATTACTACGCCATTGATTGTTTACATTTGACGTCGTCATGGAGGCACGTGCAAGTTCGGATTTGAGTTTCATTGGGATGTGAAACATCTCTTTTATAATCATGTGACCACTTTATAACCAATCATATTGTAACATTTCAATGAAAAACGGAAGTAATGTAATTATATCAAAATAAGCTGGTTCCCGGGCTACTACACTTCGTTACTTAGTTCATAAAGCGATGCGTAATATAAGCGGATATCAGTTTAATATCAAAACAAAACATCGGGGCTTAAAATCGATCGATGGAAATGTCAATATTTTTCGGATTTCGATCTTGGTGAATAGGAATTATTACATATAGATTTACACTATTTTATTTTTTCTAATTTTCACTCGCCAAGTGGACGACTACGATGAGAATTTTAAGGGCCCACACTGAAATTTACTCGCAAATGGCGAGTGGGCGACCGCTAATTTCAAACCCTGAATTATCATTTAATCTTTAAACAATAATATAAGAGCAATAAAAGACAATTGTATTAAAGTATAAATTTTTAGTGGAAAGTCGATATAAATATATGGTGTATTTTT
The DNA here is from genome assembly GCA_963383655.1 of Bathymodiolus septemdierum. Lineage (NCBI taxonomy): Eukaryota > Metazoa > Mollusca > Bivalvia > Mytilida > Modiolidae > Bathymodiolus > Bathymodiolus septemdierum. The sequence goes on from OY726531.1 coordinate 17,252,346, forward strand.
GCTCAATTTGTGCATTGGAAACTATAACTTGAAAATGTTTCAATGAAAACTGAAAAAAAAAATGTTTCCAATTAAGGGTTTGCTTTACAATTAATTTACCAAAATATTAAACTTTTTTTTTTATTATGACACATATTTCCGGGTCCGTAGAAATACCACAAAGGAACTCCTTAGTGCACTATGAGTCATAAAAGTGCACAAAGGACATGATAGACGGGTCAAAGGACAACAAAGAACCTTGCAAATGAAAGTAAATGTTTTTAAATACTTAATTCCAGATTTTTAAATACATATTTGTACCGGTTCAGAAGTTATTTAATAATTTAACGACGCCTGCCAGTAATCAGTTTATCTTGTGTAACGTGTGGAACCAATAAACATGAAATGTGTATAGGGTTTTACCAGTGACTGTGTGTCTTCTGTCAGATCATAAACAATAATTATTATTATTCATTATTATTATTATACTTTACTATAGAAAACAAGCAAGAAATAATTAAGATATTTTAAAGTTTTATTCCATGGAACAAGAAATAACTCATTATTCCCGTGGCAAACTGCACGTAAGTCAAGTAACTGTGAGGGAATCTGCACATAGCGCAAAATAATTGTTTGAAATTGTTGCGCTTTTGCACGTCGAACCAATAACTAGTTATTTCCCTCATATTAGTTCAGTATAATAATACAGTTATGTCCTTCATGAGAAGTTAATATCCATAATTATTAAATCTCTAAAGGGTTATTTTCCCTCCGTCCTTCGGACCGCGGGAAAATAACCCTTTCTCAATTTAATCATTCTGGATATTAACTTCTCATGAAGGCCATAATTGTATATTATTATTATTATTATTTTCTAAAAATAATAATAATTTAAAAATAAAAAACAGTTTTCAAATTATATATTTTTATTGTATTGACTTTTGAATCATTGATAACTGTAACAAATAAACTTATTTACATGAATATTAGAAATTAATGTCTAAAATCTCGGCTTGGCTTTGGCAGCAACAGTTTTCGGGCGGTGCTACTTGGGTCTATTAACGTGTTGTAGAAGTCTATTTTTTTAATGTTTGTTGTAGTAGTCATTGAAATATTGCAAAAATCTATGGTTTGGTTTTTAAGAAAAAATACCTCTTTCCCCGTATATATTCATTATAAATATTTGATTTTTCAGCTTCAGTTATTTTAAAAACGAGCATGATGACCTCCCATTTTTATTACATTTTCTTTTCATTCAAACTGACCAAAGTTTCATCAAGCAAAAAATTAGAAACATCTATGGACTGTAATTTAGAAGCCCTAGCTAATAAATATTTGATTTTTCAGCTTCAGTTATTTTAAAAACGAACACGATGACCTCCCATTTTTATTACATTTTCTTTTCATGCAAACTGACCAAAGTTTCATCAAGCAAAAAATTAGAAACATCTATGGACTGTAATTTAGAAGCCCTAGCTAATAAATATTTGATTTTTCAGCTTCAGTTATTTTAAAAACGAACAGGATGACCTCCCATTTTTATTACATTTTCTTTTCATTCAAACTGACCAAAGTTTCATCAAGCAAAAAATTAGAAACATCTATGGACTGTAATTTAGAAGCCCTAGCTACCTTGATGCTTTTTCATATAGAAATGTCTCTTTTCTATCCATTTGACTCTCAAAAACTTGATTTTGTTAAAATAATTTTGAGTGATTACCGACATTTTTACAAAAAAATTATAAAGCCACATGTCTCTTCAATCAAGCATATTGAAGGAGAACTGTTAACTAGGTGAGCATGTGCAATTTACAGACTCCCCATTTGGGTCTCTGTTTGCTTATCCAAATTGTGTCGGAAATTAGAATTAATTTTTAATTAGAAAATACAATATAAAATAATACTATAAAATACCGTTGATTTAAAATTACTTGTCAAGTTTAACACTAACTGGTACATTCTTCATTAAAAATTTATTTTAGGAAAAAAGTTCAGGTGACAGTATACAACTTATTGTTTTTGTTACCTTGTTGTCATGACGATTATGATGCAGTAACTATGATCAATTATAAAATGAAATGAACATTTATATATCAGTCATGACTGACAGGATGTGGTGAAATGAATTCAATTTGTCATAATATGAGAATTGATTGAAAAGCAATCGCTTTGATGATAAAAATAGTAGACTAAGCTCAATACAGTCAAACCTGTATTAAGAGGTCACCTTTGGGACAAAGAACAAAAATGTGGTCTTCTAAGACAGGACAAGAAAAAGTTGACTTTTTAAGACAGGTGACTGCATGAGCAGGTTTGACTCTTATGTGCATTTTATTTCATATTAACTGAATCATTTATATGTACACATGTAGTACTGGTATAAAACATAAAAATATACAGTCAAACGTGTCAATGCAGTCACCTTTATTAAGCAATCACTTGTATTGAAAGGTCACCTTTTTCTTGTCCTGTCATAGAAAATTTCATATGCATTGAGCCTCTTTTAAGAGGTCAACTGTCTTAAAAGATCACTTTTTCTTTGTCCCAAAGGTGACCTCTTAATACAGGTTTAACTAGAATACATAGAGTCAAACTTGCCCATGCAGTCACCTGTATTAAAAGGTCAATTTTTTCTTGTTCTGTCATAGAAAATTTCATGCATACACTCTTATAAGACCGCTCACACTCAAAGGCCACTCATCTTATCAGGCCACATTTCAGATACACTGAGAGATAGTAAAATACTACTAAATTGTCCCCCTCAAGAGAACTGAAGGGGTGGTCTTATAAGAGGAAGTATTACTGTGCCACATATTGATGATATACATTATACGTTATCAGTCTCCAGATGTTATACATCCCATTTTAAAGGGCAGTGGTTTCGTTAAAAGGTGAGGCGTCAACCTTTTAACAAAACCACTGCCCTTTAATATGGGATGTATAACATCTAGAGACTGATAGCATTTTTATCTGAATGATCTAACATTAATAAGTATGTCCTTATTATAGGAAAAACATAAATAGTGTATCTTTGGACAAAGCTCACAGAGAGCTATTATTGATTTTCTGTCATTTTGTGAAATGTGTGTGGTCTGCTGTGCACAATTTAAATGGATAGCACATAGGTGAGAGCGATTATTGATTTTCTGTCACGGCAGCTTCCCTGAAGTTTTAAAAGTACCTTTTTACTTTTAGCCAATCAAAATTCTACTTGCCACGAGAACATCAGATAATGTATATAATTAGGAGCGGATTTGGTTAATATGTTTATAATAGAAGGACTGGAAATCTTTTTTCGAATTAATACTTGAAATTCAAAGTGTCTTGTTAGGATAATAGTAAATCAGTGAAGATTTAGACAAATCAATGGGCCGTCATGGTCGTGATCGTATGGTAGTTGGATTTCTAACTACCTATGCCATCAGTGCCTATCACTATTAACGCTATGAGTTTGAATCCTGTTCATGACGAGATGTACTCAATACAACATAATGTGATAAAGTTTGTCAGTAACTTGTGACAGGTCGGTGATTTTCTCTGGTACTCTGGTTTCCTCCATCACACCAATAAAACTTAGCACCACGATATAACTGAAATATTGTTATCTTGAAAGTGATGTTAAATACTATAACTATAACCCTTTATAATAAGAGGACTCTAGTGTCAATTAGGATAATCGTAAGTTAGTGAAACTTCAGAGGAATTGATCCAGTCGTAATTTGTGTGCCTGAAATTTTAATATTCCCTGTATTGTCTTTACTACAAGGCTTCAAGGCAAATGCAGAATCTAATCTTTATCACTCCTTACTTGAGATTAAGGTTATTTTTACTGAGATTTTGTTGAAAGTGGCATTAAATACCCTAACCCAAACCCTAATATTGTGGTGTTAAAACACCTAACCCAGACAAATCAATCCAGTTGTTATTTGTGTCCCTGAAAATTTTAGTATTCCTTGTATTGTCTTTACCACAATGCTTCAAGGCAAATGCAGAATCTAATCTCAAACATTAATCCAAGCTTGAGACTATAGTTATAATAATCAGTTGTGATCTTGAATGTGAGATGGGACAATTCCACCCGAGGGAGCATATTTACCCGTCAGAAACAAGGCTTGTCGAGTTTCTGATGAAAGAAAATGTTAAATGGAATTGTTTTGTCTCGCATTGTAAGACATGACTTTATTTTTCGAGAGAGAAAAATCAGTTGTAAATGTTCTAATTAAAAATAGCTGCCATTGGAAAAATATTTTACTTCTAAGCTATGCAGTATATTGAAAAATGTATACAGTATCTGAAATGATCATATGGGTTTTAGTTCTGTCATGAGAAATACATGTATAGGTATATTATGGGTCCAATTTTACAAAGCCAAGAATATTTTTCAGCTGCATGGGATTAGAGTTATAGTGCATAATGCCATTCTCAACAATATTTCAGTTATATTGTGGTGGTCAGTTTAATTGGTGGAGAAAACTGGAGTATCCGGAGAAAACCAGCAACTTACTGCAAGTTACTGACAAACTTTATCACATAATGTTGTATTAAGTACACCTCCCCATGAAGGGGCTTCAAAGTCATAATGTTTGTGGTTATATGGCACTGATTGCATAGGTAGTAGTAAATCCAACTACCTTACGATTACGACCATGACAGTCCCTTGACAGCTAGATGTACATGTACCCTTCAGAAATTATTTATATAGCAAGTTGACACCATGAGCTGGTTTAATATACATTAATGTACATATATACATACTGTACATGTAGGTTAATCTCTTTATGTAAACTTTACAATTTACAAAATCGTCAAATCAAGTACTGAATTGGAAAATAAAATTGATTATTCCATGTTGAAACGGAACACCAGCTATGAATATCAAAAGATGTGAAATAAAACGCTGGCCTAACCTGGATTGATAAGTTACAAAAAGCCATGGCAAGGTAGATCTTTAAAATAGGTAATAAAAATCTATAAGTTTTGTTCTTTGGAGTGCTGTTAAAAATCATGTAAAATTTATGGAATGGGAGATGATGATTTATTACATATGATTATTATATAAGGTGGGGTATTACTTACATTTGTATGTTAATAGCAATAGATGTTTATAGACAATTTGCATGGATTTTTTTGGATAATAAAGGACTTCGTCCTTTTAACGGTAGGCTCTCCGATTTTTCCTCTTTCTATATTGATAGCCAAATATCTGTTCACCGGAAGTTTAAAAAAATAGATCAATTGATATTTAGAAACACAAAAGAAATATATTTCAATGAAAAATTCCCAATTCTTTAATTATTTACTCTATGCAAAATCGAAATAAACTTGAAATAAAATTCTAATAATAAATCTCTTTTTACGAAACTGGACGGAAGAGCGGCGTAGGTAAAATGAATGGAACAGCCATAGCAAATCGGCTACAAAATTCATTCAAAATAAAAGAAAGTAACATGTACAGATCATCGTATTATTGAAATTTTAGGACTTCGTCCTTCAAACAGGTGGCCTGTCTCATATTATTACTGGTACATATTAATTACATGTTGTTAAATATCAATTTTCAGTGAGTAAATGATTGTTGTTTAATAAGATGAAAGCATATTGAAGGGATGGTGTTTAACATCACTTTCAACAATATTTCAGATATATTGTGGCAGTCAGATTTATTGGTGGAGGAAACCGGAGAAAGCCACCAACCTGCCACAAGTTACTGACAAACTTTATCACATAACGTTGTATCAAGAACACCTCTATGAGTGGGATTCAGACTCACAATGTTAGTGGTTATAGGCACTGATTGCATAGGTAGTTGTAAATCCAACTACAATACAATCGGACCATGACGCCCCCTAAGCAGCTAGATGTACATTACCCCGGCCTCCAGAAATTATTTATATAGCAAGTTGACACCATGAGCTGGTTTCATATACATTAATATACATACATGTATATACTTATGTCAATCTCTTTGTGTAAACTTTACAATTTACGATCATTTAAAATAGGTAATAAAAATCTACAAGTTTTGTTCTTTGGAGTGCTGTTAAAAATGATGTAAAATTTATGGAATGGGGGATGATGATTTATTACATATAATTATTATATATGGTGGGTTATTACTTACGTTTGTATGTTAATAGCAATAGATGTTTATAGACAATTTGCTTTGATTTTTTTGGATAATAAAGGGCTTCGTCCTTTTAACAGTAGGCTGTCCGATTTTTCCTCCTTTCTATATTGATAGCCAAATATCTGTTCACCGAAAGTTTAAAAAAATAGATCAATTGATATTTAGAAACACAAAAGAAATATATTTCAATGAAAAATTCCCAATTCTTTAATTATTTACTCTATGCAAAATCGAAATAAACTTGAAATAAAATTCTAATAACAAATCTCTTTTTATGAAACTCTGGACGGAAGAGCGGCGTAGGTAAAATGAATGGAACAGCCATAGCAAATCGGCTACAAAATTCATTCAAAATAAAAGATAATAACATGTACAGATCATCGTATTATTGAAATTTTAGGACTTCGTCCTTCAAACAGGTGGCCTGTCTCATATTATTACAGGTACATATTAATTACATGTTGTTAAATATCAATTTACACTGTAAATGATTGTTGTTTAATAAGATGAAAGCATATTGAAGGGATGGTGTTTAATATCACTTTCAACAATATTTCAGTTATATATGGCAGTCAGATTTATTGGTGGAAAAAACCGGAGAAAGCCACCAACCTGCCACAAGTTACTGACAAACTTTATCACATAGTGTTGTATCGAGAACACCTCTATGAGTGGGATTCAGACACACAATGTTAGTGGTTATAGGCACTGATTGCATAGGTAGTTGTAAATCCATCTACAATACAATCGGACCATGATGCCCCCTAAGCAGCTAGATGTACACTACCCCAGCCTCCAGAAATTATTTATATAGCAAGTTGACGCCATGAGCTGGTTTAATATACATTAATATACATACATGTATATACTTATGTCAATCTCTTTGTGTAAACTTCACAATTTACGATCATCAAATTAAGTGCTGAATTGAAAAATAAAATTGATTATTCCGTGTTGAAACTGAACACCAGCTATGAATATCAAAAGATGTGAAATAAAACGCTGGCCTAATCGGGATTGCTAAGTTACAAAAAAGTTTACAATTTACGATCATTTAAAATAGTCAATAAAAATCTATAAGTTTTGTTCTTTGGAGTGCTGTTAAAAATCATGTAAAATTTATGGAATGGGAGATGATGATTTATTACATATGATTATTATATATGGTGGGTTATTACTTACATTTGTATGTTAATAGCAATAGATGTGTTTATAGACAAATTGCATTGATTTTTTTGGATAATAAAGGACTTCGTCCTTTTAACGGTAGGCTGTCCGATTTTTCCTCCTTTCTATATTGATAGCCAAATATCTGTTCACCGGAAGTTTAAAAAAATAGATCAATTGATATTTAGAAACGCAAAAGAAATATATTTCAATGAAAAATTCCCAATTCTTTAATTATTTACTCTGCAAAATCGAAATAAACTTGAAATAAAATTCTAATAAAAAAATCTCTTTCTACGAAACTCTGGACGGAAGAGCGGCGTAGGTAAAATGAACGGAACAGCCATAGCAAATCAGCTACAAAATTCATTCAAAATAAAAGATAATAACGTGTATGGATCATCGTATTATTGAAATTTTCGTCCTTCAAACAGGTGGCCTGTCTCATATTATTACTGGTACATATTAATTACATGCAGCATGCCCATTCACGTACTGCAGTACGTGTTTCACGTAGAATAAAAATCATGCACGTATAATTGAAAGAACCCTACGTGCGTGCACGTAAAGAACCCGTTGTGAGCACTATAAAAATTACCTTTTGTTTACAATTCACTTCAAAGTACGTAATAGAGTTGTTCTGATTAGTTAAATAACCATTTTTGTTGTTTAACCAGCAGCAATGTTTTATTTATTCAACTGCTAGCTTTTTGTCAAAATTGAGAGCAAAGAAGGTAGAAAAACTGCATAATTCGTCATTTTACCGAAAATTTCGAAAATGAAATACTGGAATCGGCTTCCGGGAACGACTATTTCCGGTTTTGCCGATAATAAAAAAAATTAATTAATGCCGACCGACCGACCCTAGATTTTTTTGACATGTGACAGTAAACACATATTTTTTTTGGCCTAATATTTGCAAAAAACAGCATGGTGCACGCCCTTGTGTGGAGAAAATGCAGTTCATTTTCTTTGTACCCCCAAATGAAGAGTTAGAGGGTACATTGCACCCCCAAAAATGAAGGTAAATGGGTACATGTACCCTCAGATGAAAAAACCTGTGGGCATACTGACATGTTATTCAATATCAATTTCGAGTGAGTAAATGATTGTTGTTTAAAAAGATGAAAGCATATTGAAGGGATGGTGTTTAACATCACTTTCAACAATATTTCAGGTATATTGTGGCAGTCAGATTTATTGGTGGAGGAAACCGGAGAAAGCCACCAACCTGCCACAAGTTACTGACAAACTTTATCACATAGTGTTGTATCGAGAACACCTCTATGAGTGGGATTCAGACTCACAATGTTAGTGGTTATAGGCACTGATTACATAGGTAGTTATAAATCCAACTACAATACAATCGGACCATGACGCCCCCTTGGCAGCTAGATGTACACTACCCCGGCCTCCAGAAAAGTTGACGCCATGAGCTGGTTTAATATACATTAATATACATACATGTATATACTTATGTCAATCTCTTTGTATAAACTTTACAATTTACGATCATCAAATTAAGTGTTGAATTGAAAAATAAAATTGATTATTCAATGTTGAAACTGAACACCAACTATGAATATCAAAAGATGTGAAATAAAATGCTGGCCTAACCGGGATTGCTAAGTCATAAGAAGCCATGGCAAGGTAGATCTTTAAATTACAGGGTAGGTGATAAAAATCTATGTTTCATTCTTTGGATTGCTGTTAAAAATCACGTAAAATTTATGGAATAAAAATCACGTACAATTTATGGAATGGGAGATGATTTGATTACCTATGATTATATAAGGACAGGTGGGTTATAACTTATATTAGTATGTTAATGGACAATGAACAGGATTTTTTGGGATAATAATTAATATTATATATTAATTACTAAGTACGTGTTGTTTGATATTAATTTTGAGTGAGTAAACAATTGTTCTTTAATAAGGTCAAAGCATATTAAAGGGGGGAAAATGGTGTTTAACATCACTTTCAACAATATTTCAGTTATCTATGGAATTTGTATATTTAATAATAAGCATATTAATTTAATGATTAGAGTTAGGGTTCAGGTAAGTACCGTATAACCGGTAATTTCTGCGGTATTCTGCGGACCGCAGAAATTAAAATCGCAGAATATTATGTAAAATAATTGTTTAATGTGCCGTACAAAATACGTTTTCAAACTTTTTAACTCCAATTCGGCAGTAAGTGTCAAATATTTAATTAGTCGTAATTACTATATCCAGATAAACAAAACCTGGTACTAAACAAATGTTTACACACCGATTAAAGGTTATTTAGCTGTGGCATGATGCATGATTTTTATCTGTTAATTACAATTACTCCAGATCAAGAAATATGATTGTACCAAGCTGACGCTGACAATAATTGAAACAATCGCCAGATTAAATGTTTACAATCATAATAAAGTTTATTCAAGCAATATTTAAAATTGTTATTTCATAAATTAACATTAGTTTTTTTTTAAATTCTTGCAGTAGCTTCGATTGAATAATATTAAACTGTGTGATCTCGGGATTCATCTAAAAACCAAACAATTAGAAATGTACTGGTAGTAGAATTCCAGTTAACCTGATTTTTTATGTCTACATTATACTAAAAGAATTGAATACATGCAATTGCTTCTAATCATAATTCTTTTTAAAAAATTGTCATATGATGAAGTATGAAAATTCAACATTAAAAATATATATCCGAAATATACCGATATCGATCCAACTGTTGACTTCGTATTTCCTGTCAACAATATAGAACGCGAAAACTGAAAAATTTGTTTCTCAAGACAAATTTGAAGTTAACAAAATGCGTATTCAGAAGTTGTAGCATTTGAAAACTTTCTAAAGAACTTAATATGTTTTTACTTCTAAGGATCACTGTAATGTGCACCAGTTGTTTATCGTAACATCGTTTCACTTGTTGCTTCCTATAATATAAACAATTTTTTTTTCGGTGCCAAGATTTACAATCTGCAAAAGTTAAATGTCTTCTTTTTAGACCAAAACCGCAGAAATTACTGGTTATACGGTATACTATTTTTGGATGGGAGTGTCATAAGAAACTCTTTCTTACATTGTTCCTGAGGCTTAGGCAGGTTTAGGCAGGTTGCACTATATATGTATTGTTATATAGACAAACTGTGTTTCTTATTTGTTTGGATCAAATCCTTGTAGTTTTCCTGGGGGAAGGGGGGGTTGTACCGTAATTATATGTTTAACAATTTCCTCCTATCAGCAGTATAGACCTTTTTATTCTTAAAAACATGGGCGTGGCCATTATCGACTTCCGAGTGTGTCCGCCATTAATAAAGTGTAAAAATCTTATGTTCTCAGGGTTTATCGATATGCTAATGTATGGTTCCTCTAGTACAGGTTTCACAATATACTGTTATTTTGGCTTGAAATTCAATGATAACACCTGCTGTGAAGTGATTTGTAAACGGAGATATAATGATAATGATATAATGACAACAAATAAATTACCCGGTATGTATTTTTTTTTTTCTTAATTACCGTTATTTTCCCCATAGAAAATCAGTATAAATCCTACTTGATAAAAAACTGCATGCACTTTTTTGGTTTTTTTTGTTGCTTTTTAATATTTTGTATGAAATTAAAAAGTAAATATATAAATTATAATATATGCTTTTTGAAATTATTACTATGCAATTTAAAGTGAAGTAATAATGAAAAAAAGTGTGCCTAACTTATAAGAAAGAACTTAACTTTTAATGTGACTGACATCTTAAGGTGCATTTTTCAATTCTGTTTTATTTTATTTATTTTTTGTTTGTTAAATTGTAAAATAAATAAAAACTTTTTGTCGGTCAATTTCTTTATAGGGATCTGTAGTGAAGATGAAAAGGAATTTCAGTTTTTGTTCAGTTTTATCAAATTAAAACATCTGAATATCTGAATTTCTTTATTTGAAAAAAAAAAGTTTCATGAGGAACCTAATATAACTATTTGCTCCCAGGTTTCAGATACGTGAACCGGACGGGCATTTTTCACCCCATTTGTCTTCTTTTTTAAATTTCTTTGCCAGGATTTCATAGTTTTATATTGATTTATTCTTTAATTTTATATGTTTTTGAAGATTAATTAAAATTTAATATTGACGTGTTAAGGAAGTGGTAGCGCTTTCTAGACTTGTAGTCTGCTGAAGGTCGACCGTGTCAACAGCGATGCAATGCTTCCCGGGTTTGGCACTTAAGGGAATAGACAGTCGTGTCATTTTGCAACAAAGGTGTTAAATTCATATTGTAGAAAGATAACTATCATTATAACTGATAGTTAACTGTGTATTGCATAACAAGTTATAACAAAGACATCACTAAAACGCAAAAATTTAATTTATGTATTGAGTTGATTCTTAAATGTATTTGATTTGCAATATGACAGTTAAACTCTACCCCCTTCCCACAAAGGGTTAAAAATGATAAAAATATATATAACTGAATTATAATGACAAAAAACTAAAAGAAAAAAAAATCGCCAAATTTTGTTGTAGGACATCATGTCGTTCATTTTTACTTCTTACAGAATCAAGATTTATTTCAAGATTTATCTGCAGAAATGCGATACCTCTTTGTAAATTGTTAATTATTTTATGCGGCTTCTATATGAAAAACAATAATCCTCTACCGTATACGGAAGGAACATTATTCCTCCACATATTTGCTACTCTATCATTGTGCAAATGATTGATTTTTTGGTCAATTGCATAAGTGCTCCCTACATCATAAAAATATGCGACTTTGTGAAGTGAAGACAATATTCGAAGGGAACTTAGTTCTTTTGTACAAAATTTAGTAAAAAATGTGTGTTGAGGGTTTCCATACCGACCGTTTTTTGTTTTTTTTTTGCGTACCCTGTTTTGTATTGAAATTCTGCCACATAAGCAAGGTTAAAATCTGAATAGCTACAGATTGATTTGTTAGCCCACATCTGGCAACAATTTTTATAATTATTTCGACAGTTTACTATTGCACAGTTTTTACCAGAACCACGGGAATAAGCCATAAAATATCAACTGAAGCGTGTTTATCTAATCCAATTATGAATACTGATTAATCGTAACTAGAGTAAACAACCGATTGTTACACTTTCTTAATGGCGGACGATAGTAAATCCACCTAGCGTCCACGAACGATAGCTAGGTAATCACCGATTTCTGAAAACGTCTATATTTACTCATGTAATGATCATTATTTTCAATGCTAAAGTTGCAAAAAGAAATAATTTTTCAAAAAAAAAAATCTAAAATGTCATTTTTTTTAATTTTTTTTTATCATTGGAATTTGACGTTGAATTCATTTGTAGCATACTTCCTCTTAGTGAATTTGTCATATGTCAAAATTGTATGTGGAATCTCTCTTGTTTTTGTCACTTCACCATTTTTACAGGTACATAGAAGAAAAATTGCCTCAAACCTTGTCAATTTTTACCTGTTGAAATTTACATGTGAAGCCAATACTTTAAATATAATTTTGTGTATTGGCATATCCAATATATTTGTATAATATAATGAGTCTGTTTAATCTATTGATTATCTATGTAAGGAATTAATATTAGCTGAGTTTTGTTTACTATTGGTCAAAACTTTTTCATGTTGGAATAAGTTCAAGGTCATGACCTAGATATTGGTCAGAAATTATATTACCTGTGAAAAAAAAAATGTATGATAATTTTACAATTAACAAGTTGAATAAATAGATGTACATTGAAATATGGAAATACATATTTAAAGTCATAGTAACTATTCATGTGGAAGAAAATTAATTATTCACATGGATGTAAATTTTGAATAATTTTTAAACAATGTAAATTGTATTTTTCCCACTTTGTGGCATTGAATTGAAACAATGATAATGGAAATAAGACTAGCTATCGCAAAACAAGCTACAGGTTTTATATGGATTTTTACTGTTTTCTGAAGGAATTTTGGATAAAAAGAACTGAGATTTTTTTACTGTTTTCTGTAGAAATATTGGATAAAAAGAATTGAGATTTTTACTGTTTTCTGAAGGAATATAGGATAACAAATTTAAAAAATACTGTGACAAAGAGAATAACACAATGGCTGCATAGAGAGAGTTTTTCTTCTATATGAAGAACATTGAATAAAAAAATATTGTTACAAAGTGAATGGGAATTAAAGAGAGACATATTAAGATCATGGATTTCTTCTGTATTATGAAGAACCTGGGATAAAATTAAAAAAGATACATTACTGGGGAAAAATAGAAAATAGCTTGGACTGTACTCAAGAGAGATTTATTTTATATTATGAAGAACATCAATAAAAAGATTAAGGTTTTTACTTATTTTTTAAGGGAAATTAGATAAAAAGAAAAAAATATTGTGACTAAAAGAATGACAAAAGTTATATAGAAATAGATTTTTATCTATTTTACTGTATTGTGAAGTTTTCGGATAAAACTAAAATGTTACCGTGAAAAAATAGAAAATAACCTGGTGTGTATTCCGAGAGATTTCTTCTGTTATGAAAAACGTTGAATCAAAATTTTGTATTACGAAGAATCGCCGATAAAAATAAAAAAATATATATGGTACAAAATAGAAAATAACAGGAGCTGTATTCTGAGAGATGTCTTCTATATTTTGAAAAACGTTGCATAAAAACAATTGAGATTGTTAACTACAGTATTTTCTGGAGTATGTGCGATAAAAAAAAAAGCGTCATTTTTTATGATAACAAATGTTTTAACGGAAAGAAACATTGATTGAATCTTGTATAAATGTTGATTATTATTGATTGATATATATAATTGCTGTGTGATTGTTAATCGATCGAACAATGAATGCCTGTATTTGACCTTTTTCTATGACATAAACTAAAGGTACGATTTGTTGTAAGGTAAATAAATTATTGATATTAAAGGTGGGAACCGATTACTTAATGTACACAATCCAGGTGTAATGGCATGACATAATGGTGATTGAAATGATTATATATTTGGCGATTTAATTTTCATCACCTGCAGACGGAAACAACATATCTGAATGTCCAAATGAATTTTGAATACAATGTACTTTATGTACATGTTAGGTTATTGAGTACCGATAAATCCGACCAGGTACAAAATCCTATTCAATATATTTACCTTGGACTTTGAAAATCTATATTTACATCTACAATTCAGCAATTGGAAGAAAAAAAACAACATTAAACATCAATGAAATTGATTCAAGCCATAATTGGATTAGAATCTTGGGAAATGAATTCTTAATGTGTGCAAGCTAGTCTCATATCTGGCTACCTGTCAACAATGTAATAATATTGTAATCATAAAGAATTTAAATAGCATTCTTTGCTCCTACGATTAAAAACGGCTTATGGAATTAAAACTTTGTTAATTAAATTACTCCCCAATGATAATATTCGTTAAAAGAAAATAAAGGTGTGGATTAACATATAAATTATAAATACTTTTGCACGAATATATGGCTAATGGCCGTTTGAGTATATTGTTGTGAGCCTAAGAGCGAGATCGGACGGATTCCAGAACTTACAAAATAAATAACATCCAGGAATAAGAACATCTTAGGGACTGCTGTTTTTATTCGTGTTAAGTTTATTACATCATAAAGAATAACCTAATGTCTAACGATTGATGAATGACTGCTTTTATTTCCGAATTGTGACATTTTTAACGCTTAATAAAAGTCGTAATTGAAAGACATTTTTTTTCGTATGACCAAATATAAGCTTTTATGTAGTGTCGGTGTAGATATTTGTGTGTACTGTGAATTTCTATAGGATGACGGCAGAAGATTTCGTAAATTTCTGCATGACATTTTAATGCAAAATTATATGCGTGTGGTTGTGTGTACATTCAGAAGATTTCGTAATGTGCTGCATGACAATTTAATGTAAAATTAAAATGAACGAAAGTGCAATTAAAATTTTGAAGTGTATTGATTGATATAATATTAATACAAGTTCTTTATTGTGATATATGTGGCTGTACATCTTAACAAGAAATACATTTCTTGCATACGTGAACAAGAAATACATTTCTTGCATACGTGACATGGAGAAAGAAGACACATGTCAAACATTTCATTGAAGATCGTTAATAGGAATTTACAATGCTATATATGAATTTATTATCATTATCGGTGAAATAAATCGTAGAAGAATTAGTTTTGAAAAAAAACGTGATTTGCTGCATGTTTATGGAATAAACAATCTTTTTTTTTTTGGTTAAAAAGAAGAAAAACCATTTTTCAAAGAAAAAGATAAAAAAACGAGATCAGATTCTTTAATGTGGAAGGAAGAAAAACAAATGATATTTTTGTCGTAAATTAAGAAGATTCACCTTACAATAGGATTAGAAACGAAACAAAACTAAATTAAGGTCGCCTGTCGCTAATGCTTAAGCTTGATTTCTCAGAAAATCTGCTCATACTTTGTGTCGAAAACATCTGCAAGTGTGGAGATTCTAACTGGAAATAATTTTACCCACTGAAAAAAAAACAAAAAACCCACCAGGAAGTAGTATTATTATTAGAATGTATTTTGTAAATCCTGGATTCCATGAAGCATGCAATTTTATTTAAGTCAACAATATATCTAGGTGAACTTATAACTTGGAATACACGAAAACTTTAATTGTGTTGCTAAAGCTGTATAGACTAGAATTGTGACATTAGACGATTGGCACATTGTGGTTTGGACTGTATGTATACATTGAAAATTTTAAGAAATGGTGTTTGTTGGGTTTTTTTTTAATGAAATTCTAAGAATTTGATATGCAGACATGTCATCGTGTCTCTGATACTGATCACTATGAACGTGTATGAGGTTCGATACGAAATTTTATATTGAGAATTGGGTATCGGAATACAGTATTTTACAACAAGGAATTATTCAAGGTCTTATTCTAAACGGATGAGGGATATTATTGATACAATGAATATTGATACAATGAAATCTGGAAAAACTGGGGGGTTTTTTCAGGAATAGCTAGACTTGCATGCTTCCAATTAGTTTATTAGGCAAGTGTGATAATCTTCAAGGAAATGTTAAAAAAAAAAAATGTTACCAGAAATACAGATATCTGAAATACTGCTACATTGTACTAATTCAGGTTAAATCTATTGAACAATTTGAGTTTGTAAAACTCCAAGTAGACAGAACTTATATTTGAAGTCTAGATTTTTTTTATGTACTTTGTGGAACGAAATGTTAAGATAGGGCTTGTCAAACATTTTGAGACAAAAGTTATATCTGGAGCATACATTTTTTGTGCTTTGCAGAATGAAATATTAGACCGGGCTTGTCGAATAATTTGAGACGAAAGTTATATCTGAAGTATAATTGTTTTTTGTGCTTTGCAGAATGAAACGTTAAGACAGGGCTTGTCAAAATATTTGAGACAAAAGTTATATATCTGAAGTATAAATTATTTTTTATGTGCTTTACGGAATGAAGCGTTAGACAGGGCTTGTCGAATAATTTGAGACGAAAGTTATATCTGAAGTATAATTGTTTTTTGTGCTTTGCAGAATGAAACGTTAAGACAGGGCTCGTCAAAATATTTGAGACAAAAGTTATATATCTGAAGTATAAATTATTTTTTATGTGCTTTACGGAATGAAGCTTGTCGAATAATTTGAGACGAAAGTTATATCTGAAGTATAAATTGTTTTGTGCTTTGCAGAATGAAATGTTAAGACAGGGCTTGTCGAACAATTCGAGACAAAAGTTATATATCTGAAGTATAGATTATTATTTTTGTGCTTTACGGAATGAAACGTTAGACAGGGCTTGTCAAACAATTTGAGACAAAAGTTGTATATCTGAAGTTTAGATTTTTTGTGTGCTTTGCGGAATGAAATGAAACTTTAGACTTATAAAAATTAAGCGACTGTCCGCAGACCATATGATCAAGATGTGCGATAAGTATGGAAATATTGACTGTTACTAACGAGGAGCTGTATTGTTGTGGATATTCTACTGATGACTTGCTGAGAGAGCTTGAAGGTTGTTATTAAATTTCCAATAATTGAAATAGCATAGTTTTTTTCCCTTTTTATTTTACAACATTTCTGTTGGTGGGTTTAAATTCTATCAGGTGGAACTAGGAAGTTGAGTAAATATTTAATTTATAACAGTATCGAGTGTTAGGCGTTTTAAAACTTGTCTCCTATATATGATTGATACATTTCTTGTTTGTATAATCAATAAAGTACATTGTATTTAAATGTGTTTAAATTAAAATACCTTACCGGTAATGCAACAATGCAACATCGTATGTTAAGCAGGTATGCATGCATGAGTAAAATTATAGGAAAACACGTTTTGTTTGTAAACAATATTTATTTTGATTAATCTGCTGCTTGACTTATATATAAAAACAACTGGTGCAAAATAATAACGACATGTTTGGTTTACCTTTCACAGGTGTGGTGCATACCTGTGCGTTGTATTAACGAAGCAATCAACTGGATTAGATCTTTGGATGACTACGCTTATTTAACTATATAGCACAGTTTATTAATTACGTTTTTAAATATCAATAGAGCTTTGGCAAAATGTCGACCGACTTAAATTTCTAACCCTGCAGTTAAAGATTAAAAACCATTGTTTGGATATTGACAGCATTCAATACAAATTATTTGTGAAGAACTTAATATTTTATTTACAGTACCTCGATAAATTTATTCATAGATTTTGTTTAACTTTGTGAATTTGGAATCTATCTTGAACTGGCAGCGACAGAATATTTATTTTCTTCATTTTGTATTTGTTTAAACCAGATTTATCATTGATAAAGGATGAAGTCCTTCTAACGGTAAGCTGTCCGATTTTTCCTTCTATATTGATAGCCAAAAATCTGCTCACCGGAAGTTTAAAAAATAGATCAATTGATAGTTTAGAAACGCAAAAGTAATCTATTTCAATGAAAAATTCCCAATTCTTTGATTATTTACTCTAAAATATTTTCAAATAAATTTTTGTTTGTTTGAAAATTGAGTATAATATTCTAGTTTTTTTAAAGAATTTGCAATAAGTTTACTTCAAGCTATGTAAATGTCGCTAAATTATGTCACCAGTAAAATCTGTTCAAGATGGGTGTGGTCGATTTACAGGGTGGCTTTCGCATTGCCTGATGGGGCCCCCATAATATCATTAGCCTAGGAGGGGGGAGGGGGGGGCAAAAGGTCATAATCCAGTCCTGTATATATGCTTTTGAATTGTTTTTAGATTGAAGATTTAACATTTGGTCAATATTTTCATATTTGAAATCATTTATAATTGTTGTCATATTTTTATTTGATTGAAGATATCTTAGTTCAGGTTATAATGCACATATGAATACTGTGGATTCATTTTTACCAATTTACATGGATTTTGTGGTTAGTATCCAACCATGAAATTATATTAAAGGGTTGGGATTATGGTGTTTAATGCCACTTTCAACAATATTGTTGTTGAAAGTGACATTAAACACCATAACCCTAACTAACCCTGTATGTTTTGTTCACTTGTAACACCATAGTACTTTGATGTTTTTCTATGTGATACAACAAACATATCAACAAGAAAAAGCAGGAAATGGGATAAAATTGATATATTATATGAAATAAGTACCGTAATTAATTTATTGATTTTCCCTCATTTTCTGCATTTTCATTAAAATTTGCATTTTATATAAGAAAAAAAAAAATAATTGAGTACTGCTCTTATTGATTATTGATTAGTGATGAGCATCCAGCGGAAAATACTTCATGCATATTCAGGACAAGAATAAGTTCAACGATTTAAAAAAAAATCAAGACAGAAAGCAGGAATGTATGTACGAACAAATTTACCTTTTGTAATGTCTTCTTTTTAAACATTTTCAAAACAGGACTGAGTTGCACAAACTTCAATGAAATTTAAGTGTCAGTTAAAACTTAATTGACACATAAAATTACTTGAAATGTACATGAAATTAATTTACACTTACTTAAGGTTTAATTGAGACTTTCATTTAATTGAAGTTTGTGTAACCCAGTCCATATCTTTAACATGCAGGGAGCGTGCCACTCTCCAAGTGTGTTACCCTCTAGTACTATGGTCAATTATTTGGCTCCCCCCCCCCCTTTTTCCACTCTAACACACCACACATTATCACACAAATGACTGACAACATAAGCATGGACAGTGCACAGTATGGTCAGTGGATCATTGTACATGTAGTTGACTGACTACTAGCTAAGCAGCTAGAATCTGTAATGTCTTGTTTTTCAGATTTTTGTTTTTATCATTTAGTTAGAAAAGATATGAATGTAAATGAACATGAGATACTATTCAGAGTTAGGGTTAGGGTAAAAGTGTTTAACGCTACTTTCAACAATATTTCAGTTATATCGCTGCGTTCGGTTTTATTGTGGAGGAAACTGGCCTGGAGTACCCGGAAAAAACCCCACAAACCTGCCGCAAGTCACTGACAAACTTTATCACATAATGTTGTATCGAGTACACCTCACCTGAGCGTAGTTCAAACTCACAACATTAGTGGTGATAGGCACTGATTGCATAGATAGCTGTATATTCAACATTACACAAATTCAAGTAAATGAACTGTGCTTTTATTGTTATGTTTATATTTTTATTTACAGTTCTCTGTTCCGATCGTCTAACACAGATGACCAAGACATACAATGACATTGAGGCTGTTAATAGATTATTAGAAGAGGTAAACATTATAATGTCAGGATCAAATAAAAACTCATCATCCTTAATTTAAGTGTCTTTATTCTAATTTAAGTGTCTTTATTCTAATTAAAGAGTCTTTATTCTAATTTAAGAGTCTTTATTCTAATTTAAGTGTCTTTATTCTAATTAAAGAGTCTTTATTCTAATTTAAGAGTCTTTATTCTAATTTAAGTGTCTTTATTCTAATTTAAGTGTCTTTATTCTAATTAAAGAGTCTTTATTCTAATTTAAGAGTCTTTATTCTAATTTAAGTGTCTTTATTCTAATTTAAGTGTCTTTATTCTAATTTAAGTGTCTTTATTCTAATTTAAGAGTCTTTATTCTAATTTAAGTGTCTTTATTCTAATTTAAGTGTCTTTATTCTAATTTAAGTGTCTTTATTCTCATATAAACCTCTTGAATTAGAATAAAACTGCTGAAATTAAAAAAACATACATCCTAAATTAGGAGTTCTGATTTTCGTGTGTTGGGTACCAAATATTACAGCTTTAAATGCATAAAATAGCAGATTTTAAACAACATTGGAGCTTAAAGTTTGATGCTTATTTATTTTTCTTAGAAAAAACTTTGCTTAAAAATCTGTAGATCAACATTTCTTTGGTGTGGCCTTGCCATATTGTGTGTTTAATGTGAATCAACACAGTAATACACAATACACATAGCATATAAGAGTATATGTCAGATTCAGTTCAGTATGTGGAGCAAGTAATACACAATTAACACACAACATGGAGTTCAGTATCTAGAACAAGTTTATCATTGTATATATAGATAATAACCTTAGATTAGAATTTTGGGTGCTTGATGACAAATCAATAATTTTATCAATAATATTTTGCCATCACTTGGCGTCCATCGTCTGTCGTCCGTTAACTTTTCACATTTTAATCTTCTCCTCTGAAACCCCTTAGCCAAATGAACTGAAACTTGGAAGGAAGCATCTATGGAAGGTTTTCTATAAAGATTGCACATTTTGTCCCTATCCGTTAAAAACATGGCCAACACGGGCAATTCTTGTTTCTGATTGGTTGATTTCTAAAAAATCTTCTCTGAAACTGCTTGGCCAAATGAACCCAAACTTGGTAGGAAGCATCTATGGAAGGTCCTCTATAAAGATTGCTCATTTCGTCTCGATCTGTTAACAAACATGTTCGCCACAGGCAATTCTTATTGCTGATGGGTTGATTTCTAAAAAAATCTTCTCCTCTAAAACAGAGTAGCCAAATAAACCGAACTTTGGTAGGAAGCACCTATGGAAGGTTCTGTATAAAGTTTCCTCAAAACAGAATGAAAGGTGAGCTACACAGGCTCAGCCCAATGAGCCTCTAGTTATTTTTTTAATGGACAAAATTGGAATACCTTGAAATCTGTCTAAAACGAAACATGGTCGGTGGTTTTCTCCGGGTACTTCACCAATAAAACTGACCACCACGATATAAATGAAATATTGTTGAAAGTGGCGTTAAACACCATAACCCTATCCCTATACTTTTTCAAAATTGTTTGTGTAAACACAGGTATTTTTTCCTTGGTCTTAAAGTCATAAAACTTTATATATAGAGTATAATGTTTGCACTTGTCAAAAATCATCATATCAAATCAAATCACTGTTGATGGTGGATACAGTGTTCTGATATAATGCAAATTTACAGTTGATAAAATATGGAAATCTGTCTAAAAAAAAATGAACTAAAAAAGCCATGTGCTCTTGAAGTATTAATTGGCGTATCCTGCCTCACAAATACCACCCGTTGTGAAATCATGCTTCTTAAAAAAACAGTTAATATGATGTATTTTGTTATATATTACAGAAAGAAAGAGATTTAGAACTTGCAGCACGTATTGGTCAGACACTTCTCACAAAGAATCAGGAGTTAGTCGATAAAAATGAGAATTTGGAAGAACAACTGTCATCTGTTGCAGATAAGGTACAGTCATGCCTGCTTTAGTGACCACCTCTATTTACCCTTTATTATGTCACTTTAATTTAGTTTCCCTTTAAAGTGCCTTTCATATTAATTATTGCAATCACCTTGTCCGTTTGTCCGTCCGTTCACACTTTCGTAACAGATATCTCAGCTTCTACTGGAAGAAATGATTTTATTTTTAATATATGGCTTTGGCATGGTGACTTGTACCGTGTCTCCCCTTTCCAGGTTTACCGCACATCTACTTCCTGTTTACCGTGCGACTTACAAATGAACGAGTGGGGGTATTCTTAACACGACGTAGCGTGCAACATCTTTTTTAATCTGTATTAAGTGACCACCTAAATTATGTGACCCAATTTCAAGACGTTCAGATAAGATTTGATTGTATATCATATACAGTGAAGCCTGTCTTTTATGAATCTCTGTTAGACCAGCTTTTTATGTTCAGAAAAGGGTTAGGGTGTTTAAATTTCTTTGATCTTTTTACTGAGTTCTTCTACATATAATTCCAAGTCTTTTTTAGCATCAGCTGAAAAAAACAAAATAAAGATTAACAAATGATATCCAGTTTTAAAACCTGGTTACAAATTATGTTGCAGAGGCCCTGTACTCCATGAAATAATGATTTGGAGACTAGAATCTCACCTGGTTATTTATGCAATGTTTCAGTTCAACCAAGTTGGTAGTTTCAGAGAAAAAGCTTCTCGTTCATAATCCTATAGGTTTCTATGCTTAACAATGTCCTTATTCCAAGAGGGAATTCAGAGGTAAAGAAATAGGACCTAGTTTCTCAATTGCTGTGTACAAACCCACAGAAAGGATTATCTGCTACGTGTGTGTGGGGTTAGAGTTATGGTGTTAAACGCCACTTTCAACAATATTTCAGTTGTATCGTGGCAGTCAGTTTTATTGTTGCAGGAAACCGGAGAAAACCACCGACCTGCCACAAGTCATGCACAAACTTGATCACATAATGTTGTATCGAGAACACCTTGCCCGAGCGGGATTCAAACTCAAACCACCATACAATCACGACCACGACGGCCCCTTTGTTTGGAATAGAAAGGTGTCTATCTCACAGGCGATGCACTGCTGTAATCTGACAATGAAAAACAAGATCCTTTTTTAAACATCTTATTTGTGTAAAATCTATGTAATAAACAATTATAACTAATCTTGTACCCTGAATATCACATATTAATCACTCATAGACAAACGAGGGGTTGTTGTGGTCGTGATCGTATGGTAGTTGGATTTACAACTACCTATGCAATCAGTGCCTATCACCACTAACATTGTGAGTTCGAATCCTGCTCAGGCGGGTACACTCAATACTACATTACGTGATAAAGTTTGTCAGTGACTTGCAGCAGGTCCAGACATGGGGTAATCATAATCAGTTGTAATCGATTACATTTTTTCATGTAATCGGATGTAATCTGTAATCAGACTTTTTTTGGATTACATGTAATTTATTAAACAAATAATGTAGAATGGTTTACTAGAAAAAATATAAAGTTCATTGACATCTAAATAAAAACATATGTTATGAAATTCAATTGTTAAAAACTCCACAAAAATATCTATTAAATAAGGTGGCAATCACAACATGATCAAAAGATATTAGTCTATTAAATTGCAATCAAAACTATCACAGCTACAAAAAAATATATTGAGCATTAATTATGGCTTCAAAGAATTGATATCAAAACAAATATCTCAATTTCAATTTCTTTAGGGTTTCAATATTTCGGTGAAAACAGTTTGTCTGCTTGTGTAAAATACAACAAGCTCTAACATTTATAAATTATCTGACACAACTTTCAAGATTTCATTTATGACATTGCTTCTTTGAAAGACTTCTGAAGACTATCACTATGTCCTCAGTGTTATCTCATTTCATCACACCTCTTGATTCTTGTGGAAATGTAAAAGCTTCCTGTAAGCATTGTACAGCATTGATATCTGGTTCAGTAAAGACCACATCCAACTTTGTCACTCACATGAGTACTTTGTAGGTCATAATTAAATATTTTATTTCTGTTGATGAAAGTCATTCTGATTCCCATAAGATTAAGAAATATTTTATATAAACCAAAACATAGATATCTCATGAAGATTTTTTTATACAAGTTTAAAAAGAGATATGAATATCAATAAAGAAATTATATAAAAAGCAATATGTTAATAATGATTTATAATTTAGAAACATTTATTATTTGGGTTAAATAACAAAATATTTTCAATCATACATATTACAAATTAACTGATAAATAACCAGTTGTAATATTTGTAAAATTTTTAAATTAAAAGAAAAATAAAATTCCAGTGGGGCTTGCATCTGATATTCAGAGATAAAGGATATTTCTGCTTTTAATTTTGGTCCTGAATTTCCTTTTAATATTGGATTATATGATAAATGTTTTTTTTTTATTATTTGTGGGTTACTATGCAACTTGTAATGGATATTTTATTAAACCTAGGATTTTGTTTTCATATTTAAACTGAGAAATTATGCATACATGTATTTTTAAGCAAGTTTTTAGAATCATAATGACTTTTTTTTTTATCTTCTGAATTATATATCTATGACACACATTGAAATGGTGTGAGATTTAGCAATGGTGATTGTTACATAATTTGGTGTCATAAATAAGGTGTCTTCCCAGTTATCCAACTTTTATTTTCTTACCTGTAGGATTGTTTATTTAACATTGATTATGTGTTTTTTTACTTAAATACCTGATAATTTGTTCCTTAAACCTTATTTATTAATGAAAAGATTGCTAATCATACAACAAACATGATGATCATCAATAACATCGCCCAAGCTTGCCTCTGTTATTTCTCAATAATTTAATTAAACAGTGATCAATTAAATTCTGAAATTGAACTAAGACCCTCTTTTTAAGGATTTACCCTATTCTATTCTAGAGAAAGACGTGATCGACTCATAAAGAAAAAAAAGATATATCTTATCCAATTAAATTTTGAAATCAGTCAAAAATAGTAATAATAATTTGTATTCTTTTTCATTTTAAATGAAATATATGGAAATAAATATTAACTGTTGTACATAGACATGTAGTATATTGTCCTGGTCCAAATTGTTGTCCACTTATTCAACTGTTACACAAACCAAGCTTCAATTAAGTGTCATTTAAAGTTTGTTCTTGATTACCTTTGATCTCATTTATCCCACTTATTTTTTACCTGTACTATCTATTTTTCAAAAAGTTGAATAAATGGCAATGAACCATAAATAAGACCTTAATTACAAGTTTTATCTGTGGCACAGGTTAACTGATAGTTTATTATCCACAATAAACTTTTGACAGGATTATATTGAAATTATATGATGAAATATATTATATGTCTGTTATAATATCTACAAGTGTGGACATAGAAATGTGCTGTCCAAAAGGCAAGTGTGGATGTCAATATTTCATATTATTAACTTTAAAAAAAAAATTCATGGACACAGGGGTCCTGGATTTTTTTAATAAAAAACTAATCCTGGATTATTATTTTGGCTTAAAGTCTGGTCCTGTGTATTTATTTCAAATTTTCATCATAGCCCCCCTCCCCCTCCCAAGGGATATAAAATTGTATCATTAGATTAATAATAAATTAATAAATAATAAATTCAGATTTTCTATTTAAAATAAATCTCATTTACAAAACCACTGATATTTGTTCAATTTTTAATGCTGAATTAAGCTTTAGTCGCAACAAGATAAGAGGTTTTTGGGATTAGTCCACTTTCAGTAATATTTCAGTTATAACGGAGGAATGTACAAGAAAAAAGGGAAATTATATCAATATATAAAGTGAGTGATTATTGGTTTAAAACACCAAAATGAACAATTTTTTAGCTATATCAAGGCAATGAATCAAAAAGAAATCAAAGCACCAATTATATATATTACTGTACACATACCAACAAGCATACAAAGAAACAGAAATTTGAAACAAAAAGAAGTAACAGCAAACTTGAATATACATTGGTTGTCATGACATCAAATGTAATCAGTAATGTAATCGATTACATTTACAAAGTAATTGTAATGTAATCGATTACATTTGAAAATTGATGTAATTGTAATGTAATGTAATCATGAAAATTGCAAAGTAATTGTAATGTAATCGATTACATTTGCTGCAGGTCAGTGGTGTTCTCTGGGTACTGTGGTTTCCTCCACCAACAAAAGTGACTGCTTCGATTTAACTGAAATATGGTGTTAAACACCATTTGTGAACAAAAATATTGCCAACTTAAACTACTGTTGATCAACCTCTACCATATTTCTTGGAATATACAGTATGTGACCAAAAGTATTGACACATGTAAAAAAATCCCTATGTAATCAACCAAAACCATATTTTTTCAAAAAAATATTGTGAAGTCATTTCTGGATAGATTTTAACAAATTTTACACTAAGACATTCAGAATTGTCCATATTTTGATTGTTTATTTACTCATTATGTTGTTATGAGTGATTTTTATTTGTACATAATTTAAACACAACAAATAAAAATTGACTTTGATTTTCCTATATATTTCAACTAAACATAAATCCTAAAAATTAACAATCATGTTTAAATTATGTACAAATAAAAACCACTCATATAAACATAATGAGCAATTAAACAAACAAAATATGGACAATTCCGAATGTCTTGGTGTAAAATTTGTTAAAATCTATCCAGAAATGACATCACAATAATTTTTTGAAAAAATATGGTTTTGGTTGATTATATAGGGATTTTTTTTACATGCGCCAATACTTTTGGCCACATACTGTATGTACATGACGAGTAAAATAATCTTAACATATTGTTAAAAAAAATATTTTTTAATTACCTCAATTTTATTACAGGTCAAACAATTAAAACATGAGGTTATACTGAAAGATGGGCTTCTTCAAGCTTTTACAGACTATGAAGGGGGGATAACTCCAAGTGACGAATGCAGGTAGGCTCTATTGAAAATTGTTATTTTTTTCCTCATAAGGCATTATATAACCAAAGACTGGATAAAAAATACATGTAGTTGTTGGTATTTCTCTCGGGTTTAGAATTTTTTTTTTAAATGTTAAAATTAGTTTGTTGTATGGACGTATTGTTGAACCTAGGGGGCTCAGTGTACGGTGTGTGAGTTTTGGTTATCAAACTCAATCTAACTTGGTAGCAGTCTACACCATTGGTCTAAGGTACTGGTTCTATCCAAAGGATAAATGTTTATTATAACAGAATTTATATAGGTTCTTAAACAAAATAATTTATTATGTTCAATTGTAATAATATTTTCAAGTACAACAATAATATAACTTCCCCGAGAGCGATAATAATAAATATGAGGTCCCCCCTATGGAATTGTCGGTCGTCGTAAAGTCATAGTAAAACATCTAGGTCAGGTCGAAGTATGTGTAAATAAAGTGAAAACGTACTGGTAATGTACAGATATCCTGGTTACGGATTTAACAATGTCTCTTTTGGTCTAATATGGTAGTGGCTTGGTCTAAATGAGTCTCTGCTCTGTCTATGCTTGTTGGGGGTCGCTCCTGTGGAGTGAAGACGATGCCCTTTTATATATATGCAGACTCCACACTTTCGATTGTGGCGTGAATTGTCATCGTTGATTGGTCCATTTTTACGGAAGTTCCCACGGTAATTATAACCGTTAACGGGGCCACATAAAGTGTGAGGTAACACACATGCGCACTATAAATTACACACAGAATACACATAGCGGAAAGTATAAACATAGTTTGTCATGTCAAAATGAACGGGCTTAATAAATCTTACCCTTATGGAAAACAAGCCCAAGTACAATATATAAACCTAGCGTGAATGAATTAAATAGATAAAGAGAATGTGACACAAGGTTTATAAGGAGAACAAAACATTGGGAAGTTGTCGTAGGCCCCCCTTTTGGTCAAACAATAAGAACGAACTCTGTCCTAACTACATATTTCCCATATAAAATAACAACAATTTACATACAATAAATATTCGCGATCACGATACCTGAAAGAAGAATATTGTTCATTCAATCATATCACAGTCACGACAGTTACTCAAGGTGCAGGAATACGACACGGAATCAACAACAACAAGAACAGAGTGAAAATGTGCCATAGTAACAAGAATAAATAAAAGTGTCATATATACAGGTACATACAAACAATATTATCTCCTATGCCTTACACCCTATTCGTTACAGTATCATTTCATAAATGTTTTATGTATCAGGGAGAGTGGAGATGCAATAAATACAGAGTGAAATGGGTAATGAAGGGCCAGTAATAAATTTTTATTAATTGCTGCATGTGTGGGTGCAATGTATTGAAAACTATTATCTTCTATGAAGCTCGAGCCACCCTTAACAAAATGGTAGTTTGTTCAAACCCAACCCATAGGTAGGTACGTAGGGAAGTTTTTTTTTCTTTTAAAATGTGTTAAAATCTGGATAAAGATACCTTATTGCTATTGAACTTGGAAGTATCCAGAATTTCGGAAAAATACTTTTGGGGGAGGGGGGGGGTGGGGGGGAGATGAATTCAAGTAGGTATATTTTTTTTCTGGTAGATCGTGTTGAGGCAAGCAAACAATTTATAGTGAATGTTTCTTACTGTATTTGTTAGGGTTATGTTATTTAATGCCATTTTCAACAATATTTCATTATATCGTGGTGGGAGGAAACCATGGAAACCCGTAGAAAACCACCGACCTGTCGCAAGTCACTGAAAACTTTATCACACAATGTTGTATCATGTACACCTTCCCATTAGCGGGATTCGAACTCACAACGTTAGTGGCGATGGGCACTGATTGCACAGATAGTTGTAAATCCAACTATCATATGACCATGACGACCCAGTACTGTATTTGTAATATTTACTATTATCCAATATGGCTATATATTTGTAGTGAGGATACGGTACAGTCACAAGGAGTAAAGTCTCTAAAGAAGAAAGTAGAAACTCTAGAGGAGGAAAACATCAAACTAAAACTTGAGGTAGGAAAATACATTTTTATATGACTAGTTTACGGTTTAGGTTTATGGTGTTTAACGCCACTTTCAACAATATTTCAGGTATTTCATGGCGGTCAGTTTTATTGGTTGAGGAAAGTAGAGAAAACCGCAAGTCACTTAAACTTTATCACATAATGTTGTATCGAGTACACCTCGCCTGAGTGGGACACAATGTTAGTGGTGATGGGCACTGATATGCATAGGTAGTTGTAAATCTACTTAGTGTACTATATTTGACTACTGTGTATTGGTACCACCTTGTGTAAGTTTGTGTGACCGTGTTGGTAAGCAGCCTCAGTGTTGTAGTTAAGTTTGAAGTCGATAATTTCCAGTGATTTGGAAGAAATGGAACCAAATCAAATTGGTTTAGACCTTATTCTATTTTAGTCGGGATTTCTCATAGGAGGATGATTGATAATATATATAAGTAAAGAATAAAACCATGACATAAAAATAAGACCCTAAAAAGTAGAGAATTTGGTACCATTTTTGGACCAGAAAATGTTCATCAAGGTTCATTTAATTTTCATAGAATATGTCGGCCAAAAGTCTTCCTTCTTCACAGTGAAAAAGTTTCAATACAGCTACAATACAATTACAGTGGAGCCTGTCTAATCTGACACACCAATGCAAGGGACCATGGAAATGTGTCGGATTGTACAGGATTTCGGAATACTCAGGTTTAATTTAGTTACCAGAAATCCTTTGGAACCATAAAGTTTTGTTGGATATCACAGGATGTCAGAAAACTCAGGTGTCCGATTGCACAAGTTCCACTGTACAATACAATACAATACAATTTTTTCACCATGAAGAAAGACCACTGGCCAAAACATTGGTGTAACTATGGGAGTTATACGAACATTGATGTATATATGACTTCCCTTTTGACTTTGGGAAAAATTGAACACATTCAAGAAAATATTATCAAATGCACATTGTTTTGCAAATTATTACCTTGACCTTATTATAGTTATGATATGTTTGTATTTGAAATCCACATCTTTGTTGCTAACGCTTTCATTTCAACGAAAACTAACAAGTGATCAAATTCTGAAGATGTCACAATGTTGTCTTGTATCAATAATTATGTGAAATATTATCGTCCACTCAGTAGTCATTACTTCGATGCTGACGTGGTTTATTAGTTATTTTTATTATTGAAATTTACAATTCCTAAATAATTATTATTAAAACTAAGGTTCTCCTCTCTCAGGCATAAGTAACATTAAGCTGTTTTTGCCTATTCTGTTAGGCCCTTCGGTTTTCTTGTTCCCAAATACTTTGGAATTATTTTGCCAATCTTTTGGCTTTTAGCATACATGATTAATTCCAGTTTATTCCAGGAACGCATCGTGCACATTAAATTTGATACAATGCGTTTTTAATATTATATTATTACGGAAATTTTCATATCTTATTCTATGAATATATGTATTTTAAGATATATTTTATCTTTGACAGACTACCCAACTTTGTGCTGAAACATCTGACTATGAAGAAAAGGAAGCTAAACTTGTCAGTGACTGTCTACAGCAGTTTGGTATGTAATATTCAAATTACTATGCAAGCGTCGCATCCAGTAGGGGGCGTCGTGAAAATGCACAATCATTACATAAGAAGGATAAGAAGAAACCCACGGCTGATCACACACTGATACTCTCTGCTCATTATTTGATTGAACACAAATTATATATGAATAAGCTTTGATGGTCCATTATATTGCCCCTTTCAACAATATTTCAGTTATATTGTGGCAGTCAGTTTTATTGGTGGAGGAAACTGGAGGTCCTGGAGAAAACCACAGACCTGCCGCAAGCCACTGACAAACTATATCACAAAATGTTGTATCGAGTACACCTCGACATGAGCGGGATTCTTACTCACAACATTAGTGGTAATAGGCATTGATTGCACAGGTAGTTGTAAATCCAACTACTCTACGATCATGACCATGATGCCCCCCATATCTTTTATGTGTATTGAGGATGACATTTTCCATAAGGATGAGTAGTGTATTTGATTTGTCAAGCACAAGTAGCAGGCACTCCTTACTGTGGGTTTGTACACGGCAGCTGAAAAACTAGGTCACATCGTTCGTTTAGCATAGAAACCTATGGGAATATGAATGAGAATCTTTTTCTAGGGAAACTACCAACTTGGTTGAACCCAAACTGCAGTCTCTAAGTCATTATTTCATGGGGTACAAGGCCTCTGCTACTTAATTTGTAACTTTGTAACCAGGTTTTAAAACTGGATATCATTTGTTAATCTTTATTCTGTTTTTTCAGCTGATACTAAAAAAGACTTGGAGTTATATGTAGAAGAACTGAGTATAAAGACAGAAGAAAGTAGTGCTCAAAAGGAAGAAATCACAAACCTTTTAGCTCAACTTGTAGACCTTCAGAAAAAAGTTAAAGTGGTAGGTAAATGTTATAAAAAAAATTGATGGGCAAGCAATAATGGACAATCGGAGACATAGGTAACATCGGGCACAAGACTTAGAACGCAGACAAACCAACAATTTTTTTAGAAATGACAAAAGCATCCTGGATAACGGTTGGTTTGGTTTGGTTTTATGGAGTTTAAAGCCACTTTCAACAATATTTCAGTTATATCGTGGCGGTCAGTTTTGTTGGTGGAGGAAAACAAAGAAAACCAGTAGTGTCCTATCTCAAGTTACTGACAAACTTTATCACATAATGTTGTATCGAGTACACCTCGCCATGAACGGGGTTCGAACTCACAACTTTAGTGGTGATAGACAATGATTGCACAGGTAATTGTAAATCCAACTACCATGCGATCACAACCACGATGGCCCCCGATGAGCAATCAAGAATGGACAATCAGAGACATAGGCAACCTTCGGCACAAAACACAGAACGAAGGCAAACAAACTAATTTTTTATTAGAAATGACAACAGTTGGCTTCTGGATAATAGACAAACTAATTTATTATTGATAGCATGATTTGGCCACAGTTGTAAAATTTTGCCAACACTGCAGTTCACTATAGTAAAATCCAGGAAGATGAGTCACATTTTCTTTTAGGTTGCTTAAAGAAAATGACATAATAAGAATAAATTTATTACAAACTCTTAAAGATAAAAATGCGGGATTTATAGAATTGTTAGAAATGAAAAAAAATAATTAATTACATGATAGCTCAAAACAAATTAAAGCGGTTTCCTCCACCGATAAAATTGACCGCCACGATATAACTGAAATATTGTTGAAAGTGGCATTAAACACCATAAACCAACCACACAAGCCAACCAAAATTGGTTGAAAATAAAGAATTCTTTATAACACAGCCATTAGAAATGAGGACAAAAAACCCTTGATAATACACATAAGAAGTGTTCATTTGTGTATTATTTATTAGGCCTACTATATTTTATATATTTGTCACAAATGGGAAAACGGTTTATAAGCAGGCCTTTCAATAAGAGGCAGTAGGATACCTGGTACTTTTACCCTCTTAAAATGGTAATTGGTACCTCCTAATTTCAAAGAGTGTTGCATAAGATATTCATGCAAAATGTTCAAATTTTAAGAAAAAGTACTGCCTGTAAATAGTGAAGTACTGGTACACTTGAAAAATATTGAAAGCCCTGTATAAGGCAGTGAAACATTTGATTGGTTGGCTATTTGGTTTGTTCTCTTTATTAACAATTTTGATTGGATTAAAGTCTTTCACACCAAAACACTTTAAAACAACTTTGTTTTAACATATTCTATTTTTTGTTTTAAAGGTAACAGCTGAGAATTTAGAGCTACAGAAACATCTTGAGGCTGCTCAGGAATCACAGAGGTTTCTTACTCGTGAGGTATGTTTGTACTTGTTACATATCATCATGCCTGTCAAGTGAAACCTGTCCTGCCACTAGTAGAGCAGGAACTACTTACCCTTCCAGAGCACCTGAATTCACCCCCGGTTTTTAGTGGGATTTCTGTTAGTCAGTCTTTAGTTTTATGTGTAGTGTTTTGTAGATCGTTGTTTGTCCAATTTTTCTTTTGGTAATTGTATTGTTTGTTCTTCGATTGAAGGCTTCTGATTACTCCTTTGGTATCTTCAACATTTTATTATCCTTACTGAAGACTTGAGTTCACTCTCGGTCAGTGAGGTTCGTGTTGTTCAATCTTTAGCTTTTTGTGTAGTGTTTTGTAGATCGTTGTTTATCCAATTTTTCTTGTTGCCCTGTTTCTTTTGACCATTGTGTTGTCTGTCCTTCTTCGATTTACGGATTCTGATTACCCCTTTGGTATCTTCAAACTCTTCTTATTGCGAACGCTGAATAAAAAGGAAACCTGTTCAAGCCGAATTTTGAATAATATCCCAATGAAGGAAATATTCGTTATTTTAACCTGTTTAAATCAAGCACCTATCTATTCCGACCACGAAAGCTGGTCCCAGGGAGGTTCGGTTTAGAATGAATTAACTATATCATTGCCACAGTAACATTCATAGTATTACCTGGTTAGTTGCTAATTTTAAGTGTAGTAGATCGTTTAGTTTGAGCAGCAGTCAAATCAAAGACTATATACAAGTGGTATATGTTTCTTCTCCATTGATCACTCGGTATTAACAAGTAAGAACAAAGACTCACGATCAGGACAATATCTCAGAGTGGAGCAATGAATGACTCTTATGTCATGACCTTTGACCAATGAAAACAGTGACCTTTTAATACAGGTGACTGCTTAATAGAGATGAATAAAAGTTAGAGATGTGGTTTTAATCAGATTGAGTATTTAATTTACATGTATTGTTTTAGATTGCTGATTTAAAGGACAAACACGATGAACTCTGTATGCTGTATGAAGATTCACAGGAAGAAGTTCGGCAGTTACGGAGTAAGCAGAAACCTGGGTCTGTCCGACACAACTACATGTCTTCATCCCTACTCAGTATACCATCAGACTCGCTCGCTTCCGAGTTGGAGAGTTCATTGAAGGGTGATATCGAATATCCTAAGGGATGTTCTCCAGCAGAAAGAAAGTAAGTTTACTATCAGACTTGAAAATCTTACAGAAGGGCCGATAGTTTTTTAGACAAAATAAAGTATGTTTTACTATCAGAAAGAAAGTAAGTTTACGATCAGACTTGAAAAACTTATTGAAGGGCCGATAATTTTTTAGACAAAAGAAAGTATGTTTTACTATCAGAAAGAAAGTAAGTTTACTATCAGGCTTGAAAAGCTTACTGAAGGGCCAATATTTTTTTAGACAAAAGAAAGTATGTTTTACTATTGGAAAGAAAGTATGTTTACTATCAGACTTGGAAAGCTCACTCAAGGGGTGATAATTGAATATTTAAATAAGAAATTCTTTAAGCAAAAGAAAGTATGTTTACTATCAGACTTTGAAAGCTTACTGAAAGGGCGATAATTGAATATTTAAAAATAAAATACTGAAGGCAAAAAGAAAATATGTTTGCCCTTAGACTTGGAACGCTCACTGAAGTGATGATTTAATATTTTAAAAGAAATACTTTATGTAAAAGAAAATGTGTATACTATCAGATTTGGAAAACTCATTCAAGTGGTAATAATTGAATATTTGAAAAAGAAATTCTGTAGGCCTAATGAAAGTTAGTTTACCATCAGACTTGAAAAGCTTACTAAAAGTGCGATAATTGAATATTTAAAAATAAAATCCTCAAGGCAAAAAGAAAGTATTGAACTTGGAAAGCTTACTTGTACCTCAATTGCATGGGTTCAGTCGGGTCAAACCAAAGACTATGAAACTTCTATTTGTTACTTCTCTGTCCGTCCGTCCGTTCGTCTGTCCTTTGTTACTTCTCTGTCCGTCCATCCGTTCGTCTGTCCCTTGTTACTTCTCTGTCCGTCCGTCCGTTCGTCTGTCCCTTGTTACTTCTCTGTCCGTCCGTCCGTTCGTCCGTCCCTTGTTACTTCTCTGGTAAGCACACAGCAGTAAGGAGTAAGATTAAAGACTGTTCTGCTCAGAATCAGGATAATGTGTCCCAGTGGAGTGACATGTCTACCTGCAGAATTGTTTCAATGAGCAAGCACTAACGTCATTGTTGATAGGCACTGATTGCATTGGTAGTTTTAAATCCAACTACCATTCGATCACGACCACGATGGCCTCTGGATATACAGCCCCTAGACAGGTTTATCTCTACTTTAACAAATGAATCAAAACATTGTGTTTAATGTTGCCTCATTATGAACTTTATCGTTAAACAGAGTCCATAGCTGGAAGGTATTTGAAACCGTCAAAGCTTGAAATAGGCACTACTGATTGCATAGATAGTCAAACTGACATATGATCACGACCAATAACGGCCCCTAGACAGCTTTAGCTCTACTTTAATAAGAGAATCAATGTTGCCTCATATTGAACTTTTATCTTTAAACAGAGTCCATAGCTGGAAGGTATTTGAAACTGTCAAAGCAGCCAAGAAATCTGGATCACGGTGTAGTTCTGTTCGTAGTAGTAGCTGTATGGGCGTGTCCAACTATAGTTTGAATGACGGTGTTGACTCGGCTCCAATTTCTAATAGGAGTTCAATGTACTTTTCTGATGTTGACTCGGGACCAAGTGAGAGTGCCGGCAGCGACCTTGATGGCTTATATAGGTACGTATGCAAACTAACTTACCCTTCAGAAACATCAGAATTCACCCCCAGTTTTTAGTGGGGTGTGTGTTACTCGATCTTTAGTTTTATGTGTATGTTTTGTAGATCGTTGTTTGTCCTTTTACCATCACTTGGTGTTCGTCATCTGTCGTCCGTTAACTTTTCACATTTTAATCTTCTCCTCTGAAACACCTCAGCCAAATGAACTGAAACTTGGTAGGAAGCATCTATGGAAGGGTCTCTATAAAGATTGCTCATTTCGTCCCGATCCATTAACAAACATGGCCGCCACAGGCAATTCTTGTTTCTGATTGGCCTATTTTTAAAAATCTTCTCCTCTGAAACCACTTTTCCAAATGAACTGAAACTTGGTAGGAAGTATCTATGGAAGGTTCTCTATAAAGATTGCTCATTTCGTCCCGATCCATTAGCAAACATGGCCGCCACAGGCAATTCTTGTTTCTAATAAGTTGATTTCTAAAAAAAAAAAAATTGTTAAAAGAAAGATAACTCTTGTTTGAATATAGATATATTTGTATTCAAAATGCAGTTATCTCTATACAGATATCAGAATTGAATTACAGATATATGCCTCTAAAACCCCTCAGCCAAATGAACTGAAACTTGGTAGGAACCATCTATGGAAGGTCCTCTATAAAGATTGCTCATTTCGTCCCGATCCAGTAACAAACATGGCTGCCACCGGCAATTCTCGTTTCTGATTGGTCGATTTCTAAAAATCATCTCCTCTGAAACCGCTTTTCCAAATGATCCGAAAATTGGTAGGAAGCATCTATAGAAGGTCCTCTATAAAGATTGCTCATTCCGTCTCGATCCGTTAACAAATATGGCCGCCACAAGCGATTCTTGTTTCTGATTGGCTGATTTTTTAGATTCTTCTCCTCTGTTGTGATTGCTCATTTCGTCCCGATCGGTTAACAAACATGGCCACCACAGGCAATTTTTGTTTCTGATTGGCCTATTTTTAAAAGTTTTCTGCTCTGAAACCGCTTGGCCAAATGAACCGAAACTTGGTAGGATGCATCTATGGAAGGTCCTCTATAAAGCTTACTCATTTCATCCCGATCCATTTACAAATATGGCTGCCACAGGCAATTCTTGTTTCTTATGGGTCGATTCTAAAACAGCTTTTCCTCTGAAGCCGCTTGGCCAAATAATATGAAACTTGGTAAGAAGCATCTATGGATGGTCCTCTATAGAGATTGCTCATTTCGTTTTGATCCACTAACAAACATGACTGCCACAGGCAATTCTTGTTTTAGATTGGTCGATTTCTAAAAATCTTCTCTGAAACTGCTTTGCCAAAATGAACCGAAACTTGATGGGAAGCACCTATGGAAGGCTCTGTATTAAGTTTCCTCAAAGCAGAATGAAAGGTGAGCAACACAAGCTGAGCCCATTGAGCCTCTAGTTTCTTTTGGCCATTTTTTTGTCTGTCCTTCGATTTACGGGTTCTGATTACCCCTTTGGTATCTTCAAACTCTTCTTCATTTTTATTATTTAATCACCATAATAAAAAAAAAAATGCATTTATGCTGTATTTTGAGAAAATAATTGGAATTTCAGAATTAATTCATTTCATTTTTATGACACTGTCAAAAGTTACTGGCACTAATTCTTTCCCTTGTCCCTCTTTCTAAGTGGCATAAAATTTTTAGTGCTCTGATTATAGTTTCCCTGACCAAATAGAGGTGCACCTCAAAGAAAATATGCCAGAAACTCGGGTAAAAATTCACCAGAAATTGAGGTCAAAGTTCACCAGAAACTTGAGTGTGATATATCATGCATTCAAGCTCCAGTCGTGTCAAACCAGAGACTATAAAATTAGTATTTCCTGCTTATCTGCTAAGCACACAGCATTAGGAGCAAGAGCGAAAACTGGTTGGCATGGTATCGGAATGATAGGTCAGAGTGGAACGACATGTCATCCCCCGAACTGTTGTTTCAGTGAGCTAGCACTATAAAAATCCAACTAAGCATGTTGGTCTAGTACAAGGCGAACATCTCTTCAAAATTTACTTGTTCTCACCATGATATAGCAGAACAATTGTTCACTTGGTGTTAAATAGCAATCACTCACTCACTCCATTAATGATGACTTATATACAAGTTTGACTCTATACTCAAGAACTGTTTTGACCCAACAGCATGCCCATTTACCCTCTGCAGAGGGTTTTTTACCCCCAAAATTGTAGGGACTTTCTATATGCAGGGGTACAAAGTTAAGGAAAAAACTGCAATTGTACCCCATTCAGCAGCATTGTACCCTCAGTTTCAAAACTCAGTGGGCACCCTGCCCAACACATCTTTAATGCCTGATTGTTGTACTTCTTTCTTAATCATATAATTATTCACCTCTTGTCTGTCCTCCCTTACACTTGTAATGAACATTTTAATTAGAATATACCTTGTAGTAATTCTGAGTTGACTGCCATTTTTCAGGACCAGAAGTAACCTTGGGCGACCAGGTATACCTGGATCAAATGATCTGGAAACTGCCTTACGGAAACTATCTTTACGACGGGCCAATGAACTCAATGAGCAGGATTATAAAGAGGAAGAGGTCAAACGACGAAGACAGAAGTATGTGTAAAGAATGAAGTAACATTTATTGCTTCAGTAATTTAGGATCCCTTTTCCTATCACTAGTGCTAGTGAAAATATTTGCAAGATTAGTTATCTTGCAATATAAACCACACTGATGTTGTACTGTACTTTCCGCACTAATAGTTGCCTCTTTATTTAAGACACCGGGACGAAAATAAGAGGGTCATGGCTGTGATCGTATGGTAGTTCGAATCTCGATCAGGGTGAGGTGTACAACATTATGTGATAAAGTTTGTCAGTGACTTGCAACAGGTCGGTGGTTTTCTCCAGCAATAAAACTCACTGCCACGATATAACTGAAACATGGTTGGAAAGGGGTGTTAAACATCATCAAAAAAACAAACAAACAAAAATAAGAGATTTCAGGAACACTCAGTCAACAGATTAGAAAGCTAAATGGTGATGACATTTTTTTTAGTGAATTTCTGTCCTTACAACACATTTATAAAATTATGAGTCGAGAGACAGCAAGTCAATATTTATGTAAATTAGATGTGAAGAAATGATTCACGTTAAAATTAAGTGTCGTCTTTATTACAGATCAGAGACAGAGGCCAACTCAACTCCTGGTATATGTCAGACACCAGACAGTACCTTGTCAACAGGAAGTGGACTTAGTGGCTGGTCAGGCATGACAGGAAGTAGCAATCCTTATTACCGTCTGCCAGCAAAATTAAGGATTGTAAAGCCTTTAGAAGGTTAATAGATATGTTTCCTTGACACCAATACAAGTTGTTTTTTTCAACTATATACCAATAGTGTGGAAAACTTGTTATTAACAGGGAACCAGTTTTTGTGGGTCAACCAAACTAAGGACTTGCATGTATAATGTTTTACTTCCATCCATGGGAACATTAAATTTTAATTTTGTTTTTAGCTTATTTAAATTTGTAATCTAGGAAGCTAAGAACCAATGAATATGTCTTTTTTTTTTAGCAAAAATTGGTATTTACGAAATTTAGATAATTTCACAATACCTTTTATCCTAAAATATATTTAAGGTCAAGGACTTCTGATCACAAGCATAACACCAGTGATATGGGTTCATTACTTGACACCCCACCTCAAGTTTTAAGGGTTCCAACAGGGATTCAGCAAGGATTTTGATACCATTAGTCACTTTTGTGGAACAGAATTTTTTTTTCTAATTATGAATAAACAAGAATATAATGAGCTTAATCTCATAATCAGTTACTTTGCCTTATTGGTTAGTAATGGAGATTGAAAAGCTATGAAAAACCTCCTAGGATGGGAACATACTCTGCAAATTAGCAACCAACTGATAAAACATAACATTGCCACGATTTTGATCTAATACCACACAAATTGTAATAACCCCCCCCTTTTTGAAAAATTACTGTGCTTTGGTCTAATACCAAAACAATTGTAATAACTCATATTTGTGTAGTCTTCAGCAGAAAAAATATGTCTGTCAATTTGCCCAATGGTCCAACTTCTATATAGATTCTTTGTAGGTAATGAAAATATAGAACAAACGTCTAAAACTGAAGCAAGTTGTAAAATACATTATTATTTCTCAGACCTCATAATCAAATTGCAACAATTGGAATAAAAATAATTGCAGACACGTGTTTGTTTGTAAATAGTTCTATAAATAGAACGCAATTGTCACCCGGATGCAGATCAATAAAAATCTGATGGGTCCTCTTGCAGTGCATTTCAACAAATTGAATGGCCAACCTTCACATATAAATGAACATATTAAATATGAGAACTAAGATTTCATGTCACAGAAATAGGAATAAATACATCAAAAGTTTGTTTGGTTAAAAGTAGCTTCGGTGGATTGTGTACTCCTGTTGATGGCACCGTTTTTATTTTTTAAGTTTCTTTAACCAAAATTTATAACTTTTCGAGAGAATCACTTAATAAGATAGATTTCAATAAACATGATATCAACATTTTCATAAATGAAACATGGAAAAAATAGTTTGTTATGGCGGACATAGTGACGAATCGAGCAATGAATGGCGATTGCAAAAATATGTCCACTTTCAATACATACTGTGGCATTTTGAGTACATGTCATAACTATAAAAACAAATCATTATCGTTGATTGAATTCTTTGTCGGGATCGTTATCTTTAACCAGGTAAATCAAGCCAGGTGAGATCAAAGATTGTGCAATCAAAACAAAAATTCTATAATCCGTTGATTAGCTTGTAACATGTAATAAAATTGTCATTGTAGTGACTAATTAGTTTTAATCAGCAAATGAAGAAGGAGAATGGATTTTGACAAACATTTTTCGACGATTTTTGGAAAATTCAAGTGGCAAATTGGGTACGGGAAATACTCATCACTTTCGAAAATCAATCGTCAATGACAAAAGTGACGAGCGCTAGCTAAATCACTGGTTCCAAACACCTACCTACCCAAGGCAGGGGTTTCATTGGTCAGTCCGTTTGATCTGTCTAAGCTCCCCCCCCCCCTTTTTTTTTTTTAGTTTGGTGGTAACACGATATACTGATAATTGCGAAAACTGGCAATAGAAAATTAAAAAAAAAAATATGACAGTGATTTTTATCTTGAGGTTCACATTCCATATTGTGTAATAATGGTTGAAAAAAAAAAGACAAATTAGACATTTTCTGAAAATATTTTGATTTTTGATTTTTTTCCAGGTTCTGTAACACTTTGACAGTGGCAACAGTTAGCCACTCCTAATATTGGTGGCATATTTGAATCTCATTCCATATTTTTGTGAAATGATGGTTGAAAATTTTATTTTTAGAAATTTTCTGAAAATATTTCGATTTTTGATTTTTTTCCAGGTTCTGTAACACTTCGACAATGGCAACAATTGGCCACTCCAAACATTGGTGGCATATTTGAATCTCGTCCTGGTGTTCAGATAAAGGGAGAGAGGAAGTTAGATCTTGAGGAGGAACAACATAATCTCAGCGATTTAGAGGAGGATGGTAAGTCCAAGATAAATGTTTTGTTTTTTTACTCTGAACTCAATTTTCGAGCTACAGTAGTCCCCCTCAAAAGAGGCCACCCCTCTTGTAAGGCCACTTTTTGATTGCAGAAGGGGTGGTCTTATAAAAGGCGGGGCTACTCTACGAAATAAAGGCATACAAATAAACACTCCTTTGTTAGTTTTCAATGATTTCAGGGTAAATATAACCTATGTTTTGACATTGTAATGAAATTTTGTTTATGACGTCTTGTATTGCCATGGTTTTCTGTAGAAATTGTTGATTATTTTATATAATTAGTCTGTTTTAATGTCTCAATTCATTGAATAAAATAGTTTCAATATTGCCAGATGAAATACATTTATTGTTTGCAAAATCAAATTTTGTACAACTAAAGTTGTGAGTTCGAACCCCACACATGGCAAGGTGTACGCAATACAACTTTATGTGATTAAATTTGTCAATGACTTGCGGCAGGTTGATGGTTTTCTCCAGGTACTCCAGTTTCATCCACCAATAAAACTGGCAGCCACAATATAAGTGAAATATTGTTAAAAGTGACATTAAACACCATAACCTTTACCCCAAATATTTTATATGGCACAAATTGGATTGCAAATGTTGGATAAACAGCATGTAGGGGCCGTCCTGGATTGTATGGTATTTGGATTTACAACTACCTATGCAATCTGTGCTTATCACCACTGATGTTGTGAGTTCAAATTTCGATCAGGGCAATATGTACAACATTATGTGATAAATTTTGTCAGTGACGACAGGTCGGTGGTTTTCTCCGGGTCCTCTGGTTTCCTCCAATAAAACTGACCGCCACGATATAAATGAAATATTGTTGAAAGTGGCGTTAAACACCATCAAACAAATAAACAAACAAACTGGGAATTTATATACCCTCATATATAATTTTAGAATCAAATCAGGAATGTGTCAAAGGTAGAACCGCATTACTTTTCAGATGATTACAATATTTACCATGTTCTTAACCAACCTTTTTTTTCATTTTTCAGATGATCACAATATTTACCCTGTTCTTAACAAACCTTTTTTTCACTTTTAAGATAATTACAATATTTACCCCGTTCTTAACAAACCTTTTTTTTTTCACTTTTAAGATGATTACAATATTTACCCCGTTCTTAATGGACCAGAAGAAAGTTGGACCATCAATACATTTACCAATTCTATGGTCCGACATCCGTCATGTCACCTCAGGTAAGATTAGTCTAAATGCCTATTTTTCATTTTAATGATTTCACATTATTTAAATCCAAAGCTATTATTAGATCATGTGATATTTTGTCACCAAGGTGGCACCAGTCTTTCGTCATCATTAGCTCTTCAAATTTTAATCTCATCTCAAACCATTATGTTAATTATTCAAACCTGGCTGGGATGATCCTTATCTGTAAAGGGGCATAATGCAAAATCTTAACTCATTCTCACCCATTACAATTTGGTGTTGGGATGTTTTTTATTGGTTGATTTGTTTTTTTAACTTTTCATCTAAACATCAAATTGCAGTGCTGTATACATTAACATATACAATGTAATTCCTAGATAAACATAATATCATTGATATGTTAGGCTTGATTTGGGCTTCTCTATTGCATCTCTTATATCAGGCTTTGCCTTCACTTAGAGATTGCTTTGAGAATTCCATTCTCGCAAAGCAAATGAACGATGATATATATTTTGTAGGATAATTTCAAGTAAGAATATGGTCAGTTCATAGTAATTGTTAGATAAAACATTGGTCCCTTTGACTTGAAAGTTCGATTGTACTTTTACGAGATTTCCACTAATCTCTAAAAGCATACTGT
Source organism: Bathymodiolus septemdierum (assembly GCA_963383655.1). Lineage (NCBI taxonomy): Eukaryota > Metazoa > Mollusca > Bivalvia > Mytilida > Modiolidae > Bathymodiolus > Bathymodiolus septemdierum. Next base: position 17,295,349 of record OY726531.1, read on the forward strand.
ATATGGTCATGTCAAAACAAGCCTTAGAAATTGTCAAATAGCTTAATAGTTATATAGAATAGTAGAGAGTTTCCTAATGTGGTTTGGTGTATGGTGTTTAACGCCACTTTCAACAATATTTCAGTTTTATTGGTGGAGGAAACCGGAGAAAACCACAGACCAGCCGTAAGTCACTAACAAACTTTATCACATAATAATGTATCGAGCACACCTCGCTTAAGTGGGATTCAAACTCACAACGTTGGTGGTGATAGGCACTGATTGCACAGGTAGTTGTAATTCCAACCACCCTATGAATTACGACTATGACGGCCCCCTCCGAATGTGGATAAAAAGGTAAAAAAAATTGATTTAGATTTTTGGTGTTTTTAACGCCACTTTCAGCAATATTTCAGCTATATCATGGTGACCAGTTTTAGTGGTGGAAGAAGCCGCAGTATCCGGAGAGAACCCCCCGACCATGGTCAAGCAACTGGTAAACTTGATCACTTCCAGCTGCGAGTCGAGTGCACCCATTTTTGTAATTTGCAAAGTCGGGTGCGAATCCACGTCGTATTGGTGATAGGCTTGTATGAGTTGTTTGGTAATCCAACTATTCATTGAGCCACCCGGGCCCTTGAAGAAAAAAAAAATTGTAAAAAAGGTATCTCAAACCTTTAAACTAAAATTATGTATTAAATTTGCTGCAATGGATGTACTGCTGTGTATTTTAAATACAATGAATCCTGTCTAAACCGAACCTTACATAAAAAGAAATCCTGTATAAACCGAATTTAAAATGAAGTCCCAATGTATGAATATTTAGTCGATTCCGAACAAATATTTGGTCCGAAGATGGGTCGGTTTTGACAGATTTCACTGTATATTTGGTGATAGAATGATGTTATATTTCATTTCTACTGCTACAACAATTCAATACATGTATAAAAAAAAATATTTCCACAAGCATACTTTCAGCTGAATTTTTTTTTTTTTTTTTAGAAAGATCAAGTAATATTTTTACATCTATTAAGATAATAAAAGAATTCCACATTTTCTTTGGATAGTCCGGTTTCCTCCACCAATAAAACTGACTGCCACAATATAGCTGAAATATTGTTGAAAGTGATGTTAAACAACATAAACCAAACCAAACCTACATTAATTTAGATAATTTGTTACTGCTCCAGTAGTTAACTACGTACACATAAATTGTTTCAGCGAAAAAAAGAGTTAGTAGCAATAATATTTCTCTACTTGCTTGACGAAAAGGTTTTTATAAACAAAATAGATAAATAAATAGTTGCATGCCTTCTTGCCTCCTTGTTTAAACTTTCAAAATTAGTATAGACAAAAAATACTTGTGTATCTTGTAACCCTACCAACACTAAGTTTTAGCACCTACGCTAAAGTTTTATTGCCATTTTTGGGCAAAAACACAAAGTCAGATCCTAGTCCTGCATAACTTGGGTAAAAATTAAAAATAACAATCTACCATATTTTTCCAAGAATGTTAGCAAAACATAAGTTTTTTTTTATTGCTGTTATAAAAAATCATATATTGATTTGTTGTAGCCCATTTATTTGTTTCCATGACATTACATCATTTTTATTTATATCTAGGAAAAGTTTTTGTTGAGTCATATGATTTGTTTGTTTAGTCACATGACTTGTTTGCTGAGTCACATGATTTGTTTTTATGTTGCTTTTGATGTTGTGACATTTTGGTTTTTTTTATTTTCATTTCTTCAGTGATGATGACCAGATTGATTCTGACTTAGAAAGTCTAACAGAGTGAGTTGGTTTTTTTTCTCTCTCATTTTGTTTATGTCAGAACAAGTATCTCTTGCTGTTATTATTCCATTTTTAGATCACCTTGCCAAAGGCCACGTGAGCTTTTACCATTACACTGTGTGCGTCGTCATTCCTATGCCATAATCTTTCACATTAAATTTTTCTCCTCGGAAACTACTAAATCAAATGAACCTAAACCTTGCAGGGATGGTCCTTGTGTGGGTCCCTTTCAAAATTGTGTCTGACAGCACTGCACTCCTGTCAAAATGGCTGTTTTGACTAAAAATAGAAATTTCTTCAATTGTCCATTGCTGCTTTATTATAAATCAAAATGAGCTCAAATCATAACTGCAGCTACATGGCAGTGAGTAGTTTAACATATAGTTTCTGTGGAATTTTCTTTCAACCGATTTATACCGATTTTTTAATATTTTGAGAGAAAAAAATCACCTTAAAATCTTCTGCATAGAAACTTGAGCTGAAATTATCTTTGATCCAAGATGGTTGCCATTACTATTAGCAGAAATTTCAAATGGCAAAAAAAGAATCTGCTGAAAATTTTCTATGTAATTTAGAAGTCAAATTGAAATCCAAGTGAGCGATTACAGGCTCCTGAGAGCCTCTATTACTCTTTTGTGTCAAAATAAGTGTATCTCTTCTTTTATAATCCCATTTTACTCATTTGTGTCAAATCAATGTCTGTCATCTTTTACAACCCCAGTATGTACTAATATTTACTTAATTGCATCATTAAATTTTATTACACCTAATTTTCTCGTACAATGGTAAAATGTTGTTTGTTGTCAGTGGCCGATTATTTCCCTTGATTGTAACTATGACAACTGTAACCCATTTTCAATCAAAACAACTGAAGTTGGTAGATATTCCAATTGACTATAAATGTATGGTACGTCAGTTAGATATAGATACTCCTTCAGCTAACAGTGGATTATGATATTTCTCCACTCAGATTGAATGTTCAAATTTTATTGTTTTTCTCAAGATCGAGACAGAAGTTATCACTAGTATTGCAGCAAGGCTGATTGGAAGATCTCTGATACTACTAATAGTGTATAAAGAGACTTTTATACATAGATTGTTTTAAAATCTCTATCCTTAATTAAGATAATGGCTAATTTTCAGTTTTGAAGTTGAACTGTTTAATATTATGCAAATTGTTAATAAAGGGAAATAACTTGAAATGTTGTAAATAATGAATAAATATGAACAGTGAACAAGAATCAAGCCACAAACTGAATTTTGATAATCTTTCAGTAAGAAAGGGGAATAACTCTCAAATTTATGAGAATCATAAATAATGTCCATATTAATTTTTCAGTTCCTCAACGCCTCTTGTTTCAACACCGAGAATGTCTTCCCAGCATGCACCATGCCAGGCAGCGACATCCACTTTCAGTATGGGTCTTGGTCTGGCGGCCATTCTTGGAGAACGGGATCTTCTGCCGCCCAAAGATGACAATAAAACTGATACCAACGACGAGAAAATATTTAATCCAAATCCTACCAGATTTGAATCTCTGGTCTCCGATGCACATTTTAATTCCACGAACTGTAAGGTGGGGAACTGTTATACAGTGCCACCTAGTGGTACAAAAACATCACCAACAAAAGTGAATTCAGTGCCTTCGAATGGTTTCAAAAGTGAAACTCAACATGAAAAGTTCATGGCCAAAATCAAAAACACAGGCTATTCCTTATATGGTTACCTCGGTAGCTGGGGTCATAGTTCAACAAGTACTACAATGACCACATCTACAACTTGTACTACACCTGTGGTAACTATGGTAGCAGGTTCTGTGACGGTTATATCAACAACTGAGGAGTCAAAGTCTTCCACAATGTCTTCTGTGTTGGGTCAGGGAGTCAGAGGGGGCATGCTTGGGGCATTGACATCTTTTCAACGCAGTGGGATTTTATAATATTTCTTTTACCTTCAAAATCTGGCATTAGATCAATCTACTTACAATTAGATGTCTCGTCTTTTTATTTTATTTTTTTTATCTGGCATTTCACTATATCGTTTCCTCATTCGGTATCAGCTCATGTCAGAGGTCAGAATTTGAACGACCAATCAGCGATGAGACTACAAAATTTGGAGACATTGTACAATATATAATATTTTGATAAAACAGACGAGTGCTTTCAAACCTGAATGAAAGGTTAAAGGTTACCTGATATGACTGGATACCCAATATAATTACTGGGCTCTAAAAACTAGTAGAATGTGTACAATTCTTGCCCTGTATCAGCTGAACTTGTCTGTCTCCCTCAGCTCCAAAGCGAAAATTTATATCGCCTCGTTTCTTTTTGAAAGTCGCTCCTTTCTTGCAAATAATCTTCGTTATTTCATAACGTTTATTGACCAAGCAATTATGTAATGGTGTAGAAAATGCACAGGAATGAGTGAACGATGTTTTATGACGTGAAACGAATAAAATCTAATGTCAACAAATATAAGCTCAAGTATATTTCGATATTGAGCGTAGCTGATGCAAGTTATTCCACAAACTTTTCGTGAGCAGTTAATTTGATATCTATGTTTTTATCAATAGAGATACAAAGCATAAATTTAAAGCTAAATATTAAAGGCATTAACAACGTGCAAAGGTACACTTCAAATGCAAATATTAAAACAAAAGAACGCAAAAAAGCATCACAATTTTGGAGAAACATGTCTCTATGAAGCTGTTGGTAGTCTGTCTTTTATACTTCCACTTTTACCTCATATTACCAGAGGGAGAAGACAAGTTTCCCTATTTTTCACCTAAGTATGGTAAGCCTCAATGTTAGATCATAGATAGTTGATCGCCAGATAAGAAAATAGTGAAAGATGCAACCGACATCTGATTTTACGTAGATTGGGTTTACATATTACCGGTACCTTTATTATTAACCAATGCAAGCATTCATTTGATTGTCACAGTACTACATCAAAGTTACGATAATTTAATAAGATATACGATAATTTTGTACTTCATATTTACGATAATTTTATGAATTATATGGTAATTTTGTACATCAGAGTTACGATAATTTTGTATGTCAAAGTTACGATAATTTAATGAGTTATACGATAATTTTGTACATCAAAGTTACGATAATTTTGTATGTCAAAGTTACGATAATTTAATGAGTTATACGATAATTTTGTACATCAGAGTTATGACAATTTAATGAGTTATATGATAATTATGTACGTCAAAGTTACGATAATTCTGTGAGTTGTACGATAATTTTGTGCATCAAAGTTACAATAATTTTATGAATTATACAATAATTTTGTATAATTTTTTCCCTGTGCTAGGATGGGCACAGCTATAGCTATGGCTAAATTGACTTGTATAAGCTAAAAATATTTTATAGCTTGGATCTCTTATAATTTGATAGAAAAGAAAATAAATAAGTGACATTTTGATCTCTGTAAAAAAAAAATTAATATATTGTTTGTTAATATACAAATGTTTATAGAGGTCCAGGAAGTTAAGAAAAGTCTTTCAATATACATGTTTTGTGTGATTAGATTCTATGGAATTGTTTTGTATGAGTGGTTGCTGGCATTTAATACTTTTGTTTACGGATCTTTAAAAAAAAAAGGGGTGAATAATGAGTTTGGTTGGATGCCAACTTAGTATAACAAATGAGTGTCTTTCATTGTACAAATAATTGTCATGTTTTACATGTATTTTTATTAAAGTTTTTGTATGAAATTCAGGTGTATTCCAGATTTTTTTTGTCAATAATGCTTCAACTCTCTGTTTCTTGATACAGTAGTCTTCCCTCCTCTTATAAGGCCACTCCTCATAAATCCATTCCCACCAATGGTCACTCCTCTTATTAGGCCACTCCCATCAGTGACCACTTCTCTTATTAGGCCACTCCCACCAATGGTCACTCCTCTTATAAGGCCACTCCCACCAATGGTCACTCCTCTTATCAGGCAACTCCCACCAGTGACCACTTCTTTTATCAGGCCAGAGTTTAAGATGAACTTGAATAATACAATTCTACTGACTCCTCTCTCTCTCTCTCCCCCCCCCCCCCCCCCCTCAAGAGAGGCTTCCTCTTTTGTGAGGACACTTTTTTTTCATTTCAGAAGGAGACTACAATATTGGCTGATTGCCAGGTTTGTTTTTAATAAGAATTCATCAGTTCATAACAATAGACAATTATGGGGAAAAAATGACCTGCGTTATTTAAATTTGTTATTTTTATTCAATTTCAAAAACTTAATTCAATATCAATACATATATCAGGGGTGTGGAAATACTGAAATGTTCTACTTGTTCCTGGGAAAGTTATCTGAAAAAAATTACTTGTCCGGACAAAATCCTACTTGTCCTGTTTTTAGTATAAACATTTGATACTTGCAAACACAGTTGCTAAATTGAACTTGTTTATATTGTCTATCACATCATTGCGTAAAATTTGAAATATAGTTTTAATAAAGTTAACACAAACATCCCTGCCTAAGGTGATCACTGCCCAAATGAAGACCATTTTAAATTTGGATTTCAGATAGGAATATGCAGTCAGAGAATAGCCGGTTGTTTTTAGATACAGAATAAGCTGTGTTGAAAAAAATTCTCATTTCAATAAAGTTCATTTTGATTAACCTTGACAATGGATTTATCAATCAAAACAGTTATGTACTAGTATTTAGTTTTAGTGGTGTCTTCATACTTTGCAGATGACTGGTGGGAAGATAAGTATCCATTCTGTCCACGATTTTGCCAACAAACATTAATGATTTCTTGTCAGCAAAATTAGAGTATATTCTGCAGATATTTCAATATGAGACACTCAGAATCCAGCAGTAAACATGAGAAATCGGCTAGCCACTTGGGTGTTTTTCCTCACATTATTTGTCCTTTTCCGCTAGAGTTTTGCGTTTAACTTTCTCGTGATGTTCATTGTGGCCAGAACCTTTCCCAGTCTTTTTTTTTTATTATCAAATATTTGTCCAATGTAACAACTGCAACCCGATTTGTATTATACGTTGACGGATGTAAGGCCCTGTTTGCTTACGAAAAGCGATGGACAAGCCAATCTCCCATACAGAGTTGTTGGTCCTTGCAGGCTCTCTATCTCTGTAAGCGTCTTGATTTTACAAGATTCTTGTAAAATATTAATATACTCTAGATTTTGCTTCTAAGACGCTATTCATCTTTTTTGCATATATATCTTTGGTTTTGACGTGAAATATGATTTTATTTGAGGCGAAATACCATTTTAAAAAAGCTATATTTATAGGGGCTATATTTTTGTGAAACGTTTTCCTATTCTGAGTAATTTGGTTTACTTATTCATCCGATAAAATGTCAACATTAGATACAATTGTTAAAGATTATGACAAGAACATCGTGTTAAGGGACTGTCAAAGGCAAGCTTTTGAATATCTACATCAAAAATTGTCACATGATCGTGTGTTTTGGGACTACTTTTGAGACGCTTACAGAGATAGAGAGCCTGCAAGGACCGACAACTCTGTATGGGAGATTGTGGACAAGCAAGGAAACGTCACATTCGGAACTCCAATAAAAACCTATTACACGGTCCTGGTTATTGATAAGTAAATGCAGTACAATTATCATTGCAATCGGGTCGTAATACTCAACTTAGAACTTGTACAATTTTGGTTATTTTAAGCTGCTTTCGGAACACCACTGACGTGATCGTTTCCAATTAAAAAAAATAAATAAAAAAGCATTTATCTATGTTTATAACTGTCAATATTTACGATATAATATCATTTGAGGAATTGTCTTTCCAGTGTACTTTAATTAGAAATTATTTTTATTTGTTGATCTTTACTTGTCCCCAGACAAGCTAGCCAGGAAAATCTACTTGTCTGGCAGGTTCTATGTACAAGTCGGACGAGTCGGGCATTGCAATTCCACACCCCTGTTTGATATGCAAATTATGAACACAAACGTGTACACGTAGTTATCAAAATTTTTGTATTTAATAATTTTACTACAGATAATGGTGTAATTGTGAAAAATAGAAATTGTAAATAGAAGTTGTAAATAGTGTATGGTGTGAGTTTGTATAACTTTTAAACTGTGATAGCCAGACAAATGGAGTTACCTCCTCCTGATTTGTATGTTTCAGTTGTTCATGTTTTTCATGACTGTAATTTAGATAAAAAAAAAAAACAATATCTTTAAGTATATTCTCTTTCAAAACAAATCAAAATCCAAAACAAAATGTTGCAAAGAAAAAGGGTATTTAGATTTGTCACAAAGCAATGCTTAACCATCTTCAATTGCCAACTCTTGTACACTGTAGGAACTTAAACAGAATTACAATGCTTTATAAAATCACCAACAACCTTATTGCAGTGGATCCAAAACTTGACCTTACTCCTCAACATTCTCTCAGTACATGAAACAATAACCCATTACAATATCAAATTATATCCACCGGGACAAACTTATAAATACAGTTTTTTCCCACATGCAGTAGTACTCTGGAACTCACTACCTTATACAGTTGTTAATGCTGGGTCCCTGGATCAGTTTAAACAACTGATCCAAGGTCAGAACATCTAAGCATCTTAGTTGTCCTGTAAATGTGTTAAATTTTTGCCCCTGTCTGTTAATTTTTGATTTCACTGTTATTTTCATGCAATATTTGTAGTTATAACATAAATATGCATTTTTCCTTTGATGTTTTTATGCAGTAATCAACTTAAAAATAGTGAACTTTTACAAACCATGGTCTAACATGAAGATCTTGATGTTATTCCATGATTTTGACGTCATAGGTCTGTTATTCCATGATTTTGACGTCATAGGATTTGTTATTCCATGATCTTGACGTCATAGATCTGTCAATAATGTAATTTCTGTTACAAACCATATATACCATGGATCTTACTCATGAACTTATTTAAACCAACTCATCCTTCATATTTGTTGGTTTAAATAAGTTAATTCGTAAGATCCATGGTATATATAATACTTAATTTTTCTTTAATGTCTGTTTGCGCAAACGTGTAGTCATCAGTTTTGATGGATCGTTGTACTATGTAGATGTAGAAAGTAGGTAGAAATAATGTGCCAAAAATGAAGGCCACAATTTTATGCTATATTTTGATGGATGAATAAAAATGAAATTGTTGATATTGTCACAAAAATCAGCTAGCAACATCTAATAGAAAAACTGAGATGCACTAGTTAGCAAAAGTCAGAACTGTAAAAGACTTTTGTGCAATTAATGGTCTTTGTGAGAGACCAGAATTAAAAATTTTGTAAAATTGTAGGAACAGTAAATAACTTAGTTGTGCCTCTTTTAAACTTGCCTGGTAGAAGGCCATTTGAGCTCTACCCATCACTTAAGGTCCATCCAATGTCTGTATGTATGTAACAATTTTCATTTTGATCTTTCTTTTTTTTTCCAGAAACTAATATGCAAGCAGTTTAATTTGATTAATTTCAACACCCTAAAAGGCTTTCTTTAAAGAAACACATTTGGTTAGATTAAAATGATTTTTTTTGGGGGGGGGGGGGGGGGGGGGGGTTTAAGACTACTTTTTGTGAAGACAGTGGATTTAGATGATTGATCACAGTCTTCATGAAATGTCTAGTTTTTTTCCTTCCCTGAAATTGATGCCATATTTTGTAATACAGCCGACATATAGTGTGACTTGTACATATAGACAACTCCACCACAGATAAAAAAAATTCACCATTCTCGTTATTTTAACAGGTATTAAATGGATGCATATTGAAAATATACATGATATTATGTGTAAATTGTGAATGCAAATTTTGTACAGAGATGTGTTCGTGAGTTTTATATAATTAGAAGTTATTTATTCAAGTACATATTGTTTGTAATTATTTAAATTTGTTCCATATCTGACTGATTTCTATTATTAGTGTTCATTATTCATTTTTCAATTGTGTACATTTTTATTTTTTCATTGGTCACATTTTAAAGGAGAGATGTAACATATGCCATACGTATATGTATAGGGTGGGGCTTTTATCGCTATGGTAACAAGATGGTGTAGGAGAATTCACAGATTTTAAAGAAAATATTTAATTTAATTTGATCATTATTCTGGTAGAAGAAATTTTGTGAATTATTTTAGTTCATGACATTTTTTAGTTGCTTTCAAATTTTCATGTTGAAGTTAAAGCTTGACAATTTATAATATTAAAAAAAAAGGTAGGCAGAAAAATTGAGGTTTTTTTTCCATTATTTTTATGTTTATCACAAATTATTGCTCAACACATAAAAATCTATTAAGTATTATACCATCGGATAACATGTTGCAATGTGCCAAATTTAAAAATAAATAAATAAGCCACGAGATAGCTGAAATATTTCTAAAGTTGGCGTTAAACACCAATCAATCAATAAAAATAAATGATGTATCAGTGTGTGCATAATACATAGTCCATCTGGCATTTTTGGTAAAAAAAATTGTTGCCGGATGGTAATCGGAATTTTAGAGCAGATGTGCGGAACCCGGTGTCAGTGTATATTATTCTTCAGTAAGTGTACAACTTCAGTTTTCTGGAAGTTTTGGTAAAACAATGGAAATGAACGGTTTCATTTCTAGTTGGAATAATGAATTTGAAAGCTGTTTTAAGAATGGAGCAAGATTTTTTCCCCAAATAGTGTCTCTGAAAAGATTATTATTACATGAAGAATTTATGCTAAGAGAAATTGTTCCACCTTATTTTCGCAAGTTATCGCCACAATTATATAATATCTAAGTAATATGAAGTGGAAATTATAAAGGAGTTGAAAATATTTTCAGTCGAAGATTAACTACAAGAATATTTTGAATGTTTGTGTGATTCTCGAATAACATATTACTTATTTCAAAATTCAACTTTTTTTATTAAATTTGACCAATATGCAACTCAGGAAGAAAGAGTTTGACTTTTAATATGGGATGTAGATGCAAAAATGCACGAATTACAACACAGGAAGAAAGGGTTCGACTTTTGATATGAGATAAAGCCCCAAAAATAGATATTTTACAACCGAGAAAGAAAGTTTTTGGCCTTTTAATATGTGATAAAGCAGCAAAAATACACAAATTACAACCCAGGAAGAAAGAGTTTGACCTTTTTATATGCCGTCTCGAGACGGGCCGTATTATGTGATTGGGTATGGCGGGCGGGCATCCACACAGGTTTCCGCAGTTCTGTATATCAGATCTTTACCAAACTTGGCCACATGATTCCCCTGTGGAAGGGGAAGAACCCTATTTATTTTGGGATCATTAGGTCAAAGGTCAAGGTCACTGTTACTATAAATATAATTTTTGACAACAGGGTCGTTTCCGCACGATAACTTTAGTTCTGTATATTGGATCTTTAACAAACTTGACCACATGATTTCCCTGTGGAAGGGGAAGAACCCTATTTATATCGGGGTCATTAGGTCAAAGGTCAAGGTCAACATTACTATAAATAGAATTTTTGACAACAGGATCGTTTCCGCACGATAACTTTAGTTCTGTATATTGGATCTTTACCAAACTTGGCCACATGATTCCCCTGTGGAATGGGAAGAACCCTATTTATTTTGGGGTCATTACCATTATACTGTTTGATAATTTATATAGACTGGCATATTTTGTGATGCACACATTTCTTGTTATATGATGAAACCACAGAAATATGGTAAAAGAATTGAAAATAGTAGATATTAGCAAATAGCTAAATAAAAATTATAGATAGAAAAGCTATCAAATTTTAAGTGCATAGAAATGTACATAACACATGTAATATCTTGTTTTCAGTAAGAAGATTTTTTTAAGCCATCAAAAGGTCAAGATAAAAATATTTGATCATTCAAGAGGTTGTATGGCTTCAGGCTTCATAGTCATAAAACTTTCGAGTACATCCAATCAAAACATCATATTCAATCAATACAGCATTCTGATTGGATAATTTTTGAAGTTTTATGACAAGTGATACCAGAAACTACTGTAAAATACAATGTTTCCTTCATGCATGTTGATAATATTCAATTTGTAGTTGTAACAGTGTTTTATGAGCAAAATGGCTACTGATTGGTAGAAAAAAATGGCTACCGATTGGTCAAAATTTTCGCCCAAAACAGCCCTCTTTTTGAGTGTTTTTACTTGTCATTTGTTAAGTTTTTAGTTTTGTTGTTGTGTACTTGGTGCTCATTACTAGAAACAATAAACCTACAAGAAAAATGTATCATTATAATAAATACATCAAATGTTCATAAGTTGTTTTGTTTTCTCCTAGCTGCATTAGATATCACTACTAAAGTTGTGAGTTCGAACCCCACTCATGGCAAGGTGTACTGGATACAACATTTTGTGATAAAGTTAGTCAGTGACTTGTGACAGGTCCCTGGTTTTCTCTGGGTACTCCTGTTTCCTCCACCAATATAACTGAAATTTTGTTGAAAGTGGCGTTAAGCACCATGAACCTAACCTAACTGCATCAGCGGTGTAATGGTGAGCATGCGCACCTTCAGTACGGTAGATCATGTCATGTACCGAGTGTCCATCAGGCAATCGAAAGACTATATAATTGGTACTTGTTGGTTTTCTGTTAAGCAACAACGTTAAGGAATATGAGTGAAGACTGGTTGGCTCAACATCAGGATAATCTCAGTGGAGCGACATCTATACCCGCAGACTGTTGTTTTAGTGAGCTAGCATTTTAAAAATTCAACTTGTGTGTTGGTTTAGTACAAAGCGGACATAAATATCATCTCATCACATATAACTTGTTCTCGCCATGATATAGCTGAAAAAATGCTCAATTGGCGTTAAACAACAATTACTCAATCATTTTTATTCTCCTACATTTTGAGGGTCAATACGGGTACACTGATTTCACAGATTGTTATTTTTAGTCAGGCCAAGATGTCTGTCTCCGAAAGTAATTCTTTGATTGAAATAAACGTTAGAGAATACCAAAGGGGCAATCAAATATGGACAATCCAGAGAAACTGGCACCATAGGGTACACAACACAATATGTTTTGGACACCACTATACAGAAACAAACACAAATAACATAAATAAGAAAAACGCTAGTAAACAACAATAGAAAACACGCTTGGCAAATGATGTTGCATCAAATTGTTTTTTCAAACTCGTCTGACGCAAAGGGTCACGTGAGCTATTGCCATCACTTTTCATCTGTTGTCAATCATTGATGTCACCATCTTTGTTAACATTTCACATTTTTATCATCTCCTCTGAAACTACTGAGCCAATTGGAACCAAATTTTGCAGAGCTGGTGTATCTGAGGCCCACTATAAAATATTCCATTTTGTCATGATCCACCAAAAAAAACATGGCTACCTTATGGGCAATTCTTAATTCTGATTACCTTAAACTTCTAAAATTTTCTCCTCTGAAAGTGCCATGGTAATTGGTATCAAACTTTGTAGGGAAAATGTTTTTCCACAATCCATGTGGCAAAACAAAAATGCCCTCGTCCCCCATATTTAATAATTGGCCCCAATTTCTTGGTAGATGAAATTCCTCCGAAAATACTAGGCCTAGTCCAAATGATCTGCACAAATAATGTGTGCGAGATCCTCCACAATTTAATCAGGGGCGGATCCAGAGATTCTTATGAAAAGGGGGGGGGGCTCAGTTATGGAGCAGCGATGGTGAAAGGAGTGCTATTGAGATGTAAGCGTACATGTATTATTGTATTTATAGTATAATAATAACACATAAATGTATTATATTACACTTTACGTTTTTATTTTCCCTATTTGTCTTTGTTAGCGCAGCCGGTCACTATTTTCGTATATGGACCGGCCAGGTACCTGCATTATTTTAGATAAGAAGTATAATATAGCAAATAGTTCATGTCACTTCGGGTCATATGGCAGTATATGGACCGGTTCGTCACCAAAAAAATATTATATGGACCTCAGAAGCTTCGGTCCATATAATATTTTTTTGGTGACGGACCGGTCCATATACTGCCATAAGCTTCGGTCCATATAATATTTTTTTGGTGACGGACCAGTCCATATATAGCAAATAATTCATGGCACTGAGGGTCATATGGCAGTATATGGACCGGTCCATATACTGCCATATGACCCGAAATGACATGAACTATTTGCTATATTATACTTTTTATCTAGAATAATAATGCAGATACCGTTCCGGAACCGAATCGAAAACGAGGCAGCCCAGTCCCGGTCCATATAACGTTATATTGACCGGCTGCGCTAACAAAGACAAATAGGGAAAATAAAAACGTAAAGTATAATATACTGCCATATGATCCTCAGTGCCATGAACTATTTGCTATATAAATAAACATAAATATTTGAAATATAAATTATAAATGACCCTTGAATAAAAAAAAGTGATAACTCTATGTCGTTGGTATGTTTGTGTTCAATGATTTGAGATTAGAAATGGTTGTTCGTTTTGTTTATTTTGATGAAATTATTGTCAAAAATAAACTCTTTTCATCAGTTGACAAATAAAACGTTTGAAGTTTAATCTGATTTGAAATCTCGACAGAATTTGTTTACGCCTTTTCTATTGGTTATAAGAGTCCAGTACACAATCCGTTTTAAATTGGAAAAAAATACAAGTTTCCAACACAGTTAATTATGTTTTACTTCTTTTATAATTATACAAAGTCTTTGATATGTTGTATTTGAATGACTTAACAGCACTTTACCACAAAACACCTTAACTCCAACAGACGTTTTACGCTTCATTAAATACCACAAGCAAAGTTCCTTCATTACTTATATAAATATAGAATTACTTCCTTTAACAATATCAGTTTCACATGTAAAACCCTTCATTTAGTCGATTCAAAAGCTCACTAGAGCTTATGTTATGTGTTATAGATATTTCGACTTTAAATAAAATTTATTTGATTTGATTTGATTCAATATGAAGCTTCTGATTATATTGGTCTAGTCCAAATGATCTGCACAAATAATGTATGCGAGATCCTCCACAAAGATTCCTTGTTTCATCTCGATCAGCAAATGTGGCATTAAATACTGGTCATCCAGCTCTATTCAAATATTTCTTCAAATACTAAAACACTATTGCATTTTTTTTTAATGGCCAAAGTTGAAATAGTAGCTACATAGCAATAGGTTGCTGTTTATATGTGTACTTTTTACTTACATCTAGGTGTACTCGATACAACACCATTGTGTTAACTTGAGTATTTCATGGGTTTATCTAAGGTCATTGGTTTTCGTCGGGTACCTCCTCCCCCTCCTCCGATATAAAACTGACTCCTAGATATATCGTCACAAGGATTGTAACTGATTCAGGTAAATTATTTAGTAAGAAAGGATATAGATGTAAATGAACATGAGAAATTGTCCAGCATTACACAGACATAAATTAAAGAAAAGGAACAGCTTGTAGTAAGAAAGGATATAGATGTAAATGAACATGAGAGATTGTCCAGCATTACACAGACATAAATTAATGTAAAGGAACAGTGCTTTTATTGCTGTTCTACATTTCAGTCGATGTACTGGTCGAGGACCAATTATCGCCAACTTGCACGTTACTCGCGAGCGCACGCGAATTTTCTGGCCATTTTTGCAGACGACAATAATAAATGGTGACAAAGCGGACAGCAAAATCCTACATTTGTATCTTGGCTAATTCAAAAGAAATCAGATAAAACCCCATTAAAAACCATACCTCTTTATATACAACTTCGCGGAGAGGTAAAGTAAATGAAGCGGAGATGCCAGTCGCTATTATTAACAGAAAAATAGAGCAGATTGGTGTTTTAATGATTGCAAACTACTGGTGATACTGGTAAGGCCATTTCTTTTAATTTCACTGCTGATTTATATATGTATTTTCCCACATCTAACAAGATGGCGATAATTGGTACTCTTCCCTCCCGATTCAGTGACAAAAAACAACAACTTTACAAAGGGTCCCTGATACGAGCATGCTCATAAAAATTATTTAAATTTCCGTCCAAGGTAAGTCGATTGGTAACATTCAAAATTATGAGGCGCTTGAAGGGGTATTGGATTACATAGAAATAATCTGACAAAAACAAGAAAAAAATGGCGATAATTGGTCCTCGACCAGTAGGGTCTTCAACAATGATAATTTAACGCATACCCTAAAATGAGTGTTCAAGCGTCCCCTAGCTGCAGTTGAGCGGTACTCTTTACTCCTGTCGATAAACGCTACACCTGGGTGAGGGAGTGGACAGGGGGTATTCTCTCCCACCTCCCGCCCCCTTCCTCCCACCTCCCTCCCCTCCTTCTCCCACCTCCCACGCCCTTTTCTCCCACCTCCCTTTTTGCTGTCCGCCCCCTCCTGGGTGTCTTTGTGGTTCTGATGTTATTCGGTGTACTAAATATTATTCCCAGATGTGAGGTTATCAACAAGATAGTAATCTTACAAAAACCTTGGTCATAAATGTAGATCCTGAACGGTGGGAAGGCCGCGATACTTTTTTTCTAATTTGTTACGATAGATAACTATAATAATCTGTTATAACATTTTTTAATGTGTTATAGCAAATTACTAATCTATTATAACAAATTACTAATCTGTTATAACTGATTACTAATCTACTATTACAGATAAACAATATATTATAGCATATTACGAATCTAAGATGGCCATCGCCACAGACCATATTGAATAAAAACCTTAAATATATCTTAGCTAGTGCACACGACGCATTTCTGGAATAACTTGCATCGAGGAAAAGTGTATAAAGCTTTTAATCTGAAACAACTGAACCGTAAATAAAATGGAAACTTGACTTGAATGTTCCTGTAGAATTTTCTGTCCTCATCAGAAATTTAAAGATTGCCCTAGCCTTCAACAAAGTCCTTGTGTTTTATTTTTATGTTATCAGAAATTAAGGTAAGACACCACGGCAGAAGTATGCTTAAAAGAAACATGGGAGAAGTGTTAAAATATCTTCTTAGAAACCACAAACCTGACTGAACACACAATGTAATCATGGGCGGATCCAGAGATTCTTATAAAAAGGGGGAGGTGCTCAGTTATGGAGCAGAGATGGTGAAAGGAGTGCTATTGAGATGTGAGCGTATGATTAGCTTAAGCATATTTTATTTAAGCTCGCTATCGCTCGGGGTTAAATTTTCATGAATATAATGCCTACCTATATTTGAATAACAATAAAGTATGGCCGGCATGAATTATTTCGATTCTAATAGGACAAATACGGTAATTTTAAAATTCGAGGCGGTCAAGGTGATGCGCTGGTAGTGGCTATTCCATCAATCTCCTACGGAATTTTAGAAATGGTAAAATTGGGAATTAAGAGATGGAAAGCGAAATTGTGGTTGCAACTGTGGCTTAAAATACCGAAAAGAATTGTATTGACAAGATTCAATATAAATTATATTACAAATAAACAACTTTAAATGATTAACAACGAAATTACCAGTTGAACGCAGCCAGTCGGATCGGAGATAAAGGGAGATAAACATGGGGACAGTGAACGAAAGGTAAGCCGTGTTTATAAGAGTTTAATTATGATAAGACTTGATTAGGATTTATTTAATTTTAACTTCATTTATTTCAACAATTTTTAGATAAACAATAATAGAAAATCGCTAACCATGAAGAATTTTCTGAAAATAGTCAGTGTTTATGTAGGTGCTTTTTTTTTTTTTAGTTCAGCGCGCATGTGTGGCCTATATTTGATTGTTATTCAAATATGCCTTTATTTGTATACCGAATACGGGACGTCATATTAGAATAATTAATTCAATATAGCATTACAATATTCAGCTATATACATTACATAGTAAGAAGTAATTAATAGGATTGGGAAACAAGATACAAGAACGTATATTAATCCCTATCCGTAGGAATAAATTTCATTTATAATATACTGTAAATTTCTAAGGGGAGAAGCAAATAGAACTAACTAATAATATTTGATATAAATTACAGAAGGCATAAGAAAATAAAACAAGAAAGTGATCTGGTGTTTGATGTAAAAAATGTTTGATTCAAAGTAATTAAAAAAGAAGAAAGAAATAAGGGAACTAGGTACTGCTGATGTTAGATGAAACGTTTACTGTTTATTATAAACTTTTGTACATTTAAAAATAAACTGTTATTTTGATCGTTTGTGAGGTCAGGTGATCCAAAAAGTAAACGGTCAACAGTCAAGTTCATAGGAATATCAATTGATTCGATATACCGATTTCTCGAATCATTGAATCTATGACAATAAAAAAGATAATGCGAGTTAGTTTCAGGGACCCCTTGATGCCAACTACAGTTTGGCGAATCTACTACATTTTTTAGGAATAGATGATGGTTTAGAGAGCTACATGCAGTTCGTAATCTCATGTGAAGGATTTGTCCAATTCGAGTTCCTGAGTAATAATAAATAGGTTTCTTTATACATTTTGATTTATAATAGGATTTGAGAGATGAAGGAGACTTGCTATCTCTTATTGACGTGAGTTCGCTGTTCCATAATCTTACAGTAGAGGGTAGAAAATAATTATTATACAAAGTTGTTCTAGTACGTACTGGGGGGATACTTACGGCCTGTCTAGTGTTGTAGTCATGAATATTTTCAAAGTTATAGGGAACAATTGCACTAAGGTAAGGAGGAACAAGACCGTTTACCATTTTATATTAAAAAAAAATTGTGATGTTCCCGTCTTGCCTGTAACGTCTCACAACCCGTCTATTTATATAAACTATTAATAGAAACTAACCGAGTTCCCCCGGTGACGGTTCTAGCAGTCTCTATTTGAACATTTTCTCATTTATTTATCAAGAACAATGTCTTATCATCCCATACGACGTCTGCATATTCCAAAATCAGCCGAATGAAGGTAAGATAAATCTTTTCTAAGGTTTTCCTATCTAGAATAAATTTGAATTTTCTTAGTATGTTAACTCTAGTAAAAGCTTTCTTTGTTATTAGATCAATATGTTTTTGCCAGCTACCGACATTTGAAATTTCTAATCCGAGTTGTTTATGTTCTGTAACTTGATTAATTATTGTATTATTTATTATAAGGGGCGGATGAAAAGGTTTGTTAATTTTTCTAGTGATCGTCATAGTTTCTGTTTTTTGAGGGTTAAAGTTTACTAGCCACTTAGTGGACCATGCATGAATTGTTGTCATGTCGTTATTTAACGTTATTGTCGATTCACGCGGGTTATCAACAATAACATACAAGCTAGTATCATCAGCAAATAGTTTAATAGATGAGTGAATTTATGTGACAATGTCATTTATAAATATTATAAAAAATAGAGGTTCTAGAATAGATCCCTGGGGAACCCCGGCTTTGATAGTGCGCCATTTAGCGTATTATTGTATTTATAGTATACCAATAACACATATACATGTATTAGAAACATATAAATAAACATTATAAATATTTGAAATATAAATTATAAATGACCCTTGAATAAAAAAAAAGTGATAACTCTTGTCAATACATTCTGCACTGCCGTTGGAGACTCAATTATTAAAAGTAGATGGGCTGTGATTCCATTTACCTCCAACGCCATATGTCGGTGGTATGATTGTGTTCAATGATTTTAGATTAGAAATGGTTGTTCGTTTTGTTTATATTGGCGAAATTATTGTCAAAAATAAACTGTCTTTTCATAAGTTGACAAATAAAACGTTTGAAGTTTAATCCGATTTGAAATCTCGACAGAATTGTTTTACGCCTTTTCTATTGGTTATAAGAGTCAAGTACACAATCCGTTTTAAATTGGAAAAAAATACAAGTTTCCAACACAGTTAATTACGTTTTACTTCTTTTATTATTATACAAAGTCTTTGATATGTTTTATTTGAATGACTTACAGCACATTATCACAAAACACCGTTAACTCCAACAGACGTTTTACGCTTCATTAAATACCACAAGCAAACAGCTCCTTCATTACTTATATAAATATAGAACTACTTCCTATAACAATATCAGTTTCACATCTAAAACCCTTCAATATGAAGATTCTGATTATATTGAGCGTCGTGGTATTGTTAACAGAGGCATCGTTTTTATACAAACGTAAGTACTTTTAAGTGCGTGAATGAATGTTGTTAAACGTCAAAATGAGCAATTCTAATATGACGTCCTTCAAACGCTTTGAGTCCAAACCCGTGGTAAAAATAATGTTAATCTATGACCGATTAAATTTATGACGTCATCGACAATTTATAACGATATTTTACCAATTTTTACATATTAGAATTGAAATAATTCATGGAAGCCATATGTATATATTGTTTTTACCACGGGTAGGCCTTTATGTCAGCTTTTAACCCCTCGCTAACGCTCGGGGTAAAACTCCGTGACATAAAGCCCTGCCCGTGGTAAAAACAATATATACATATGGCTTCCATGAATTATTTCTTAATTATTTAGCTATACCATAATGAGAACAAGTTACACTCGTTGAGATGATACTAATGTCCGATTTGTACTAGACCAATACGCTTAGTTGGATTGAAATAGTGCTACCTCAATGAAACAACAGATGAGTTCGGATCACGCGCAGGCGAGGTGTATTCGATATAACATCGTGTGATAGTTTGTCAGTGACTTGCAGCAGAGTTTTCTCCTGGTACTCCGGTTTCTTCCACCAATAAAACCGACCGTCACGATATAATTGAACTATTGTTGTAAGTGGCGTTAAGCACCATGACCCTAATACTTGAACAGTTCGCGGATAGATATGTTGCTTCTTTCGTATATATTATGTTGATTTCGAGCCAACCAGTATTTCCTGTTTCTCCTTAATGTTGTGTGCTTAGCGGAGAAGCAACAAATACTATAATTTTATAGTCTTTGATTTGACCTGATCAGGGCTTCAATCCACGATCTATTGCACTAGAGGTTAGAACGATATCAACTACACAAACAATGCAGTTAGTTATTTTAAGTGTTCTTATAATAACAGATTTTCGAAAATACACTGTATACTGGTATTTGAGATTTTTTTACCCGTATTTTGTCCCTATTTTGTTTTTATATTGATAGCCCCCGTATCTGGAAAATTCTATACACCAAATAACATCAAAATTACAAAGGTGCCCGGATGTATCGTTTATCGACAAATGTAAAGAGTACCGTTCCACTGCAGGCTATGTGCCGTTTCATACTCATTTTAGGGCATACGTGAGTTGTACTCATTAGTGAAGATCCACTGTCACTGGAATTTAGAATAGCATGCAATATAAAACACTGTTCCTTTACATTAATTTGTGTCTAAGTGTAAAATTAGACCGTCTTTCATGTTCATTTAAACATCCACATCCTTTCTTACTAATAGTTATAGTTTACGTACGTAATTCTGATATGTAACCAAACCAGACGAGAGAAATATGCATTTAACAATTAGAAATAACTAATTATTGTTGTTAGTGCCAGTAATTCCTTTAACCGATTATCCCAATTTGTACCTTTGAAGTGCTATATATGCATATCTATAATTCATGTGGTCGTCGTTGTCGTGATCGTGTGGTAGTTGGATTTACAACGATTATGCATTCAGTGCCTATGACCACTAAAGTTGTGAGTTAGAATCCCGCTCATGGCGAAGTGTATCCGATACCATATCTTGTTATCAAGTTTGTCAGTGACTTATGGCAGGTCGGTGGGTTTTTTTGAGATGCACATTTTCCTCGTAAAATCTCAATAGGTTGAGAAGAAGTTTTATAGAAACAAACCCATCGGACATAAAGGGTTTATTATTCTCCATGCGTGTTATAACTAAACTGGACTACAAATCCTGACTCGCAGGACATTCCACCTTACTGATAACAAATAAAATGAAAAACAAAAAATACCGCACTGTCAGAACAATTCCAGGATCAAATATCAAAATCGTAGAAAGAGGTAGTATCGGTACCCCTAGTGCATAATTACATGACCACTCACTTTCCAAGCTTGGGACAGGTACTTCAATAAAAAGTGGCGGGGTTAAACTAGTTTTATGATCTCAAACTTCTCCTTTTAATGAAATGTAGTCATATTGCCACTTGGTTGTAGTTTTTCTCTTTCAAACTTCCTCTTGAGTCTAAAGCAATCAGCCACCTAATATCCCTTGTTATTACAATACACACAGGTTATCATCTTCTTTTGAACAATGTCGGATTTTGAGTGTGCACCCTATAACTAGAATGGGTCTTGTTTAGTGCAATAGACTTTCTATCAGTACTTTCAGTATTTTGATTTTTGTAATAACGATAATTTGAACTATTGGAATTTTTTACTTTTTGAAATTCTTTTATGCAAAAGGGTATAATTATCGGAAAGAACAACTGCATATTGTAATATATCATCTATAAAAGGTGTTAAGGTGTAAAAACACTATTTAATATTTTAAAGATTTTCTCCTATTTTATTTCTTGCCGACCTGACATTTTTGTCTTAAGTGGAACCTTTCCAACACCACAGACAAATGGAACCGTCATACCCAGAAATTCAGTATTTATAAGTCATGCATCAAGCTGTCCATAAATGTAATAAAATACAGCTAAATCCAATCAAATTTAGATCAAAATAATTGAGTATTTCAGGAATCCCAAAACGGAGTCTCTGCTCGAGTTTAGTCCGATAAACAAAATCATTTCTTCTAATAGATATTCCAAGAATATAACTGATTAAAATATATGAGGACTGTACAATAACAGTACACACTTCCATGGAATAAACTAAGCGAGTGATAGACCCGTGGAAAGTTCTAATATCTTAAATACGTAATTCATTCTACATAGAACAATCTGCCATCGATTGGAACAGGAACTGCTACTCCCTCCTTGAGTTCACCCCGGTTTTTAGTGCGGTTCGTGGAACAGGAACTGCTACTCCCTCCTTGAGTTCACCCCGGTTTTTAGTGCGGTTCGTGGAACAGGAACTGCTACTCCCTCCTTGAGTTCACCCCGGTTTTTAGTGCGGTTCGTGGAACAGGAACTGCTACCCCTTCCTTGAGTTCACCCCGGTTTTTAGTGCGGTTCGTGGAACAGGAACTGCTACTCCCTCCTTGAGTTCACCCCGGTTTTTAGTGCGGTTCGTGGAACAGGAACTGCTACTCCCTCCTTGAGTTCACCCCGGTTTTTAGTGCGGTTCGTGGAACAGGAACTGCTACTCCCTCCTTGAGTTCACCCCGGTTTTTAGTGCGGTTCGTGGAACAGGAACTGCTACTCCCTCCTTGAGTTCACCCCGGTTTTTAGTGCGGTTCGTGGAACAGGAACTGCTACTCCCTCCTTGAGTTCACCCCGGTTTTTAGTGCGGTTCGTGGAACAGGAACTGCTACTCCCTCCTTGAGTTCACCCCGGTTTTTAGTGCGGTTCGTGGAACAGGAACTGCTACTCCCTCCTAGAGTTCATCCCGGTTTTTAGTGCGGTTCGTGGAACAGGAACTGCTACCCCTTCCTTGAGTTCACCCCGGTTTTTGGTGCGGTTCGTGGTGCTAAATCTTTAGTTTTCTGTTTACAGTTTTGTAGATGACTATCATTATGTCTTTTTTTCTTTCGTCCATTGTATAGTCTGTCCTTCGATTTACGGCTTCTGGTATCTGCAAACTTTTTTCATGTAAGGAACCATAATTAGGTTGTGTAAGCAACTTTTACAGTCCATGCAAAGTTAATAATTCCACTATAAAATATTGTTACAATACTTAATATATCATTACAATTAGTTATATTCTGAATATATTGGAATAATTATTCCAGCTTCCGACGACATTATCATGTTGTCGTAACATTGATGAATAATTTATATTCTCGAAAACTCGGTTAAACAAACAATTAACCAATTCCGCGCTTTGACTGATTGTCATCTTCTGATTGCCATAAATGTGTCATAACTCCCAAAATTGTAATAAAAAAAACGTATACCTTCAGGTACGCTTATAGTCAAAAGATCATTGTGAGCAGGTATGAAGAAGGGCTGAAACAAAATAGACAAAATCGGCTCAGAAAATTTTGAAGAGACCAAAGGGGTAATCAGAAGTCGGAAATTTATCGAAGAAGGACAGATAATATAATTGCCAAAAAGTCTGAGGCAGATTCACATCTGTTAACAATGACTAAATGGTAAATGGGAAAACGTCAAAATATTTTAATTATTATACTTGAAATCCATGAATCTTATAAAATTCATAAAACTTTGGCCCCTGTTACTCGTATTTCGTTTACTTTTAGCAATAATTAGACAATGTCCAAGTGGATGGACAAGGAATGGTGGACAGTGCTACTTTTTCTGTCACTCACTTGTCAACCAAAACACCGCCGTAGTAAGTATAATACCCAGGTACAACATAAAAGCTATGACCCCCGGGAAAATGATAATACCGTGATACAATACCCTACCCGGGTACAACTTCAAAAACTAAGACCATTATATAGGTTTAATTTGACTCCCGGGAAAATGGTATTGCAGAAATACAATACCCGGGTACAGCTTCCAAAAGTAAGACCATTATATACAGGTTTATTTTGACCCCAAGGGAAATGGTATTTCAGAGTTACAATATAAAAAAATAAGACCATTATATAGGTTTAGTTTGACCCCCAGGGGAAATGGTATTACAGAGATGCCAATCCCAAAATGAATGAATTCCTGGTTGCTAAGATGATCAGCGAAAGTGTGTGACTTAGTGGGGGAACTGCCACCCCAAGTTATTTGAGCACCAAAAGTGTCTGCACCCTAGGTTATTTGAGCACCAAATGTGCTATGCACCCCAAGTGTGTTTTTTTTAATAAACCCAAATTTGTGAATTGTGAGGAACTTAAGTCCGATCATTGTATAATGTGTATGACTTTTGACATCATTAGCAGGATCCCTTTCCGACATTTATAGAGGCATAGCGTCAATTATTTGTCCTTTGGTTCCCCTCTTTCTGGGAGAGGCAATAGTTCTAGAATCCTGCAGATGATTGGTTTGAATTTATTTCATGGTGTGTAATGCCAATTTCAACAATATTTCAGTTATATCGTGGCGGTCATTTTATTTGTGAAGGAAACCCGGAATACCCGGAGAAAACTACTGACCTGTCGCAAGTCACTGACAAACTTTAACACATAATGTTGTATCGAGTACACCTCGCCATGAGCGGGAATCGAAGTCGCAACGTTAGTGGTGATATGCACTGATTGCATAGATAGTTGTAAATCCAACTACCATCCGATCGCGACCACAACGTCCCCTCCTGCTGTTGATGATGCCAAACAACATGAAGATTACGAACAACAATTCCTCTTAATTTATCGAATAATTATTATCATTCAATTATTTTTTTGAATTCGAGCGAACTTTAGTACTATCCCTTTCATTCCCTCGGACTTTTTCCTTGTAGCGAAGGGTCAAGTTTAGTCATTAGTTCTCATGATGCAATCCTTATTCTGTCCCGTTTGCTGCCCAATCTCTTCCACAGAATTATCGATCCTTACACTCCCTTCCCATAAGATATTGACGTGTACAAAAAATGGACATGTAACCAACGTAAATAATTCAAGCGTCAACGAGATTATTTTTTTAGCGTTCCGATAACCACTTATGGAACAACAGCGACGTCTGTCGAAAGAAATTTTGTGAATGATCCCCATTATATTCAAATGCAGACCACTGCTGACATGACAGACAGATCATCTTATTGAAAGAACCATGAAATTCCCCCTGGTGATATAAACAACAATTAATGTCTTTAGTGCCTAATTTATCAACACTTTTTTTTTCTAACTTCTTAGACTACTAAAATTATGCAAAATTAACATCTTCTTATAAAAATATATGAAGAGAGTGTACAGGCCGCTAATTCCGTGGAAGTGATTGCTTGCTGCCATAACTTGAACGAATTCATATGAAATCCTAACCACCAGCATGTTGGGCAGCCACACATATTATATGGTATTAAAGCTGATGAAAAACTACAGGTTCTTTTAGTCAATGTTTGCCATTACGGCCCGCCGCGATTTCAGTTTTCATTGGTTAATGAGCTTAACTGGGCGTGCAACTCGAATTATTTAGTACTGCACCCTTAATCGACATTCGTCTTAATGGTGTGCTCGAAATGAGTGGAAGAAAACAACTGCATTATTTGGGTTACTGGGCGAGCGAAAGGTGAAATCGAGTGGAGTCAGATGTTAGCGGACCGTGATTTATTTGACGTAAGAGTTTAATCAGATTAACTAATACATTATAAGTAAGGACTCATTTATATTTATGCATCATTATCCAGCAATCATGTGACTCTATTGTAAATGATGAACTCGATACAACATTATGTTATAAAGTTTGTCAATGACTTGTGGCAGGCGAGTGGTTTTCTCTGGGTATTCCGGTTTGCTCCACCAATTAAACTGACCGCCACGATACAACTAAAATATTGTTGAAAGTGGAGTTAACCACCGTAATCCTCAATTGTAAGTGTCATGTGATGGTTTACCGACTGTCGCAATGGATATGTATTGGTGCTTAAGCGTATGGATTTAATCGTGTTTAGCAACAGATGGGTAAATATTATTTGAATGTCGTCAATTTTTTTTTATTAAAATCACGTTTTAGTCCAATCGAACTTTAGAAATCCGTTTTTCTTTTACTTCCTGTAACCGAGCATACAAACGGCATTTTCAATGGTTATTCTAATGTTCAGTTGAAGGTCATGTTAAATTTATTTGTGTCGCACTTCAATGGAGCGTATCTTATTTTAGTTAATATGAATTTAAGCAAACTGCAATGACGTCCTGTTGCTGTTTTATATAACGGGAGATTTTTTCCTAAGTTTCCTAATGGGATGTCATGGTCGTGATCGAATGGTAGTTGGATTTATAACTACCTATGAAATCAGTGTCTATCACCACTAAAATTGTGCGTTCGAACCATGTTCGTGGCGAGGTGTACTCGATACAACATTATGTGATAAAGTTTGTCAGTGACTTGCTACAGGTCAATGGTTTTCTCCGGGTACTCTGGTTTCCTTCACCAATAAAACAGACCGCCACGATATAACTGAAATATTGTTGAAAGTGGCGTTAAGCACGATAACCCTAACCCCCTAAGTTAAAGACTGGTGTCGTTGTTTGCCAGATTCAGCAGGATATTTCATATGTGGAGCAATCTAGGACTATATGATAATGATCGATGGGTTCATTTAGATTTCTCTTCAAACCCGGGTCTCTCTAGTCGGCATTACTCATCAGTATATTTGTATACATGGGAATTCCCGGACGGGTCGGTTCACCGGAAGTGTCCGGTGTAGAATTAATAATTCTACGAAAGGCAATTATTATGAAAACCAAGTTTCTCCTCACTCAGGCATATGTGACCTTAGCCGATTTTAGCTATCCTGTTTAGGTCCTCTCTATGTCCTATTTAAGTCCTGTTTATGTCCTGTTTAACTCCTGTTTAAGTCCTGTTTATGACCTGTTTATGTCCTGTTTAACTCCTGTTTAAGTCCTGTTTATGTCCTGTTTAAGTCCTGTTTATGTCTTGTTTAACTCCTGTTTAGGTCCTCTCTATGTCCTGTTTATGACCTGTTTATGTCCTGTTTAACTCCTGTTTAAGTCCTGTTTATGTCCTGTTTAAGTCCTGTTTATGTCCTGTTTAAGTCCTCTCTATGTCCTGTTTAAGTCCTGTTTATGTCCTGTTTAAGTCCTGTTTATGTCCTGTTTATGTACTGTTTAACTCCTGTTTAAGTCCTGTTTATGTCCTGTTTAAGTCCTGTTTATGTCCTGTTTAAGTCCTCTCTATGTCCTGTTTAAGTCCTGTTTATGTCCTGTTTAAGTCCTGTTTATGTCCTGTTTAAGTCCTCTCTATGTCCTGTTTAAGTCCTGTTTATGTCCTGTTTAAGTCCTCTCTATGTCCTGTTTAAGTCCTGTTTATGACCTGTTTATGTCCTGTTTAACTCCTGTTTAAGTCCTGTTTATGTCCTGTTTAAGTCCTGTTTATGTCTTGTTTAACTCCTGTTTAGGTCCTCTCTATGTCCTGTTTATGACCTGTTTATGTCCTGTTTAACTCCTGTTTAAGTCCTGTTTATGTCCTGTTTAAGTCCTGTTTATGTCCTGTTTAAGTCCTCTCTATGTCCTGTTTAAGTCCTGTTTATGTCCTGTTTAAGTCCTGTTTATGTCCTGTTTATGTACTGTTTAACTCCTGTTTAAGTCCTGTTTATGTCCTGTTTAAGTCCTGTTTATGTCCTGTTTAAGTCCTCTCTATGTCCTGTTTAAGTCCTGTTTATGTCCTGTTTAAGTCCTGTTTATGTCCTGTTTAAGTCCTCTCTATGTCCTGTTTAAGTCCTGTTTATGTCCTGTTTAAGTCCTCTCTATGTCCTGTTTAAGTCCTGTTTATGTCCTGTTTAAGTCCTCTCTATGTCCTGTTTAAGTCCTGTTTATGTCCTGTTTATGTCCTGTTTAAGTCCTGTTTAAATCCTGTTTAAGTCCTGTTTATGTTCTGTTTAAATCCTGTTTAAGTCCTGTTTAAGTCCTGTTTATGTCCTGTTTAAGTCCTATTTATGTCCTGTTTAGGCGTTTGTTTTTCTTGTTCCTCGAGACTTTTATTTTATTTGGTTTTCAAATATTTTGACATTGAGTGCTACCTGATGAAGGTTATTCCAGAAACGCTTCGTGCGCACTAAATTTGATAGCTACTTTTTTTCTTCTTCTTTTTTTAAACAAGTGAATAGTAACAATATTAACAATAGAAAAAGTAAATGTGCACAATGATATCATAAATAAACATATCCCCCATAGCATGTAAATGAGCGCTTAGGGACCAGGCAATATTTATCGCAGGCATCGGACCGGTGCAAATGGGCATGGGACATTGATTTTTTTTTAACGTTGCATATCCATGGGGCAAGCATTTTTTTTTACAAATGAGATGCCCATGGGACAAATACTTTTTTTGATGCATTATTTTGTGGCTGAATTTTCTTAAATGAATAAAAAATACTATCGGAATAGTAAAATCTACTGCCCTTTGACATCTTCATTAAAGGCTCCTTCTTCAGAGGAAAATATAATATTGTATATAAATAGTACCTCAAATTTCAAGCACAGCTATACGTGTAGTAATCATCAAATAAATTTAATATTTTATAATCATGATAATTGCTAAATTTAGTTTTCAGATAGAGTTACAGTACATTTCTGAGAATACATAAGAAATCGCAGTGATGCATGAAATAATTAAACTAGGTGATGTTGAAATATCTTTAAAACTATTATTTACATTTTGTTACTTTATTTTGTGATAAGTGTGATTAACCCCATCACCCTATTATCAAGAGGAGGTGAAAAGATTCCACATTCACCTAAAGGGGGATAATCACAGTCACTATGATTTTTCATGGAATCTCACAACTTGTACTGTACATGTAAAAAACAATCTACATGTATATGAATGAAGAATATAAAAAGCATGTAACCAGTATATCAACTTTATTTTTATGATTAAAGTAATGTTCAAAACAAGTACAAAAAGGTTAACAATTCTAACACTGGTAACCACTCAAAGGAATTAATAACTCTATAACTTTTAAACAATTAATAATTTAGACACCAAAAATAAATTACATCATCATGTAAAACAACAATTACTTAAACTACATGTATCACCGTGTACAAGTAAACATTATAAGGTATAACAACAATTACTTAAACTACATGTATCACCGTGTACAAGTAAACATTATAAGGTAAAACAACAATTACTTAAACTACATGTATCACCGTGTACAAGTAAACATTATAAGGTAAAACAACAATTACTTAAACTACATGTATCACCGTGTACAAGTAAACATTATAAGGTAAAACAACAATTACTTAAACTACATGTATCACCGTGTACAAGTAAACATTATAAGGTATAACAACAATTACTTAAACTACATGTATCACCGTGTACAAGTAAACATTATAAGGTAAAACAACAATTACTTAAACTACATGTATCACCGTGTACAAGCAAACATTATAAGGTATAACAACAATTACTTAAACTACATGTATCACCGTGTACAAGTAAACATTATAAGGTATAACAACAATTACTTAAACTACATGTATCACCGTGTACAAGTAAACATTATAAGGTAAAACAACAATTACTTAAACTACATGTATCACCGTGTACAAGCAAACATTATAAGGTATAACAACAATTACTTAAACTACATGTATCACCGTGTACAAGTAAACATTATAAGGTAAAACAACAATTACTTAAACTACATGTATCACCGTGTACAAGTAAACATTATAAGGTATAACAACAATTACTTAAACTACATGTATCACCGTGTACAAGTAAACATTATAAGGTAAAACAACAATTACTTAAACTACATGTATCACCGTGTACAAGCAAACATTATAAGGTATAACAACAATTACTTAAACTACATGTATCACCGTGTACAAGTAAACATTATAAGGTATAACAACAATTACTTAAACTACATGTATCACCGTGTACAAGTAAACATTATAAGGTATAACAACAATTACTTAAACTACATGTATCACCGTGTACAAGTAAACATTATAAGGTAAAACAACAATTACTTAAACTACATGTATCACCGTGTACAAGCAAACATTATAAGGTATAACAACAATTACTTAAACTACATGTATCACCGTGTACAAGTAAACATTATAAGGTATAACAACAATTACTTAAACTACATGTATCACCGTGTACAAGTAAACATTAGGGGGTATAACAACAATTACTTAAACTACATGTATCACCGTGTACAAGTAAACATTAGGGGGTATAACAACAATTACTTAAACTACATGTATCACCGTGTACAAGTAAACATTAGGGGTATAACAACAATTACTTAAACTACATGTATCACCGTGTACAAGTAAACATTATAAGGTATAACAACAATTACTTAAACTACATGTATCACCGTGTACAAGTAAACATTATAAGGTATAACAACAATTACTTAAACTACATGTATCACCGTGTACAAGTAAACATTATAAGGTATAACAACAATTACTTAAACTACATGTATCACCGTGTACAAGTAAACATTAGGGGTATAACAACAATTACTTAAACTACATGTATCACCGTGTACAAGTAAACATTAGGGGGTATAACAACAATTACTTAAACTACATGTATCACCGTGTACAAGTAAACATTATAAGGTATAACAACAATTACTTAAACTACATGTATCACCGTGTACAAGTAAACATTATAGGGGTATAACAACAATTACTTAAAACTACATGTATCACCGTGTACAAGTAAACATTAGGGGGGTATAACAACAATTACTTAAACTACATGTATCACCGTGTACAAGTAAACATTATAAGGTATAACAACAATTACTTAAACTACATGTATCACCGTGTACAAGTAAACATTATAAGGTATAACAACAATTACTTAAACTACATGTATCACCGTGTACAAGTAAACATTATGGGGGTATAACAACAATTACTTAAACTACATGTATCACCGTGTACAAGTAAACATTATAGGGTATAACAACAATTACTTAAACTACATGTATCACCGTGTACAAGTAAACATTATAAGGGTATAACAACAATTACTTAAACTACATGTATCACCGTGTACAAGTAAACATTATAAGGTATAACAACAATTACTTAAACTACATGTATCACCGTGTACAAGTAAACATTATAAGGTATAACAACAATTACTTAAACTACATGTATCACCGTGTACAAGTAAACATTATAAGGTATAAACAATTACTTAAACTACATGTATCACCGTGTACAAGTAAACATTATAAGGTATAACAACAATTACTTAAACTACATGTATCACCGTGTACAAGTAAACATTATAAGGTATAACAACAATTACTTAAACTACATGTATCACCGTGTACAAGTAAACATTATAAGGTAAAACAACAATTACTTAAACTACATGTATCACCGTGTACAAGTAAACATTAGGGGGTATAACAACAATTACTTAAACTACATGTATCACCGTGTACAAGTAAACATTATAAGGTATAACAACAATTACTTAAACTACATGTATCACCGTGTACAAGTAAACATTATAAGGTATAACAACAATTACTTAAACTACATGTATCACCGTGTACAAGTAAACATTAGGGGGTATAACAACAATTACTTAAACTACATGTATCACCGTGTACAAGTAAACATTATAAGGTATAACAACAATTACTTAAACTACATGTATCACCGTGTACAAGTAAACATTATAAGGTATAACAACAATTACTTAAACTACATGTATCACCGTGTACAAGTAAACATTATAAGGTATAACAACAATTACTTAAACTACATGTATCACCGTGTACAAGTAAACATTAGGGGGTATAACAACAATTACTTAAACTACATGTATCACCGTGTACAAGTAAACATTATAAGGTATAACAACAATTACTTAAACTACATGTATCACCGTGTACAAGTAAACATTATAAGGTATAACAACAATTACTTAAACTACATGTATCACCGTGTACAAGTAAACATTAGGGGGTATAACAACAATTACTTAAACTACATGTATCACCGTGTACAAGTAAACATTATAAGGTATAACAACAATTACTTAAACTACATGTATCACCGTGTACAAGTAAACATTATAAGGTATAACAACAATTACTTAAACTACATGTATCACCGTGTACAAGTAAACATTATAAGGTATAACAACAATTACTTAAACTACATGTATCACCGTGTACAAGTAAACATTATAAGGTATAACAACAATTACTTAAACTACATGTATCACCGTGTACAAGTAAACATTATAAGGTATAACAACAATTACTTAAACTACATGTATCACCGTGTACAAGTAAACATTAGGGGGTATAACAACAATTACTTAAACTACATGTATCACCGTGTACAAGTAAACATTAGAGGGTATAACAACAATTACTTAAACTACATGTATCACCGTGTACAAGTAAACATTATAAGGTATAACAACAATTACTTAAACTACATGTATCACCGTGTACAAGTAAACATTATAAGGTATAACAACAATTACTTAAACTACATGTATCACCGTGTACAAGTAAACATTATAAGGTATAACAACAATTACTTAAACTACATGTATCACCGTGTACAAGTAAACATTAGGGGGTATAACAACAATTACTTAAACTACATGTATCACCGTGTACAAGTAAACATTATAAGGTATAACAACAATTACTTAAACTACATGTATCACCGTGTACAAGTAAACATTATAAGGTATAACAACAATTACTTAAACTACATGTATCACCGTGTACAAGTAAACATTATAAGGTATAACAACAATTACTTAAACTACATGTATCACCGTGTACAAGTAAACATTATAAGGTATAACAACAATTACTTAAACTACATGTATCACCGTGTACAAGTAAACATTATAAGGTATAACAACAATTACTTAAACTACATGTATCACCGTGTACAAGTAAACATTATAAGGTATAACAACAATTACTTAAACTACATGTATCACCGTGTACAAGTAAACATTATAAGGTATAACAACAATTACTTAAACTACATGTATCACCGTGTACAAGTAAACATTATAAGGTATAACAACAATTACTTAAACTACATGTATCACCGTGTACAAGTAAACATTATAAGGTATAACAACAATTACTTAAACTACATGTATCACCGTGTACAAGTAAACATTAGGTATAACAACAATTACTTAAACTACATGTATCACCGTGTACAAGTAAACATTATAAGGTAAAACAACAATTACTTAAACTACATGTATCACCGTCTACAAGTAAACATTAGGGAGGTATAACAACAATTACTTAAGCTACATGTATCACCGTGTACAAGTAAACATTATAAGGTATAACAACAATTACTTAAACTACATGTATCACCGTGTACAAGTAAACATTATAAGGTAAAACAACAATTACTTAAACTACATGTATCACCGTGTACAAGTAAACATTATAAGGTATAACAACAATTACTTAAACTACATGTATCACCGTGTACAAGTAAACATTATAAGGTATAACAACAATTACTTAAACTACATGTATCACCGTGTACAAGCAAACATTATAAGGTATAACAACAATTACTTAAACTACATGTATCACCGTGTACAAGTAAACATTATAAGGTATAACAACAATTACTTAAACTACATGTATCACCGTGTACAAGTAAACATTAGGGAGGTATAACAACAATTACTTAAACTACATGTATCACCGTGTACAAGTAAACATTATAAGGTATAACAACAATTACTTAAACTACATGTATCACCGTGTACAAGTAAACATTATAAGGTATAACAACAATTACTTAAACTACATGTATCACCGTGTACAAGTAAACATTATAAGGTATAACAACAATTACTTAAACTACATGTATCACCGTGTACAAGTAAACATTATAAGGTATAACAACAATTACTTAAACTACATGTATCACCGTGTACAAGTAAACATTATAAGGTATAACAACAATTACTTAAACTACATGTATCACCGTGTACAAGTAAACATTATAAGGTATAACAACAATTACTTAAACTACACGTATCACCGTGTACAAGCAAACATTATAAGGTAAAACAACAATTACTTAAACTACACGTATCACCGTGTACAAGTAAACATTATAAGGTATAACAACAATTACTTAAACTACATGTATCACCGTGTACAAGTAAACATTATAAGGTATAACAACAATTACTTAAACTACATGTATCACCGTGTACAAGTAAACATTATAAGGTATAACAACAATTACTTAAACTACATGTATCACCGTGTACAAGTAAACATTATAAGGTATAACAACAATTACTTAAACTACATGTATCACCGTGTACAAGTAAACATTATAAGGTATAACAACAATTACTTAAACTACATATATCACCGTGTACAAGTAAACATTATAAGGTATAACAACAATTACTTAAACTACATGTATCACCGTGTACAAGTAAACATTATAAGGTATAACAAACAATTACTTAAACTACATGTATCACCGTGTACAAGTAAACATTATAAGGTATAACAACAATTACTTAAACTACATGTATCACCGTGTACAAGTAAACATTATAAGGTATAACAACAATTACTTAAACTACATGTATCACCGTGTACAAGTAAACATTATAAGGTATAACAACAATTACTTAAACTACATGTATCACCGTGTACAAGTAAACATTATAAGGTATAACAACAATTACTTAAACTACATGTATCACCGTGTACAAGTAAACATTATAAGGTATAACAACAATTACTTAAACTACACGTATCACTGTGTACAAGTAAACATTATAAGGTATAACAACAATTACTTAAACTACACGTATCACTGTGTACAAGTAAACATTATAAGGTATAACAACAATTACTTAAACTACATGTATCACTGTGTACAAGCAAACATTATAAGGTATAACAACAATTACTTAAACTACATGTATCACTGTGTACAAGCAAACATTATAAGGTATAACAACAATTACTTAAACTACATGTATCACCGTGTACAAACAAACATTATAAGGTATAACAACAATTACTTAAACTACATGTATCACCGTGTACAAGTAAACAGTATAAGGTATAACAACAATTACTTAAACTACATGTATCACCGTGTACAAGTAAACATTATAAGGTATAACAACAATTACTTAAACTACATGTATCACCATGTACAAGTAAACATTATAAGGTATAACAACAATTGCTTAAACTACATGTATCACCGTGTACAAGTAAACATTATAAGGTATAACAACAATTACTTAAACTACATGTATCACCGTGTACAAGTAAACATTATAAGGTAAAACAACAATTACTTAAACTACATGTATCACCGTGTACAAGTAAACATTATAAGGTAAAACAACAATTACTTAAACTACATGTATCACCATGTACAAGTAAACATTATAAGGTATAACAACAA
Source organism: Bathymodiolus septemdierum (assembly GCA_963383655.1). Lineage (NCBI taxonomy): Eukaryota > Metazoa > Mollusca > Bivalvia > Mytilida > Modiolidae > Bathymodiolus > Bathymodiolus septemdierum. Next base: position 17,331,140 of record OY726531.1, read on the forward strand.
TTGCTTAAACTACATGTATCACCGTGTACAAGTAAACATTATAAGGTATAACAACAATTACTTAAACTACATGTATCACCGTGTACAAGTAAACATTATAAGGTATAACAACAATTACTTAAACTACATGTATCACAGTGTACAAGTAAACATTATAAGGTATAACAACAATTGCTTAAACTACATGTATCACCGTGTACAAGTAAACATTATAAGGTATAACAACAATTACTTAAACTACATGTATCACCGTGTACAAGTAAACATTATAAGGTATAACAACAATTACTTAAACTACATGTATCACCATGTACAAGTAAACATTATAAGGTATAACAACAATTACTTAAACTACATGTATCACCGTGTACAAGTAAACATTATAAGGTATAACAACAATTACTTAAACTACATGTATCACCGTGTACAAGTAAACATTATAAGGTATAACAACAATTACTTAAACTACATGTATCACCGTGTACAAGTAAACATTATAAGGTATAACAACAATTACTTAAACTACATGTATCACCGTGTACAAGTAAACATTATAAGGTATAACAACAATTACTTAAACTACATGTATCACCGTGTACAAGTAAACATTATAAGGTATAACAACAATTACTTAAACTACATGTATCACCGTGTACAAGTAAACATTATAAGGTATAACAACAATTACTTAAACTACATGTATCACAGTGTACAAGTAAACATTATAAGGTATAACAACAATTACTTAAACTACATGTATCACCGTGTACAAGTAAACATTATAAGGTAAAACAACAATTACTTAAACTACATGTATCACCGTGTACAAGTAAACATTATAAGGTATAACAACAATTACTTAAACTACATGTATCACTGTGTACAAGTAAACATTATAAGGTATAACAACAATTACTTAAACTACATGTATCACCGTGTACAAGTAAACATTATAAGGTATAACAACAATTACTTAAACTACATGTATCACCGTGTACAAGTAAACATTATAAGGTATAACAACAATTACTTAAACTACATGTATCACCGTGTACAAGTAAACATTATAAGGTATAACAACAATTACTTAAACTACATGTATCACCGTGTACAAGTAAACATTATAAGGTATAACAACAATTACTTAAACTACATGTATCACCGTGTACAAGTAAACATTATAAGGTATAACAACAATTACTTAAACTACATGTATCACCGTGTACAAGTAAACATTATAAGGTATAACAACAATTACTTAAACTACATGTATCACTGTGTACAAGTAAACATTATAAGGTATAACAACAATTACTTAAACTACATGTATCACCGTGTACAAGTAAACATTATAAGGTATAACAACAATTACTTAAACTACATGTATCACCGTGTACAAGTAAACATTATAAGGTATAACAACAATTACTTAAACTACATGTATCACCGTGTACAAGTAAACATTATAAGGTATAACAACAATTACTTAAACTACATGTATCACTGTGTACAAGTAAACATTATAAGGTATAACAACAATTACTTAAACTACATGTATCACCGTGTACAAGTAAACATTATAAGGTATAACAACAATTACTTAAACTACATGTATCACCGTGTACAAGTAAACATTATAAGGTATAACAACAATTACTTAAACTACATGTATCACCGTGTACAAGTAAACATTATAAGGTATAGCAACAATTACTTAAACTACATGTATCACCGTGTACAAGTAAACATTATAAGGTATAACAACAATTACTTAAACTACATGTATCACCGTGTACAAGTAAACATTATAAGGTATAACAACAATTACTTAAACTACATGTATCACCGTGTACAAGTAAACATTATAAGGTATAACAACAATTACTTAAACTACATGTATCACCGTGTACAAGTAAACATTATAAGGTATAACAACAATTACTTAAACTACATGTATCACCGTGTACAAGTAAACATTATAAGGTATAACAACAATTACTTAAACTACATGTATCACCGTGTACAAGTAAACATTATAAGGTATAACAACAATTACTTAAACTACATGTATCACCGTGTACAAGCAAACATTAGGGAGGTTGTTTTGTAAACCAGGGGGTGTACGGTTTTTTAGGTTGTTTTTACCAGTTGCAGAAAGAAAAGTGAGTATGAACTATAAATGAAACGTTGAAAGGGACAATGTTATATACCACGGAACTCAGCAGAAAATGGGCTTTCAATTGGTATTTTTCTGGGTTCTCCGGAGCATCCTGGTTTTGCAAACACTTCGACAGTTTGCATCGATGATGGATGTTTACTAGGGGCATGTATATGTATCATTGAAATCCTGTTCAGTTAAAAACAATTCACTACGACTGAAAACATTATTAAATGCAACAACCTCAAAAAGTCTTAAAAATTGATTGGGTGCTCTCTTAACTATATTGTTGCTTGATTTTAAAGTAGCTGAAGAATTGTATGCAGACTTGGTACAAATACCTCTTACTTGTCGTCAGTATGATATTCATATAAGGCTTAAGGAAGATTTAGTTAATCCAATACATGGTTTACGATGCTTCAACAAGAGGGCGTAGAATAACAATGCCCACTAAATTTAAAGACTATTTAGCAATTTGACTCGATGGGTATTTTTTTAATAAATAATCAGTTTTGAAATTCATAATTTCTTTTTTCCCTTATTTGTAGGTACATACTATCATACATTTTTATCCAATATAACCATGACTAAAGCTTAATTGATTGACACAAATTATGTTCACATGATAATGGGACACTTACTTTTTCTATGCATGCAAGTCATCGGACATTGATTTTTTATATCCCAGATCAGTATGGGAGATCCATATTTTTCGAACAAGTTTCAGAATTTGCACCGGTCCCCCCTGCTTGATAAATATTACACCGTCCCTTACAACGGAAGTATTCTACGGCGATAAAACTGCATTGTGGGTAAATGAATAAATACGCACTTCTGATTCGACACTGGTGGCACGCGTCGTGTTAAGTAAGTTTACTCGTTATATTTACAGGGAAAAAAATGAAGACTAATTTAATCAATTATTTATTAATATGTTTAGGTGTCATGTAAGGCCAAAGGTGGGTACTTGGTAAGGATTGACAATGCCGCAGAGGATGAATTTCTGAAACGACAGACCAACTATCTAAAAAGTGAGTTACTATCCAAAATCAAATCTATAATTTAATTTGACACAAACTAAAGTATATGGTAGTTTCATACAAACTAGAGGATACGGTACTTTGACACAAACTAGAAGATACGGTAGTTTGACACAAACTAGAGGATACGGTAGTTTGACATAAACTAGAGGATACGGTAGTTTGGCACGAGCTAGATGTTACGATAGTTTGACATAAACTATGGGATACGGCAGCTATGCTCAAACTTTAGGATGCGATAGCTTGACACAAGCTAGAGTTTACGGTAACTTAACACAAACTAGAGGATACGATAGTTTGACACAAACTAGGGGTTGCGGTAGTTTGGCACAAACCAGAGGATACGGTAGTTTGACACAAACTAGAGGATACGGTAGCTTGACACAAACTAGGAGATATGGTAGTTTGACACAAACTACAGGATGCGGTAATTTGACACAAACTAGAGGATACGGTAGATTGAAACAGACTAGATGATGCGGTAGTTTGACACAAACTAAAGGATGCGATAGTTTGACACAAACTAGAGGGTACGGTAGTTTGACACAAACTAGAGGATACGGTAGTTTGACACAAATTAGGAAATACGGTAGTTTGACACAAACTAGGGAATTCAGTAGTTTGACACAAACTAAAGGATGCGATAGTTTGACACAAACTAGCGGATACGGTAGCTAGACACAAACTAGAGGCAGCGGTAATTTGACACAAACTAGGGGATACGGTAGTTTGATACAAATTAGGGGATACGGTAGTTTGACACAGACGAGAGGACATGGTAGTTTGATACAAACTAGAGGATACGGTAGTTTGACAAAAAGTAGAGAATACGGTAGGTTGACAAAAAGTAGACGATACGGTAGTTGGATGCAAACTAGAGGATATCGTATTTTGACACACACTGGGGGATACGGTAGTTTGAAGCAAACGAGAGGACACGGTAGATTGACATAAACTAGGGGATACGGTAACTTGATGCAAACTAGGGGATACGGTGGTTTGACACACTCTAGAGGATACCGTAGCTTGACACAAACTAGAGGATACGGTAGTTTGACATAACCTAGAGGATACCGTAGTTGACATAAACTAGAGGTTACCGTAGTTTGACACAAACGAGGAGAGACGGTAATTTGACACAAACGAGGAGATATGGTAGTTTGACACAAACGAGGAGGTGCGGTAGCTTGACACAAACGAGGAGATATGGTTGTTTGACACAAACGAGGAGATACGGTAGTTTGACGCAAATGAGGAGATACGGTAGCTTGACACAAACGAGGAGATATGGTTGTTTGACACAAACGAGGAGGTATGGTAGCTGGAAACAAACGAGGAGATATGGTAGCTTGACACAAACGAGGAGATATGGTAGCTTGACACAAACGAGGAGATATGGTTATTTGACACAAACGAGGAGGTATGGTAGCTGGAAGCAAACGAGGAGATATGGTAGCTTGTCACAAACGAGGAGATATGGTTGTTTGACATAAACGAGGAGATATGGTTGTTTGACATAAACGAGGAGATATGGTAGCTTGACACAAACGAGGAGATATGGTTGTTTGACATAAACGAGGAGATATGGTTGTTTGACATAAACGAGGAGATATGGTAGCTTGACACAAACGAGGAGATATGGTTGTTTGACACAAACGAGGAGATATGGTAGCTTGACACAAACCAGGAGAAACGGTAGTTTGACACAAACGAGGAGATATGGTTGTTTAACACAAACGAGGAGATATGGTAAGTTGACACAAACGATGAGATATGGTTGTTTGACACAAACGAGGAGAAACGGTAGTTTGACACAAACGAGGAGATATGGTTGTTTGACACAAACGAGGAGGTATGGTAGCTGGAAACAAACGAGGAGATATGGTAGCTTGACACAATCGAGGAGATATGGTAGCTTGACACAAACGAGGAGGTATGGTAGCTGGAAGCAAACGAGGAGATATGGTAGCTTGACACAAACGAGGAGATATGGTTGTTTGACATAAACGAGGAGATATGGTTGTTTGACATAAACGAGGAGATATGGTAGCTTGACACAAACGAGGAGATATGGCTGTTTGACATAAACGAGGAGATATGGTTGTTTGACATAAACGAGTAGATATGGTAGCTTGACACAAACGAGGAGATATGGTTGTTTGACACACACGAGGAGATATGGTAGCTTGACACAAACGAGGAGAAACGGTAGTTTGACACAAACGAGGAGATATGGTTGTTTAACACAAACGAGGAGATATGGTAAGTTGACACAAACGATGAGATATGGTTGTTTGACACAAACGAGGAGAAACGGTAGTTTGACACAAACGAGGAGATATGGTAGCTTGACACAAACGAGGAGATATGGTAGCTTGACACAAACGAGGTGATATTAATGTTTGACACAAACGAGGAGATATGGTAGCTTGACACAAACGAGGAGATATGGTTGTTTGACACAAACGAGGAGATATGGCAGCTTGACACAAACGAAGAGATATGGTTGTTTGACACAAATGAGGAGATATGGTAGCTTGACACAAACGAGGTGATATGGATGTTTGACAAAAACGAGGAGATATGGTTGTTTGACACAAACGAGGATATATGGTAGTTTGACATAAACGAGGAGATATGGTTGTTTGACACAAACGAGGAGATATGGTAGCTTGACACAAACGAGGAGATATGGTTGTTTAACACAAACGAGGAGATATGGTAGCTTGACACAAACGAGGAGAAACTGTAGTTTGACACAAACGAGGAGATATGGTTGTTTAACACAAACGAGGGGATATGGTAGGTTGACACAAACGATGAGATATGGTTGTTTGACACAAACGAGGAGAAACGGTAGTTTGACACAAACGAGGAGATATGGTAGCTTGACACAAACGAGGAGATATGGTAGCTTGCCACAAACGAGGTGATATTGATGTTTGACACAAACGAGGAGATATGGTAGCTTGACACAAACGAGGAGATATGGTTGTTTGACACAAACGAGGAGATATGGTAGCTTGACACAAACGAGAAGATATGGTTGTTTGACACAAACGAGGAGATATGGTAGCTTGACACAAACGAGGTGATATGGATGTTTGACAAAAACGAGGAGATATGGTTGTTTGACACAAACGAGGATATATGGTAGTTTGAAAAAGGTGATACGAAAGTTTGACACAAACGAGGAGATATGGTAGCTTGACACACACGAGGTGATATGGATGTTTGACACAAACGAGGAGATATGGTAGCTTGACACAAACGAGGTGATATGGATGTTTGACACAAACGAGGAGATATGGTAGCTTGACACAAACGAGGTGATATGGATGTTTGACACAAACGAGGAGAAACGGTAGTTTGACACAAGCGAGGAGATATGGTAGCTTGACACAAACGAGGAGATATGGTTGTTTAACACAAACGAGGAGATATGGTAGCTTGACACAAACGAGGAGATATGGTTGTTTGACACAAACGAGGAGATATGGTAGCTTGACACAAAGGAGGTGATATGGATGTTTGACCAAAACGAGGAGATATGTTTGTTTGACACAAACGAGAATATATGGTAGTTTGAAAAAGGTGATACGAAAGTTTGACACAAACGAGGAGATATGGTAGCTTGACACAAACGAGGTGATATGGATGTTTGACACAAACGAGGAGATATGGTAGCTTGACACAAACGAGGTGATATGGATGTTTGACACAAACGAGGAGAAACGGTAGTTTGACACAAACGATGAGATATGGTAGCTTGACACAAACGAGGAGATATGGTTGTTTAACACAAACGAGGAGATATGGTAGCTTGACACAAACGAGGAGATATGGCAGCTTGACACAAACGAGGTGATATGGATGTTTGGCACAAACGAGGAGATATGGTAGCTTGACACAAACGAGGTGATATGGATGTTTGACACAAACGAGGAGACATGGTAGCTTGACACAAACGAGGAGATATGGTTGTTTGACACAAACGAGGAGAAACGGTAGCTTGACATAAGCGAGGAGATATGGTAGCTTGACACAAACGAGGAGAAGCGGTTGTTTGAAAAAGGTGATACGAAAGTTTGACACAAACAAGATGTCATTATAGTATGACTTACACTAGTGGATACTGTAGTTTGACACAAACTAGGGGATAAGGTTATTTGACACGAACTAGAGGATACGGTAGTTTAACTCAAACTAGATGTTACTGTACTTTGACACAAACTAGAGGGTATGGTAGCTTAACACAAACTAAAGGATACGGTACTTTGACACAAACCAGGAGATACGGTAGTTTGACACAAACCAGGAGATACGATAGATTGACACAAATAAGGAGATATGTTAGTTTGACACAAACTAGAGGATACGGTAGTTAGACATATACTAGGTGATACGAAAGTTTAACACAAACAAGAGGTCATGATAGTTTGACATACACTAGGAGATACTGTAGTTTGACACAAACTAGGGGATACAGTTATTTGACACGAACTAGAGGATACGATAGCTTAACATAAACTAGAGGATACGGTACTTTGACACAAACTAGAGGATATGGTAGCTTAACACAAACTAAAGGATACGGTACTTTGACACTAACCAGTAAATACGGTAGTTTGACACAAACTAGGAGATACGATAGTTTGACACAAACGAGGAGATATGGTAGTTTGACACAAACTAGAGGATACGATAGTTTGACATATGCTAGGTGATACGAAATTTTGACACAAACAAGAGGTCATGATAGTTTGTCATTCACTAAGGGATACTGTAGTTTGAAACAAAATAAGGGATACGGTTATTTGACACGAACTAGAGGATAGGTTATTTGACACAAACTAGAGGTTACGGTAGATTAACACACACTAGAGGTTGCGGTAGTTTGACATAAATTAGGGGATACGGAAAGTTTTTACGTTTTCCAGAGAATACGGTAATTTTACAGTCAAATAACAAAATGGTAATTTTTGAAAACCTGAAATCTCCCACATTTCATGATGATACATTTCATTCAAATCTTGTTAGTATCTTTATTGTTTACAAATTTAACAATACACGTGTCCATTAATGGATATCGTAATGGCTGGACATCCGTTGCCATCAATTTCATAAATATTTATCGTGCAATGATTACCTGGCCATAACCTGTTTAGATCGTTGTTCTGGTCAATCTGTTATTTCATACACATGAATGATCAGTCAACGTTAGAGAAAACCGAAGGGGCAATCAAGAATGGACAATCCAGAGAAACAGGCAGCACCGGGTACATAAGACACAGGACGAAAATAAACGTTAGAGAATACCGAAGGGGCAATCAAGAATGGACAATTCAGAGAAACAGGCGACATAGGATACATAAGATACAGGTCGAAAATAAACGTTAGAGAATACCGAAGGGGCAATCAAGAATGGGCAATCCAGAGAAACAGGCGACATAGGGTACATAAGATACAGGTCGAAAATAAACGTTAGAGAATACCGAAGGGGCAATCAAGAATGGACAATCCAGAGAAACGGGCGACATAGGGTACACAAGATACAGGTCGAAAATAAACGCTAGAGAATACCGAAGGGGCAATCAAGAATGGGCAATCCAGAGAAACAGGCAGCACCGGGTACATAAGACACAGGACGAAAATAAACGTTAGAGAATACCGAAGGGGCAATCAAGAATGGACAATTCAGAGAAACAGGCGACATAGGATACATAAGATACAGGTCGAAAATAAACGTTAGAGAATACCGAAGGGGCAATCAAGAATGGGCAATCCAGAGAAACAGGCGACATAGGGTACATAAGATACAGGTCGAAAATAAACGTTAGAGAATACCGAAGGGGCAATCAAGAATGGACAATCCAGAGAAACGGGCGACATAGGGTACACAAGATACAGGTCGAAAATAAACGCTAGAGAATACCGAAGGGGCAATCAAGAATGGGCAATCCAGAGAAAAAGGCGACATAGGGTACACAAGATACAGGTCGAAAATAAACGCTAGAGAATACCGAAGGGGCAATCAAGAATGGGCAATCCAGAGAAACAGGCGACATAGGGCACATAAGATACAGGTCGAAAATAAACGTTAAGAGAAAACCAAAGGGGCAATCAAGAATGAACAATCCAAAGAAACTGGGAACATTGGGTACACAAGACGAAGAAAAACAAAACAAAAAACACAATCAAATATGTGTTCGGTACCACTATACGCAAACAAAGACAAATAACGTAAATGAAATATGAGCTCTCCTACAAACAACTAGAGGTAAAGACGAACAGAACATTGTTAGAATGTAAAGACACATAATAGGACAACACATAAAGCTAAAAATATAAGCAACACGAACCCCACCAAAATCACCGGGGGTGAACTCGGGTGCTCGCGAAGGGTAAGCAATTCCTGCTACATAAAAGACACCCGTCGTGTTAATCAACATAGGTACAGAATATCTTGTTTAATGAAAGGACAAATCATATTGTAGATTCTAACAAAACGTTATTCCAGACACGCATCGTGAGCACTAAGAAGAGTTTGAAGATACCAATGGGTTAATCAGAATCCGTATATCGAAGAAGAACAGACAACACAATAACCAAAAGAAAATAAACAAAAGGACAAACAACGATCAACAAAGCATACACATAAAACTAAAGATCGAGTAACACGAAACCCACTAAAAACTGGGGGTGAACTCAAGTGCTTCGGAAGGGTAAGCAGTTCCTGCTCCACTAGTGACACCCGTCATGTTAATCTAGTTACAAACCTGGCGAGGAAAGGAAATTAGATATCTAAGTTTTTTCACTCCAACGACAATACATATACAAACGATAACACAAACCTGCTCAAAGGGACCACAAAGCTGAGCATTTCATTCCTGGAATCTTCTTCTGTTGTATGTTTTAGTTGCCACTAACTACTGGATTTCACCTGTCTGTAGACGGCAGAAGTACGAATACAAGTGTACCTGGCAGCACGAGTCAAATAATCTACCAATCAGATACGAGGGATGGAGCAGTGGAGAACCAAACAGTCAACAAGCATGCGCAGTACTGTATTGTGGATATGGATGGAAATGGAACGACTATAATTGTTACAATACAGCTCACTATATATGTGAGGTAAGTAATGAGGTTTTCCGAGTGAGTGAGTGAGTGAGTGAGTGAGTGAGTGAGTGAGTGAGTGAGTGAGTGAGTGAGTGAGTGAGTGAGTGAGTGAGTGAGTGAACCAGCGAGGGAGGGAGGGAGAGAGATAGGGAGTGAATCAGTCACTCAGTCAGTGTTGTTTAACGTCAATTCAGCAATTTTTCGCTATTTCTTGGGGAGAACAAGTTAATTTTCAATGGGATTATGATGAGGTTCGTATTGAACTAGACAAAAACGCTTAGTTGGATTTTTTTTTATAGTTCTAGCTCACTGAAACAACAGTTCGCGGATAGACATGTCGCCCCACTCGGACACAATTTTCCTGATTTCGAGCCAACCAGTCTTTGCTCTTTTTCCATAATGATGCGTGTTTAGCAGAGAAACAACACATACCAATTTCATAGTCTTTGGTTTTACCAGATCGGAACTAGAAAACACCACGATCTACCGCACTTGAGGCTTGACCATTACACCACCGATGCGGTTGAAGATTTCCGAAGTGATATTCCGAAAATAAATGTCCGATTAACATTCATTTTCCTTACCCTCACATATGAGCTATTATCACCACGACCCACCCAAATTAACCGTTATGAAATATCTGTGTCACAAATGGCTTGTATGAAAAGAGTTAGAAGATACCAAAGAGGTAATGAGAATTCGTAAATCGAAGAAAATCAGACAACACAATGGTCAAATGAAAAGGGACAACCAACGATACACAAAACACGAAATTGACACCTAAAAGTTGACCAACACGAACCACACTAACATCCGCGAGTGAACGCATGTGTTCCGGTAGGGTAAGCAGTTGTGCTGATCTAGTTATAAAGCCGGTAATAAGTCTTGAATGAGGAAAGGGCCGGGAAGTGCTTTACGGCAAGTGGAGCATATCCGTGGTCATTTGTAACACATAGATTCCATAATGGTTAACCCAAACATGGTGACGACTGTACAACTTTCGAAGTGATGACGTCAACTTAACCAATAGGTATCCTTGGTTCAGTAGTTTCCTTGTTAGCAGTAACCCTCTATCAAGGATATTCTGAAAGGAACCAAAAATTCTGGAATATCAGATCAACTGAGAGGTATATTCTTCATATGCATATGCTAAAGTTTGTCATAGACTTGTGACAGATTTGTGGTCTTCTCCCCCAGTAAAGCTGACCACCACGATATAACTGAAATATTGTTGATTCGTGGTAAACATCATAACCATAATCCTATTGTTCGGAGGGCCCGGATGGCTCAATGAGTTAGGTATTTGTAGGGGGCCTGGGTGGCTCAATGAGTTAGGTAGTTGGATTACCTAACAACTCATACAAGCCTATCACCAATGGGTCATTATAAAAAAACACGCACTTTTCTGTTATTACGCAATTAAAAGACAAATATCAACCAAACTGATTGGAGAAAACATGTTTTGCATGAAGGCACATCAGCTTTCTATAGTTTTACCATCTAAATCCAGATTGGTCCAATTGCGAATTTATACTAGCTACACGAAGACCTGTTTTTTTCCTTGGTGTTACGTGTTATTTTTCCAGAATGACTTACTTTTGGTCATTTGTACTATTCAGATTTTATTCGATCTTTATATTATTTTTGAACTATTCCTAAAACTCTAATAGCACAACATTATTTTTGCTTGATATATATTGAAATTTAAAAAGAAAATTAGCAAAAACCTGCTGTTATAGATTTTCATGTCTGTGGTGTTACCCTTCCTATTAAGGTTGGTAAAAGTTATCTGTCTTGTCATATTTGAAGCAAAAATAATTTCTCCCTTTGCTTATTTCCTGTTTCGTGACATGTGCAGACGACAAAAACAAAAGTGATTCATAAACTAATATAGAGCCGAAAAGGTACGTGCGATTGGTATAGTATGTAAATTGTATGTCTGTGGTGTACTTCTCACTACTTCTTTTTGTTTAAAGAATTGAACAAAATGTAAAAATATACAATACATTACATTTGGAATTCTTCACAGGATATACATATAAAATATAGTTAGGAAGAAATTATTTTCCTTTTATCCTGAACATACTTACCTGTTTTCTGTGGTGTTACTGTCAATGGTGTTACCATAAAGATTGTGTAACACCACAGACATTTAGCATTAAAATTGTGAATAAGCACATTATTCCATAAACAGTAATATAGAGAACAAAATATTACTCTTTAACCTATGGAGAATTTTTTTTCAAACATCGTCATTTACGAACAAACAGGAACCAAAGCAACAGAAATCCACAGCCACCATTGTTTATACTGTGATACAACATTTCCACAATTCGATGACTTAATAAATCATTCTAGAGAAAATCATCCGTACCATTGTTATTACTGCAAAATAACCTTCGTCCTATTTGAAGAAGTAATAAAACACGCGACGGAAAACCACGGCTCACTAATGTTGAAAGCTAAATACCTTGAACTGAATCCATTTAGTGGACATTATAGTTACAAAAACCATAATTTCAATGTTATTCCAGAGAAAATAAAGGCTTTGGTTCCTGTTTGTTCGTAACGTTTTTTGGAACAAAACCGGGTCATCATGCTGTAACATCATTCGCGAAATCGGGTCCTGCCATTTTGGCATGACCCATTTCTTTCGCCCCGTGCTTACTTATATCAATAATTAAAAGCACAAAGTGACGATTCTTGTCATCTTTATTCATCAATCGTTCCTTCAATACATTTCGTTTCATTCAATGCGAGCAATTCAAAGAGAAACTGAGCGAAATTCGGGGTTGGGGTCAAGCTGATCGTCATTTTGCGGCAAATTATCGCTTATTTCTCAATTAATATACGATGACATAGCCAAAATGTTTCATCTGACAGCAGGTAATGGTTAATAAAGCATTTATTTCCCCCAAGTTCATGCAAAAAACAAATAAATAAACAGAATTCTTACCTTCTTCTTGCCTTCTTACAGTCCGGTTCCGTTCCGGAATTAGATATGCACTAGTCCAAACATTTGTTGCCGGGTCAGTTTGTACACAGTGTTAACAGCCTATTGACATATGGTTTATATTCCACTGTATTTTTAATTTTTTTTATTATAAATCTTCTGCAGAAACCAGGATTAGTGGTTTTACCAGCAGGATCAAGTTCCTCCGGAAGTAGTTCTGATAGTAGCGGAAGTAGTTCTGACAGCAGCGGAAGTAGTTCTGACAGCAGCGGAAGTAGTTCCGACAGCAGCGGAAGCAAAAGTGGCAGTAAGAGTAAAAAGAAGAAAGGAAAGAAATATTACAAAAACAAAAGTTCATCTTCATCCAGTTCATCTAGCGATTCGTCTAACAGTAAGGGACATAAATACGGCAAACGAAACAGTGGTTTAGGTAGTGGTGGAAAAAGCAAGGATGGAAAAAGCAAGGGTGGAAAAAGCAAGGGCAGTAAAAGCCACGGAAAGAAACATCACAAGAACAAAAAATATTACAAAGCAGGAAGCCATAGCAAGTAACCGCTTTATCTTGATAATGCAATCGGTTGACAATACAGTGGTAAAATACAAATTATAACATGAACAATACTTGTTGTTTTTCATCATTTTATTCCATAACATGTATAACGGTAGAGAAAACCGAAGGGATAATCAAGAATGGACAATCCAGAGACACAGGCAACATTGGGTACCAGACACACAACGAAGGATGGCATAATAAAAATAAATTCACAAAAATCTAAGAAAATGAGCAACACGGACCCCACAAAAAACGGGGATGAACCGAGGTGCTCGCGAAAGCGTAAGAAATTCCTGCTTCTTATAGTATAGGACAATTGAAAGTCCATCAGACGTTTTTTTTTTTAAATACAGTCATGAGAAGCATAATCTAGAACTGGTAAAATATATAATCATAATCTTGATATATGACGATATACCAGCTCGTATTTAGATTTGTGCTTCGATATTAGTAATAAGAAACAAGTGTATCCCAAAATCAAAAATGAACATGATGACCTTGCTTTCATAATTGTAAATTTTCTTTTCGTAAATAGCACCATCCATGCATAATCTGTGTACAAGATATTTATATCTATAGTACAACGCAATAGTAGAACGAAGCATCTTAATTTTATCGTGTTTTTGTTAACAGCTAGGGTCTATTATTGTCTGAAAAATTATTTGGAATCAAAACGTAGATATCCAACTTAGTGCGCACGACGCGGTTCTGGAATAACCTTCATCATGTAGGCTCAAAATCGAAAGGTTAGAAAACCAAAAATATTAAAAGTTTTGGGAACAAGTAAACCAAAGGGCCTAAATAGGATAGCCAAAAATCGGCTACCGTCACCTATGTCCGAGGGAGGAAAACCTTAGTTACAATAATAATTACATTATTTAGGAACTGTAAATTTTAATAACAAATATATCTAATAAACCATGTCAGTGCCGAAACAATGACTACTTGGCGGATGATACCCTCGGAGATTAATAGTCCACCAGCAGAGGTATCGACACAGTGATAGAAACAATGAATACTTGGCTGATGATACCCTCGGAGACTAATAGTCCACCAGCAGAGGTATCGACCGCAGTGATAGAAACAATGACTACTTGGCGGATGATACCCTCGAGGATTAATAGTCCACCAGCAGAGGTATCGCCCGCAGTGATAGAAACAATGAATACTTTGCGGATGATACCCTCGAGGATTAATAGTCCACCAGCAGAGGTATCGACCCAGTGATAGAAACAATGACTACTTGACGGATGATACCCTCGAGGATTAATAGTCCACCAGCAGAGGTATCGACCCAGTGATAGAAACAATGACTACTTGGCGGATGATACCCTCGGGGATTAATAGTCCACCAGCAGAGGTATCGACCCAGTGATAGAAACAATGACTACTTGGCGGATGATACACTCGAGGATTAATAGTCCACCAGCAGAGGCATCTACCGCAGTGATAGAAACAATGAATACTTGGCGGATGATACCCTCGAGGATTAATAGTCCACCAGCAGAGGCATCTACCGCAGTGATAGAAACAATGAATACTTGGCGGATGATACCCTCGAGGATTAATAGTCCACCAGCAGAGGCATCTACCGCAGTGATAGAAACAATGAATACTTGGCGGATGATACCCTCGGGGATTAATAGTCCACCAGCAGAGGTATCGACCGCAGTGATAGAAACAATGACTACTTGACGGATGATACCCTCGAGGATTAATAGTTCACCAGCAGAGGTATCGACCGCAGTGATAGAAACAATGAATACTTGACGGATGATATCCCCGGGGATTAATAGTCCATCAGCAGAGGTATCGACCCAGTGATAGAAACAATGAATACTTGGCGGATGATACCCTCGGGGATTAATAGTCCACCAGCAGAGGTATCGACCGCAGTGATAGAAACAATGACTACTTGACGGATGATACCCTCGAGGATTAATAGTCCACCAGCAGAGGCATCTACCGCAGTGATAGAAACAATGAATACTTGGCGGATGGTACCCTCGAGGATTAATAGTCCACCAGCAGAGGTATCGACCCAGTGATAGAAACAATGACTACTTGGCGGATGATACCCTCGAGGATTAATAGTTCACCAGCAGAGGTATCGACCGCAGTGATAGAAACAATGAATACTTGACGGATGATACCCTCGAGGATTAATAGTTCACCAGCAGAGGTATCGACCGCAGTGATAGAAACAATGAATACTTGACGGATGATATCCCCGGGGATTAATAGTCCATCAGCAGAGGTATCGACCCAGTGATAGAAACAATGAATACTTGGCGGATGATACCCTCGGGGATTAATAGTCCATCAGCAGAGGTATCGTCCCAGTGATAGAAACAATGACTACTTGGCGGATGATACCCTCGGGAATTAATAGTCCACCAGCAGAGGTATCGACCGCAGTGATAGAAACAATGAATACTTGGCGGATGATACCCTCGGGGATTAATAGTCCACCAGCAGAGGTATCGACCCAGTGATAGAAACAATGACTACTTGGCGGATGATACCCTCGAGGATTAATAGTCCACCAGCAGAGGTATCGACCCGGTGATAGAAACAATGAATACTTGGCGGATGATACCCTCGAGGATTAATAGTCCACCAGCAGAGGTATCGACCGCAGTGATAGTAACAATGAATACTTTGCGGATGATACCCTCGGGGATTAATAGTCCACCAGCAGAGGTATCGACCGCAGTGATAGAAACAATGAATACTTGGCGGATGATACCCTCGAGGATTAATAGTCCACCAGCAGAGGCATCTACCGCAGTGATAGAAAAAATGAATACTTGGCGGATGATACCCTCGGGGATTAATAGTCCACCAGCAGAGGTATCGACCGCAGTGATAGAAACAATGACTACTTGAAGGATGATACCCTCGAGGATTATTAGTTCACCAGCAGAGGTATCGACCGCAGTGATAGAAACAATGAATACTTTGCGGATGATACCCTCGGGGATTAATAGTCCACCAGCAGAGGTATCGACCGCAGTGATAGAAACAATGAATACTTGGCGGATGATACCCTCGAGGATTAATAGTCCACCAGCAGAGGCATCTACCGCAGTGATAGAAACAATGAATACTTGGCGGATGATACCCTCGGGGATTAATAGTCCACCAGCAGAGGTATCGACCGCAGTGATAGAAACAATGACTACTTGACGGATGATACCCTCGAGGATTAATAGTTCACCAGCAGAGGTATCGACCGCAGTGATAGAAACAATGAATACTTGACGGATGATACCCTCGGGGATTAATAGTCCATCAGCAGAGGTATCGACCCAGTGATAGAAACAATGACTACTTTGCGGATGATACCCTCGGGGATTAATAGTCCACCAGCAGAGGTATCGACCCAGTGATAGAAACAATGACTACTTGGCGGATGATACACTCGGGAATTAATAGTCCACCAGCAGAGGTATCGACCGCAGTGATAGAAACAATGACTACTTGGCGGATGATACACTCGGGGATTAATAGTCCACCAGCAGAGATATCGACCCAGTGATGAAACAATGAATACTTGGAGGATGATACCCTCGAGGATTAATAGTCCACCAGCAGAGGTATAGACCCAGTGATAGAAACAATGACTACATGGCGGATAATACCCTCGGGAATTAATAGTCCACCAGCAGAGGTATCGACCCAGTCATAGAAACAATGACTACTTGGCGGATGATACCCTCGGGGATTAATAGTCCACCAGCAGAGGTATCGACCGCAGTGATAGAAACAATGAATACTTGGCGGATGATACCCTCGAGGATTAATAGTTCACCAGCAGAGGTATCGACCGCAGTGATAGAAACAATGAATACTTGGCGGATGATACCCTCGAGGATTAATAGTCCACCAGCAGAGGTATCGACCGCAGTGATAGAAACAATAACTACTTGACGGATGATACCCTCGGGGATTAATAGTCCACCAGCAGAGGTATCGACCCAGTGATAGAAACAATGAATACTTGGCGGATGATACCCTCGAGGATTAATAGTCCACCAGCAGAGGTATCGACCGCAGTGATAGAAACAATGACTACTTTGCGGATGATACTCTCGGGGATTAATAGTCCACCAGCAGAGGTATCGACCGCAGTGATAGAAACAATGACTACTTTGCGGATGATACCCTCGGGGATTAATAGTCCACCAGCAGAGGTATCGACCGCAGTGATAGAAACAATGAATACTTGACGGATGATACCCTCGAGGATTAATAGTCCATCAGCAGAGGTATCGACCCAGTGATAGAAACAATGACTACTTGACGGATGATACACTCGAGGATTAATAGTCCACCAGCAGAGGTATCGACCGCAGTGATAGAAACAATGACTACTTTGCGGATGATACCCTCGGGGATTAATAGTCCACCAGCAGAGGTATCGACCGCAGTGATAGAAACAATGACTACTTTGCGGATGATACCCTCGGGGATTAATAGTCCACCAGCAGAGGTATCGACCCAGTGATAGAAACAATGAATACTTGGCGGATGATACCCTCGAGGATTAATAGTTCACCAGCAGAGGTATCGACAGCAGTGATAGAAACAATGACTACTTGGCGGATGATACCCTCGAGGATTAATAGTCCACCAGCAGAGGTATCGACCCAGTGATAGAAACAATGACTACTTGGCGGATGATACACTCGGGAATTAATAGTCCACCAGCAGAGGTATCGACCCAGTGATAGAAACAATGAATACTTGGAGGATGATACCCTCGGGGATTAATAGTCCACCAGCAGAGGTATCGACCCAGTGATAGAAACAATGACTACTTGGCGGATGATACACTCGAGGATTAATAGTCCACCAGCAGAGGTATCGACCCAGTGATGAAACAATGACTACTTGGCGGATGATACCCTCGAGGATTAATAGTCCACCAGCAGAGGTATCGACCCAGTGATAGAAACAATGACTACTTGGCGGATAATACCCTCGGAGATTAATAGTCCACCAGCAGAGGTATCGACCCAGTGATAGAAACAATGACTACTTGGCGGATGATACCCTCGGGGATTAATAGTCCACCAGCAGAGGTATCGACCGCAGTGATAGAAACAATGACTACTTGGCGGATGATACCCTCGAGGATTAATAGTCCACCAGCAGAGGTATCGACCCAGTGATAGAAACATTGACTACTTGGCGGATGATACCCTCGGGGATTAATAGTCACCAGCAGAGGTATCGACCCAGTGATAGAAACAATGACTACATGGCGGATGATACCCTCGGGGATTAATAGTCCACCAGCAGAGGTATCGACCCAGTGATTGAAACAATGAATACTTGGCGGATGATACCCTCGGAGACTAATAGTCCACCAGCAGAGGTATCGACCGCAGTGATAGAAACAATGAATACTTGGCGGATGATACCCTCGAGGATTAATAGTCCACCAGCAGAGGTATCGACGCAGTGATAGAAACAGTGAATACTTGGCGGATGATACCCTCGGGGATTAATAGTCCACCAGCAGAGGTATCGACCGCAGTGATAGAAACAATGAATACTTGGCGGATGATACCCTCGAGGATTAATAGTTCACCAGCAGAGGTATCGACCGCAGTGATAGAAACAATGAATACTTGGCGGATGATACCCTCGGGAATTAATAGTCCACCAGCAGAGGTATCGACACATTGATAGAAACAATGACTACTTGGCGGATGATACCCTCGGGAATTAATAGTCCACCAGCAGAGGTATCGACCGCAGTGATAGAAACAATGAGTACTTGGCGGATGATACCCTCGGGGATTAATAGTCCACCAGCAGAGGTATCGACCGCAATGATAGAAACAATGAATACTTAGCGGATGATACCCTCGAGGATTAATAGTCCACCAGCAGAGGTATCGACCGCAGTGATAGAAACAATGAATACTTGGTGGATGATACCCTCGGGAATTAATAGTCCACCAGCAGAGGTATCGACCGCAGTGATAGAAACAATGACTACTTGGCGGATGATACCCTCGAGGATTAATAGTCCACCAGCAGAGGTATCGACCGCAGTGATAGAAACAATGACTACTTGACGGATGATACCCTCGAGGATTAATAGTCCACCAGCAGAGGTATCGACCGCAGTGATAGAAACAATGAATACTTGGCGGATGATACCCTCGGGGATTAATAGTCCACCAGCAGAGGTATCGACCGCAGTGATAGAAACAATGAATACTTGGCGGATGATACCCTCGAGGATTAATAGTTCACCAGCAGAGGTATCGACCGCAGTGATAGAAACAATGAATACTTGACGGATGATACCCTCGGGGATTAATAGTCCATCAGCAGAGGTATCGACCCAGTGATAGAAACAATGACTACTTGGCGGATGATACCCTCGAGGATTAATAGTCCACCAGCAGTGGTATCGACCGCAGTGATAGAAACAATGACTACTTGGCGGATGATACACTCGGGGATTAATAGTCCACCAGCAGAGATATCGACAAAGTGATGAAACAATGAATACTTGGAGGATGATACCCTCGAGGATTAATAGTCCACCAGCAGAGGTATCGACCCAGTGATAGAAACAATGACTACATGGCGGATAATACCCTCGGGAATTAATAGTCCACCAGCAGAGGTATCGACCCAGTCATAGAAACAATGACTACTTGGCGGATGATACCCTCGGGGATTAATAGTCCACCAGCAGAGGTATCGACCGCAGTGATAGAAACAATGAATACTTGGCGGATGATACCCTCGAGGATTAATAGTTCACCAGCAGAGGTATCGACCGCAGTGATAGAAACAATGAATACTTGGCGGATGATACCCTCGAGGATTAATAGTCCACCAGCAGAGGTATCGACCGCAGTGATAGAAACAATAACTACTTGACGGATGATACCCTCGGGGATTAATAGTCCACCAGCAGAGGTATCGACCGCAGTGATAGAAACAATGAATACTTGACGGATGATACCCTAGGGGATTAATAGTCCATCAGCAGAGGTATCGACCCAGTGATAGAAACAATGAATACTTGGCGGATGATACCCTCGAGGATTAATATTCCACCAGCAGAGGTATCGACCGCAGTGATAGAAACAATGACTACTTGGCGGATGATACACTCGGGGATTAATAGTCCACCAGCAGAGATATCGACCCAGTGATGAAACAATGAATACTTGGAGGATGATACCCTCGAGGATTAATAGTCCACCAGCAGAGGTATCGACCCAGTGATAGAAACAATGACTACTTGGCGGATGATACCCTCGGGGATTAATAGTCCACCAGCAGAGGTATCGACCCAGTGATAGAAACAATGACTACTTGGCGGATGATACCCTCGAGGATTAATAGTCCACCAGCAGAGGTATCGACCCAGTGATAGAAACATTGACTACTTGGCGGATGATACCCTCGGGGATTAATAGTCACCAGCAGAGGTATCGACCCAGTGATTGAAACAATGAATACTTGGCGGATGATACCCTCGGAGACTAATAGTCCACCAGCAGAGGTATCGACCGCAGTGATAGAAACAATGAATACTTGGCGGATGATACCCTCGAGGATTAATAGTCCACCAGCAGAGGTATCGACGCAGTGATAGAAACAGTGAATACTTGGCGGATGATACCCTCGGGGATTAATAGTCCACCAGCAGAGGTATCGACCGCAGTGATAGAAACAATGAATACTTGGCGGATGATACCCTCGAGGATTAATAGTTCACCAGCAGAGGTATCGACCGCAGTGATAGAAACAATGAATACTTGGCGGATGATACCCTCGGGAATTAATAGTCCACCAGCAGAGGTATCGACACATTGATAGAAACAATGACTACTTGGCGGATGATACCCTCGGGAATTAATAGTTCACCAGCAGAGGTATCGACCGCAGTGATAGAAACAATGAGTACTTGGCGGATGATACCCTCGGGGATTAATAGTCCACCAGCAGAGGTATCGACCGCAATGATAGAAACAATGAATACTTAGCGGATGATACCCTCGAGGATTAATAGTCCACCAGCAGAGGTATCGACCGCAGTGATAGAAACAATGAATACTTGGTGGATGATACCCTCGGGAATTAATAGTCCACCAGCAGAGGTATCGACCGCAGTGATAGAAACAATGACTACTTGGCGGATGATACCCTCGAGGATTAATAGTCCACCAGCAGAGGTATCGACCGCAGTGATAGAAACAATGACTACTTGACGGATGATACCCTCGAGGATTAATAGTCCACCAGCAGAGGTATCGACCGCAGTGATAGAAACAATGAATACTTGGCGGATGATACCCTCGGGGATTAATAGTCCACCAGCAGAGGTATCGACCGCAGTGATAGAAACAATGAATACTTGGCGGATGATACCCTCGAGGATTAATAGTTCACCAGCAGAGGTATCGACCGCAGTGATAGAAACAATGAATACTTGACGGATGATACCCTCGGGGATTAATAGTCCATCAGCAGAGGTATCGACCCAGTGATAGAAACAATGACTACTTGGCGGATGATACCCTCGAGGATTAATAGTCCACCAGCAGTGGTATCGACCGCAGTGATAGAAACAATGACTACTTGGCGGATGATACACTCGGGGATTAATAGTCCACCAGCAGAGATATCGACCCAGTGATGAAACAATGACTACTTGGAGGATGATACCCTCGAGGATTAATAGTCCACCAGCAGAGGTATCGACCCAGTGATAGAAACAATGACTACATGGCGGATAATACCCTCGGGAATTAATAGTCCACCAGCAGAGGTATCGACCCAGTCATAGAAACAATGACTACTTGGCGGATGATACCCTCGGGGATTAATAGTCCACCAGCAGAGGTATCGACCGCAGTGATAGAAACAATGAATACTTGGCGGATGATACCCTCGAGGATTAATAGTTCACCAGCAGAGGTATCGACCGCAGTGATAGAAACAATGAATACTTGGCGGATGATACCCTCGAGGATTAATAGTCCACCAGCAGAGGTATCGACCGCAGTGATAGAAACAATAACTACTTGACGGATGATACCCTCGGGGATTAATAGTCCACCAG